>CAJQZJ010000220.1:5255404-5269432 GCA_907164525.1 Lophiomys imhausi
AGGTGGTGGTGTGGTGGTGGTGGTGGTGGTTGTAGGTGGTTGTGGTGGGGTGTGGTGGTGATGGTGGTGGTGTGTTGGTAGTGGTGGTGGTGGTGGTGTGGTGGTGGTGGTGGTGGTGGTGGTGGTGTGGTGGTGGTGGAGGTGGAGGTGGTGTTGGTGGTGGTGTGGTGGTGGTGGAGGTGATGGTAATGGTGGAGGTGGAGGTGGTGTGGTGGTGGTGGTGGTGGTGGAGGTGGAGGTGGTGTGGTGGTGGTGGTGTGGTGTTGATGGAGGTGGAGGTGGTGTTGGTGGTGGTGTGGTGGTGGTGGAGGTGGTGGTGGTGGTGGTGGTGGTGGTGTGGTGGTGGTGGTGGTGGTGGTGGTGTGGTGGTGGTGGTAGTGTACACCCTTAGTCCTAGGACTAGGTTGGCAGAGGCAGGTAGATCTCTATTTCAGTCTAGCCTGGTCTACAAAGTGAGTTCCAGGACAGTCAGAGTTACACAGAGAAACCATGTCTCGAAAACCAAGCAAACAAAAGATTATAAACTGCTCTTGCAGAAGACCTGAGTTGGGTTCCTAGCATCCACTCCAGGTGACTCACAACCCCCTATAACTCCAACTTCAGGAGATCTGATGCCTCTGGTCTTCTTGAGCAACTAACTGTTCTCAGGTGCAACATACCCACACAGAGACACACCTGTCTGTACACATAATTAAATATAATAAAAATTAATCTTTAAAAAAGAACATGAATTGGGAACCCTATTCTCAGACTTCTGGCTCCTCTTTCCTATCTGGGCCTGTGGATAAAGGGGTTCATCCGGGCCCCTACTCTGCTCAGAGCTTGTTCATGCACTGTGGTGCACAGTACTGGAGAATTTCCTGGCTTGAGTCCCAGCTCTGCTGCTAAGGCTCCATGGCCATAACCTCCTAGATTCTTCTGTAACAACGGACTAACAGAAACACCCCCAGTAGGATTATTGTAAGTCACAGGTGAAAACACATTGTTTTCCTAGGATGTCCAACCTTTTGGCTTCTTTGAGCCACACTGTATGAAAAAAGAATCATCTTGGGCCACACAGGAGTGTACAGCTTGTGGCCAGTGGATTTTTTGAGAGTTTATCTGTTTATCTTTTCTGACACTGGATCATGAAGTTCATGCAGGAGACCTTAAAGTTCAGTTACAAAACCACAAAAACCAGACCTCCCACCCCATATCTCATAATGTTTTATGTAAGTTTACAATGTTGTCTTGGCTGGAATCTATAGCTGTGCTGAGCTTCGTGTTGGATGTACCTGCTTTAAACCAAACAGAAGGAAAGATTTAAGTTCCTCTGTCTTATGATACCTGGTGTCCTGACCTTCCGAAGGACCCAGGTTCAAATCCCAGCACCTACACGCAGGCCACAGGTGTCTGTAATTGCTGGGCTTGATGGTGTAGTCCTTTAATCCTAGCACTAGGGTGGCAGAGGTAAGCGGACCTCTGTGAGTTCAAGGCCAGCCTGGTCTACAGAGTGAGTTCTGGGTAGCCCTGGCTATCCTTTCTTCAAAAACCAAAAAAAAAAAAAAAAAACCAAAAAAAAAAAAAAAAGAAAAAGAAAGTTAGTCACAAACTAGCTTCCTGGAGTGCTAGTCCCAGGCAAGATCTATGGGAGCTTTCTAGAATTCCGGTGGGCATCTATGTAGTGGGTGGAAGCTAGATTGCCCTACTCAGCTAGATCACCCCACCCCAGCCATTCTTCCTCATTCTCCATGTTCCACATTGTAACCTCAGTACTTTGTTGGCTTTTCCCCCCAGATTTAAAATTGTTTTTTGTGTATAAGTGTATTAGTTGCATGTATGGTATGTGCATCACATGAGTGCAGTGCCTGAGAATATCAAATGAGGGTCTGAGATACCCTGAAACTGGAGTTATAGATGAATATAAACCACCATATGGATGCTGGAAATTGAACCCAGGTCCTCTGCAAGAGCAGTCAGTTCTCTTAATCACTGAGCCATCTCTCCAATCCTGCCATGGTACTTTGAAACTGGCTGCAGGGTAATATTTACACTTCAGAAATTGCTAAAGCCTAAAACTTAGATTTGAGTTTAATTTCTTTTTACTCATTATTTAGTGTGTGGGTATAGATGTGGATCCATGGTGTATGTGTGGTGATCAGAGGACAACCTATGGGGATTGGTTCTCTCCTACTTCCTGGTTTTGCGGGCTGGAGCTCGGGTCATCAGCTTGGGTGCTGAGCACCTTTACCACTAAGCCATCACGCAGGGCCTAGATAATTGTCTTGGTGAGTTAAGCTTGCACAAAAGATGGATAACTACACTGGATTCATGTGGCTTCTGTTCCCAACCCTAAAAGCCCCTCAGAGCTAAGGAATGAGAAGATAAATTCTAAGTAATATCTCAACAATATGTGAGGGTACACGATCTGATCTACCTACTGAAGCTCACACAGCTGGTTACCCATGAAGAGAAAATAAGGATACGGGCTTCGGCCCCAAGTACAACATTCTTCCCCATGTTTATAAGAGTAGATGACCTTTGGTCAAGAGTTTGCCACCTGTAGATAATCTACTGATTGGTGGACAAGCTGTATTTGAAATAGTGGCTGCGGGACCCTGTGTGGGGTGTTTCCTGCTTGCTGTTTATTAAATCATTTCCTCTTCACCCTTCCCTCCATCTACACTGTGTGTTCCCCACTTTCCCACAGCAGAAATCGAGAAAACTGCCTCCCTGCTAAACAGATTCTGGAGGAAGCTTACAGGTTTTTGTTTGTTTGTTTTTTCCTCATTTAAAATTGTATCAGTTTCATAAAAAGTGAGTTAACAGTCAAAATGAAACTTAAAAAATTACCTTACAAGCTTATCCCCCAACGGATTGCTTTCTTACTTTTCTGTGTTCCTATTCTGCATGCAGAAGTAAATATAAATTTTTACATAACTGTGCAGATGACCTTTTCATTTCATGTAACACAATAAACGTTCATCCATGTTTCTGTGGCATTCGTGTTCACTTTTAGAGGCTGAGTAATATTCCACCCAGGGAGTGTTTGGTAATGTGTGTATCTTCTTACCCATCACAGGATAAGCAATTTACTCCTAACTGCTCACTTTTATAAACTCAACTTCATGGAGAATGTTTCTTCTGAAAGAATTACTCTCACTAGGAATGGCTGACTGGCATGAGATTACTTGGTTGATTGGCATTGCTGTTTTGATATGAGGGTGCAACATGGCTGGTGTGAGATTACTTGATTGGCATTGCTGTTTTGATATTTTGATATGAAGGTACAGCATCTTACAGCTAACTCCTCCCCAGATGTCAGCCGTACTTACCTCCAGCCTCAGGAACCCATTTGGGAACCAAGAGGTCTTATTAAAGATGACGATGGGGTCGGAGACATGGCTCAGCCATGAAAGTACTTGCCATGCAAGCTTGAGGGCGTGATACTGGATCTCTAGCACACGTGTAAAAAAGCTAGGCACAGTAGCACAGGCTTGCAGTTCCACTGCTGGAGAGGCAGATGTGGGAGGATACCCGAGACTTGCTGGTTACTAGTCCAAATGACTCTGTAGGTCCCAGGTTTAGTGAGAGATCCTGTGCTCTAGTTTGTATTTTTTGTTGTTGTGATAAATGCCACGATAAAGATCAACTTGGGGAGGAGAAGGTTTATCTTATCTTACACTTCCAGGCCACACAGTCTGTCACTGAGGTAAGCCAGGACTGGAAGCCAAGCAGAATTCATGGAGGAACACCGCTTTAATGGTTCTCTCCCCGGCTCTCTGGCTTGCTCAGCTAGCTTTCTTATGCAGTCCAGTCCCACCTGCCTAGGGATGCTACAGCCCATCATGGGCTCTGTCACATCAATCACCAATCAAGACAATCTTTCACAGACATGCCACGGGCCAGTCTGATAGAAGGGATTCTTCAGCTGAGGGTCCCTCTTCCTAGGTGAGTTTAGGTTGTGTCAAATTGACAATAAAAACTAACCAGCACACCCTGTTTCAGAAAATAAGGTGTAGAATGATAGAGGAAGATACATGACCTCCGACCTCCACAGCATGCACCCACCCACCATATATATCTATCTATGTATGCACATACCAGTTCACATATACCCATCTTATATATGTATGTATGTATGTATGTATACACAGACACACATACATGTATACATGCATACACACATGCATCGTAAATAAAATTGATGATGAGTGGGTAGGATGGAGGACACAGGGTGCAACATAAAATAATAAAATTATTTTTAAAAATCAATATAAGTAAAGGTATGTTTGTAGAACTGTCACATCCTCTTCACCTAATGTCCTTTCTCTTATCCAAACCTCATAACATCCTATAAGGAAGGTGCTATCCAAACTCAGAGTAGTTAAGTATCTTGATCAAGGTCACACAGGAGGCAGATGTGCTGGGCCTCAAGCTTGACCAGTCTGACTTAGACCTAGTTTTTTATAAAATTTTATTTATTATTATTTATTGTTATGTGTGTGTGTCTGTGTGTGTGTGTGTGTGTGTGTGTGTGTTGAACAACTTTGTGGAGTCAGTTTTCTCCTTCCATCTCTATGTGGATTCTGGGGATTGAACTCAGGCCATCAGGCATGTGTGACAACAATTCTCCCCAACGAGTCATCCCCCCTGCCTCCCAAGGTCTCACATATTCCAGGCTGGGCTCAGACTCACTATATATCCAAGAAAGGTCTTGTGTTTCTCATCCTTCTGCCTCCATTTCCCCAGCTCAGGGATTGTCACCACCCCCAGTTTAAGCAGTGCTGGGATAGAACCAAGGCCTCCGTAGACTTGGCAAGCATTCTCCCAACTGAACCATGTCCCCCATATGAGCATTTTTTGAGTCCTGTACATTTGGCCTTGAGTACTCTAGAACTTTCTCTTCCTGTGGACCCACACAAAGCCAATGTCCCTGTGCCTCCCTTGTGTAGGAAGATCTCTCCAGCACATGTCTCCAAGAAGCCCTTGACCCTGAGCAAGCACTTTCACTTCTCATTTGGACAGTAAGGGCTTTGGACCACCCATCCTGGGAACCACTGTATTTCGATGAGGTCTTCTTGGTGATATAGTGAGGCACACTACGCGCCTTCACTCAGCCAGAGCAGGGTTCTAGCCCACATGGTTATCTGTGTCCTGATTCTACCTCTGGAAAACCAAAAGCTTGAAGAAGCTACCAAGGTCATTTTGGCTCTAAGATGTGAGAGAGCTAAGGCCACTGTAGGCTTTTAGTATGTGAAAGATCCAGGGGGAAGGTTTCTTCGAGGTCAGAGTTAACCAGGCAAAACGGGAAATGAGAGTCAGAGCAGTTGGTACCCAGGGACTGCTGGCTGTGGTCTGCAGGTATCCCTCCCCTCTCAAGCTGCAACTGGCTGTGGCCTGGCTCTGGTGTGCGGGTGTGCAGGTGTGCGTGCGCGTCCTCTCAGAGCTGCAGCTGGCTGTGGTCTGCAGGTGTACCCTCGCAGAGCTGTAGCTGTTTTGGGTTCCAAAGAGGAATGCTTGTATCCTAAGGCCAGGTTTAGGCATTAATTTGGCTAAATAACCCCAAGGTTATGCTTTACAGCAGAAGCCACCCAAGGATGGGAAGTGTGTGCTAAAGCATGAGGGATGTGTTCTTTGGAGCGGGGGTGGGGGGGGGGGGGGGGGGGGGGGGGGGGGGAGGGTGGGAGTGTGTTAAGGGGGAGGGAGAGGCTGGTAAGGAACCAGGTCTGATCCATCCCTGACCTTTGCTAGGGCTTTCCTGTAGAAAGGCCTGGGCTGAGAGCACTCACTGTGGTATGCTGCTTGAAATAGGGACCCAAATCCATTGCATATTTGAAAAACAAAACAAACAAACAAAAAACAGGGTCACATGTAGCCCAGGTTAGCCTTAAACTCCCTATGTAGTCGAGGATGGTCTGAAACTCCAGATCTTCCTGCCCCTACCTTCCTGGTGCCAGGATTACAGGAGTGTATCACTACACTAAATTTATGCAACACCAGGATTGAACCCAGGACTTTGTGTGTCCTAAAAAGCAGTCTACAAACTGACCTCCATCCACAGCTCTCCTTCAGTCTCCTGAGCACTGGGATTACAGGCAGTGAGCCATTGCGCCTAGCTGGACCTTGACCTCCAGTGCATTTCCCCCAATTCTTCTCAGAGCTTATGCCAGATCTCTTCTCTGCTGTAATCGACAGCTCCTCCCAAATACTGTTTGTTCTTACCCACTCAAGTTTTTACCATTCTTCTTAGCACCTTTCTGTGAATTTTGTGAATTCTGTGTTCCTTAGGCAGTTTTGTGCTGTAGATGACTGGCTTGGCCAGGTTCTTCTGTGCCAGGAAAAGCAGGCCCCTCCTTGGAGGGAGGATCCCTGCTTTCTAGTTCCCATTTGACTGTTTCTTTAGGTGATGGAGTCTGCAGCCAGTTTGAAGTCCACTGAGCTGAGTGTCCCTTCTCCTATCACCCTTGGGGAACTCTGTCCAAAGGAGGAAATCCAGCGCCAGACTAGACTTTCGGTCTCCTTTCTGACAAGGAAGTGAGACACACCCAGCCAGTCTGCTGCCCTTCAACACCCCCACCCCCACCTTCAGTCTTTGTAGCCTTTACTCAATTTACCTCCATGGGCTTAGCATGCAGACTTTCTGCCACCATGCCCAGGGAGTCTGACTCAGTTCTTGGGAAGTCTTGAAACCTGTATCATCATAGAGTGGCAGGTCCTTTGTGGCTAAGAACATAAGCCTGGACCAGTGAGACGGCTCATTGGGTAAAGGCACTTACTGCCTGAGTTTAATATTGGAACCCACAGGGTATAAGTTGCGACAGGGCAGTGGTGGTGTACACCTTTATTCCCAGCACTCAGGAGGCAGAGGCAGGCAGATCTTTGTGAGTTCAAGGCCAGCCTGGCCTACAGAGAAAGTTCCAGGACAACCAGAGCGGCCCAGAGAAACTGAAAGGAAGTAAGGAAAAGAAAAGTTGTTCTCTGACTTCCACACAATGGAGTGCATACTGATGCACCCCCCCCCCCCCACAGGCAACAAGTTTACGCGTAGCTTCTGAGAAGCCCTCTAAGTAAAGCATCCCCTGCCACACCTGGTGTAGCAGGTATTTGGTCCACAGGACACAGATATTTCACAGGAAAAAGAACACAGATGGTCTCTAAGATGTGGGAAGATCCAACCTCAGTCCTCAGACAAAAACACAAATTGAAGGTATCTCACTGTCAGATGGGGAAGCATTCATACTTGGCCTTCCTGACATGCTGGCAGAGTGAAAAACAGTGCAGCTCCCAGGAGAGGAAAGGCAAGTCACAAAAACTACACAAAAGCCTTTACTTTCCACTTCCTTTTCCAGAGCTGTGGGTTGAACCCCAAGATTTTGTGTGTGCTACACAAGAGCTCTACCATTGAGCTATATCTTCAACTCTTAAACACACTGATTTTGAAATATAAACTCATTTATTTATTTGGGGGTTGGTGCATGCTTTAGCACCCCTGTGTAGGACAGAACACAATTTTGCAGAGTTGGTTCTCTCTTTTTGCCATGTGTGTCCTGGGGATTGAATGCAGGTCCTCAGGCTTGGCAGAAATAGAAATCAGGTAGGAGATGAGAGTCTTTAATTCAGGCAGCTGCTGTCCATATACCCCAGAAATGATCAGCAATGATGTGGGGCTCTACGGGAGGGACAACGAACCATGGAGTCGGTGAAGATGGAGACCCAATGGGGGGTTCCTGAGGCCTTCACAGAAAGAGCTGGCCTACAGAGAGGTCAACCAAGCAGGAAGGTACAATAGTATCAGAATAGAGCAGGTATGCAGGGGCCTAAGACTGGAGCCCATAGGCCTGAGTCTGCTGAGTGCTGGCCTCTAGGGCCTGTCATGAGGCAGGCAAAGAAGCCAGCGCAAAGCTGGGGATAGCCTAGGGCCTTGGCCCACACTAACACACAAAGCTACTGTATGTCTGGATTAGGAAACACACCAGGGAACATATTACTAGAACTCAGCTTCTTTCCTGCAGGTAGTGTGTCCTCAGGAACCCTAACCTGGAGCTCAGTTTTCAGCCCAGCCTCGTTCTGCCTGGAGCAGTCCTGTGTTTCTTTGCCTCCTCAGGGAGATGGCTCAGCCTAAGCTGAGCCTATTTAAAAGAAGCAAGTGGGGTGGGGTGAGTGGGCTTAGGTAAGTCACTGGGAGTAAGGGTTGTCAAGAACCCTGCATATGGACTTCAGAAGTTTTAAGGATGGGGTATTACAGCACCCAGTTGGACCAACATAGCCAGTCTCTAAGGAATTAACAGGGCCAAGTATTAGAGATGGATGGAGGAGCCAGAGCCATGCTAGGGGCCCACTGCAGAAAGTATGGCAACTTCTAATCACTATCCTGCATCCCTCTCACCAACCACAGGGAGAGAAAGCAAGAGTCCCAATCCTCTTCATCATTATAATGACCCCAGCGATTGTCTCCCGTGCCTGAGCTTCCTAGATAACATGCTGCACCAGTAAGGGCTGAATTTTTGGAACAAAGCAGCTTGTGCTGACTTCTGCTTTCTGCTCCCAGAACCCTCTCCAGGCGCCCAGTCACCCTCATTGAGTCAGTCATCTGCCACCCCTCCTTCCTCTTCCTTCCCTTCCCAAACCAATCAGTGGCAACAGGGACAGTGTCCTCTGTTCCCTCATCCCTACAGGGCTTTGCCTAGCTCAGAGGCACTCTCTCTCTCTCTCTCTCTCTCTCTCTCACCTTCTTGTACCTCAGCCCTCAACCATGAGAGGCCATGAACAGCTCATCTGGCAAGTGATAGTGGTGGGGTCCCTCTGCCCCTCAGATGCCTTACGCAGACTTCAAGGTGGACTTGGTCTTTTGTAAGGTGTTGGCTTCATGACCAGGCTCTGAACTGTACGTGTGTTATGAATTCATGGGTCCTGGCACCCAGCTCAGGGCCTGGACATTAGTGGGCTAACTAGCCAAATGAAATTAACATGATAATTGCATTTTTCTAGAGAAAGATGTATCACCACGAGGCAATACCAGGAAGTCCTCTGGTAAGGGAAGTCCAGAGGCAGGGACTTCCCTGCTTCCCTTCTAATAGCCAGTCCCTTTCCTGGAGTTAGGAGCTGTTGGCCCAGGACCTCAGCCATCTCTTTCTCTGTGTACCTTCTAAGACTAGGCTGGGGAGAAGGCACTGTAGGTAAAAGGAATGTCCTCTGGAATCACGGGTAGTCCTTGTTTTGCTTACTTCTCAAGCCCTCTAGACATCACCCCCTTTTCCTTCCCTCTTCTCTCCTTCATTTCTCTGCTCCTCCTTTATTTTAAACTAATTAATTAATAATTAATTGTTGAGACAGCATCTCTTTGTAGAGTCCTGGCTGTCTCGAGCTCACTATGTACACCAGCTGCCCACTTTTTCTTTAACCCAAGAATCGTTGTTTTGGGACTTTTTCTGCTGGAGGGTCTGCTTGCAGAAAGGCTTCCATGGCTGATATACGTTCAAACCCACAAATCTACACCAGCTACTTCCTTTAAAGAATAAAATAGCCAAAGGGAGTGGAGTAAGGTGACTCAGAGGGTGAATTTGCTACCAAGCCTGAACCTGAGTTTGATCCCTGGGGCCTCCATGGTGGAAGGAGAAAACCAACTCTTGCAAGTTGTACTCTCACCTCCACATATGCACTGTGTTGTACACATATGCTCCACCCTGGCAAAGAAATGAGTGAAGAAAGAAAACCCACAGCCCGCTCCAAATTGAGATGTGGAAAGATCAGACACAAGTCCATCATCCCTGTTACTGGATCCAGAATCCACACTCCTGCATCTGCTTGTTTGTTTCAGAATCAGCCAGTTTCCAAAAAGAAGAATAAAAGAGATGAAGGGATAATTGGCAGTGAAGACACCATGGCCAGTCCACCCAGAAGCAGTGTTGGAGAGAGGTAAAGAGAAACCCGTTTTCATGGGCTCTGTGTCACTGAGGTGTCATCTGAGGCCTTCAGATGTAAAGAAATGCATGCTGGGAGCAAGGGCTGCAGTGCCAAGAATAACTCAGGAGGAGACAGTACAATCCCCCAGTCTCCAGTAAAATGAACTGTGTAATCAACATCATTGCACTCTGTAAATATTCTATCCGCTGATAAAGAGCTCGGCAAATAGAGGCAGTGCCTAAGCACGGCTCCCAAGGCAGGAGAAAGTAGAGGAGAGAGAGAGAGAGAGAGAGAGAGAGAGAGGCTAATGGCCTGACATGCCTGTCTCAGCGGGAGTGGGGTGGGGTGTAGGGAGAGCCTGCGCTGGGATATGACGCGGCTCACACAGACACTCAGCACTCAGTTCAGTGGCCGGTGAGCTCGAAAGGGGCAACAGAGCAGGCTGCAGAGCTCTTCTCAATTTGTTCCTGTGCCTGGGAGTGTGGCTCCTTTAAATTAAAGTGCTGTTTGCACTATCTGTGCATTTCCTGTCTGGCCTGCCCTGGATTAGCCTCTTAAAAACACCCTCCAACCTTCCCACCCCCGCCCCCACTCTGACATAGCCAGAATCACCTGCAGGACTGGAATTCACACCTCTTTGATATCAGAGTCAACTTTCATTTTTAAGGGGATAGAGCTTATTTATAGAAGAATGCGGGAAGGTGCAACCATCCTAAATGTAATGCTCTGTGGGTTTCTACCTGTTTACAAGCGAGATAGCCGCCCTCAGGATCAAGGCAGAGGTTTCCATGCCCAGAAGGCTCCCTCAGTCAGCGTCTCTAGCAATACCATCACCAGATATACCCACCACTGCCTTCTACCACTGGGCACGTATTTCTGCTGTTCTTCAACTTTGTGTCAACAGATCCACACAGTGGGTCCTCTTTTTTGTCTGGCTGCTACACCCAAGACCTTGTGAGGTCCCTTTAAGAAGTTGTGTGTGCAGAGCCTGAATCTTGCCACACTGGTGAGTCCCATGCTACTTTCTAGCAGGGACTTCTTCAAAGTGGCTTGGGTAGGGCAGTGGGCTGAGCCATTATAGGCAGAGTGAGAACACAGTAGGCTGACTTCAGGGGTGGGATGAGAGGAGACAGGGCTTTTTAGATCATGTCCTGGGCTCTACTGTTCTTCCTCTCTCACTGCTGAGTTCCTAGGACCCAGACTTGTGGCAAGAAGACAGTTCCTCTACTGATTTTGTTTCTTTGAGAACAGAGCCAACTCCTTCACTACTGCTTTCTCGATGCATGAACAGATTCTCCGGAATCACCCTTTCCTCTGCCTGGCAGTGAGGTTCCTTTAACTATACACTTCCTGTCTGCCCTGTCCAGGCCCTTAACCTCTCACCAAATGCTCCAATGGAACTAGAATCTTCTCCAGCTCTGGAGATCACACCCAGGACAGTTTCAACCAGATGAGGGAGTTTGTTTCTTCCTTACTACCCCAGGGATGTTTGTTTTCATGCATTATCTGAAGATTTAAAAGTTATTATTGTCTTGGAGACAGGGTTTTAAGTATCTTGGGCTACCTTCGACCTTGTTATGCAGCTGAGGGTGACCATGAACTTCTGATCCTCTCGCATCTACCTTCTGAGAGTGCTAGATTACAGGTTGCAACAGTACACCCCATTTCTGCAGTGCTGTGGCTACAACCTGGGGCTTGGTGCATACTAGGCAAGCCCTCTACCCACTGAGCCACACTGGGAGCAAATGGAGTGTGTCTCATGAGCAAAGGTCTAGGATCCTGCTGAGAACAGGCCTTGTCTTACAGGAAGGAATTGTCCAGCTTGCATCTCATCACATTGCTCTTGAGGAACCCTGGGCGTGAATCACCATAAGGCAGTGGGTATCTGCTTCTTTATCTGATACCACCAGAGAAGAAGTGGGCACAGTGAATGAACTTTCCTCCTGGAGTTAGAAGACCCGGGTTCAGGACGCACTTGCCACGGGCTAGTCATCTGACCTTGTTCAAGCCACCCAATCTCTGCAGGTCCGTTTCCTCCTCGGTGTCTGGGAGCTGAGGTGCTCAGCTCTAACCCTGTAGGCATCATGTCTACATTCCTTAGGGATGCTTCTGCATCCTGATTTCATGTGATGGTGACAGTAGCCGAGTGTTTTTGTGTCTAACGGCAGTGGAAGGATTCTTTCCACAGGGTTTTCATTTCCCTGCATGCTCCTTCCAGTGTCACATCCTTTACCTTCCATCTGTGTGTGAAAGGAGTTCACGTACAAAGAGTGTTTCCTAAGCTGTGGGCAGGACTTCAAACACATACAATTCCCATAGGCTGCAGTTCTCGACCCTGGAATTTTTGGCCCAGAAATTAAATTCTTGTGAGAGCTGTAAAAGGGTTTGCTAAAAAAAATTTGTTTTGTGCCCAGTCACTTAAGAGGCTTAGGGCTTTTGGCTCTCCAGGGTGAGGATATGGGAGGCTGTGATAAGACTAGTGTAACAGAACATTGGTGAGCTTAGCATGTGCTGTTATGTGGTATAGAGAGGGGAAAGATCTCTGTGAGAACCAAGAGCCCCGCTGTGCTCAGCAGGCAGAAAAGAAAGGGAAGAGAATTGGAGGGATTTCTCAGTGGTTAAGAGCACTGGCTGCTTTTAGAGGACCTAGGCTTGGTTCCCAGCACCCACATGGAAACTCACTACCATCTGCAACTGCAGTGTGAGGGTCCAGATGCCTCTTCTCACTTCTATAGGCACTGCATGCACATGGTGCACATATATGCATGCAAGCAAACTCTTGCATACATAAAATAAAAATTGAGGAAGTTTACTTAGTAAAATAAGAATGAGATGAGGCAGAAATGAGTTCAATAACCACGGAGCTCTGGAGATGGTTCAGTGGGTACAGTGCTTGCCACACAAGCATTAGGGACTGAATTTGAGTTCCCAGTAACTGAGCATCATGGAATGCATCTGTAACCTTGCACTGGGAGAGTAAGACTGACAGATTCCTGAGTCTTGCTAGTGGGCCAATCTAGTAGCATCAATGAGCTCCAGGTTCAATGAGAGACCTTGTTTCAAAAAATAGAGAGTGGATGAGGAAGATACCTGATATTGACCTCTGGCTTCCACACACGTCAACAAATATGTGTGGGTACACCTGCACACGCATGTGTGCACAAACAATATAATTGGTGAGGGGAGAATTAGTGTTGGATAATGTCATGGTAGTGTAACTTTATATAATTGTGTTCGTGTCACACTTTACCTCCTAACTCGGCCATCTTCCAAATAATTGAGACTCTATTATATTATTTGTTAAACAGGCAAAACTGAACAGTTATTACTCTATTCTTAACCCACTAAACTAATCTGGCTTCCTCCTAGCACAAATCTCAGAGATCCTTGTACTTTGTGGCTTTCCTACTTCAGCTGAATCACTCCTCCTCTATCCTGCCTCTCTGCCTTTAATGAATCCCCTTGCTTCCTCTCCTTAACTCTTCCTCCCCTGGAAGGCAGAAAGTCCAGCCCTATTCTCTCCCTTGCTCAGTGATTGGCTGTAAGCTGCTTTATTGACATATCAGGGGACAATTGGGAAGCAGTGTTCATATAACATTGAACACGTACTGAAACCAGATATTGGGGGTGGGTACAGAAACCAGCATTTGAATTACACAATAACCTTATGACCACAATGTTGGGCTCTGATAGCTGGTGGTCATATTGCGTTCATTAATTAACAGCATAAATCTTGCTGTTTAGAGTCTGAGCCAAACTAGCCTTAGATGGAAGGTTATTCCAGACCCATGGAACAACATTTTAATGGAAGTCTCAAGAGGAGCAAATTGTTCTCAAGTTAATTAATAGGTTTTGGGGGATGGCATTAATCTTTTTCAGTCAGCTGCCCCCAATTCTATAATTCAAAACTGTATCACAGATGGAGGGATGGCATCCTTATTTATTTTCCCACATACATAACTGTACAATGTCTCATTTAAAATGTATCTTTGGGACTCTATTCTGGGTTCCCAGTATGTTATGTGACTTTTTACACTTGTTTGCCTTAAGATGTGTGTGTGTGTGTGTGTGTGTGTGTGTGTGTGTGTGTGTGTGTGAGAGAGAGAGAGAGAGAGAGAGAGAGAGAGAGAGAGAGAGAGAGAG
>CAJQZJ010000220.1:5269442-5287534 GCA_907164525.1 Lophiomys imhausi
GAGAGAGAGAGAGAGAGAGAGAGAGAGAGAGAGAGAGAGAGAGAGAGAGAAACTCTTGTCAGGTGATTTGCTTGTGCTGTGACTTGGTTTTTTTAAATTTATTTTTATTTATTGATATTTTCCATGCTTGAGAATCATTAAGGTTCTTGGACTTCTGTAGCTTAAAAAAATCATACTTAGACTTTTTTTTAGTCACCTTTCCTTAGATCATATTTTGATCCCTACCCTTTTTTTCTAGTTAATAAACATGGGGCCTCTAAAAACTGCCCTCAGCACACCATGTTGCTGTTGGTTTATTCCCAAGTTTTTCCCTCTGTATTTCACTGGATATTTTCTTCTGTGACAGCACCAAGTCCACTAATCCTCTCTTCTGTTGTTAATCCACCCAATGTATTGTTCTTCAGAAGCATGACTTAGGTTTCTGAAATTGCTCCCATATTTCTGCTTGGTGTCCATACTCCTTCTCCTAGGTTCTTATTCTTGGACATATGGAAAGTAGTTCTTGAAACTCTTGGCTGGGACTGTAGCTCAGTTGGTAGAGAACTTGCCTAGCATCAATGAGGCCCTAAATTCCATTCCTAGCACTACATAAAAGTAGGCATGGCGGCACATGCCTGTCACCCCAGCTCTTGGGAGATAGAGGCAGAAGTTTAGGACCACCCTTGGCTACATAGCAAGTTTGAGGCTAGCTTGTGCTACGTGAGGTTCTGTCTCATAACAATACATACAAAAGCTCTTTGTGTTCTTGATCACTGATCTTGGCATTAATATCATTTCTAGAATTGTTCAAGTTGACTGATTTTTTCTTTTAATTGTGGGGTTTTGCCTTCTTTTTATGTAATTTCTGGTTAGATACCACACTCTGGACTGATGACTCCATGACCACTCTGAATCTATCTGAAGCTCCTTCCTCTTTCGGCCCTGGCTGCCTCCTGTCTGAACTCTAAACTCTGTCTTTCTCTCCAAAGGGAGAGGCTGGTGGGCTGGGAACGCCCTCCAGGCGGCAAATTGAAAAATCATAGAACATTTTACCTTTATTTCTCATCTCTCAAGGTCGCTGTCCTGTGCTGCTTGTTGCTCAGGGCTTGAAGACATTTCCCCAGAAATAATAAAAACTCAAAGACACCCTAGGAACATCTTTAAAGTTCAAACAAAGATGTACAGCAAACTCCACTGCCTTGGAGTCAGCTGGAAGTTGGTAGGAGCTGAGATGCACTTATTCTCAAAGCCTAGCTTGGTGTCAGCAAGGCAGGAAAAGCATTGACTGGTGACAGTCAAAAAAGATGGAAGCTGCACCTCTGCACTTTTTAAAGCCCTGGAAATGAGAGGAGTGAGAACAGCAACGGCAGCAAGCTTTACAGAAAGGGCCCAGAGCACCTGACATACTTCATTCTCCCAGGAGGTCACCTCCTCCTGCTGTCTCTCTGCATCTCAGTGACTGACACCTGGAGCCAAGAACTTCAGAAATCCTTTACTCTATATCTTCCTTACTCTACTTTGCTTCAGTTTTCAAAGCTCACTGATTTTTGTCTCCAAAATGTCTCCCCATTTGACCCTACCTCCCCATTCTAATTTAGACTTCAGAACTTCTTACAAACCCATTATTTGACACTAGGAAAGGCATACTGCCCCTCTGGCTCTGAATTTTCCCTTTATAGACTAAACTTAAATAGTGTGTATAGATAGATGACTTTTACTTCACATTGATGAAGTTTGATTCTGATGACGCTCTACCCAGAGAGCTGCGTGTTAAAGGTATGAGTATGACACAGTAGCTAGTGTACAGTATTTACTGGGTAAATGAGAGAGCTTAAAGAAAGGGGGCTGGAGAGATGGCCCCATGGTTAAGAGCACTTGTTACTCTTTCAGAGGCCCTGGGTTTGATTCCTAGCACCCACATGGTGGCTCACAACCATCCACAACTCTACTTCCAGGGTATTCAATACCCTTGTCTGCCCTCCATGGGCAGATTCAACATAAAATACAATGAACAAATCTAATAAAAATTTTAAATGGAAAAATAGGAAATGCACAAGAATCCCATCTCTCAGTAGTTAGGTTCCATGGGGCAAGATACATTTCAGCCCTGAGCATTGCTCCCGGTTTTAATTTGCATTTTGTTACAGAGATATTTGAAATGAACACACAGCCCATGTCCCCACATTAATTTCTTATGTTTACTCCTAGATCTCTGTTTTACTCTCTTATACTCAAAGTAAGGCCAAAACGAAACAGAATGTAACACTTGTTGAAAGGATAGAAAGCTCATCTTCTTGGGCTGGGTAGACCACTTACCTAGCACACATGAAGCTGGGGGTTCCATCCCCAGCTCCGGATAAAACTGGGTGTGGTGGCTCACATATGTAATTTAAGCACTCAGGAGGTAGAGGCAGGGGAATCAGAAGTTCAAGATTGTTCTTGGTAACATAATGATTTTAAGGCCAGTCTTGGCTATGGAAGACCTGGTCTCAGAAAAAACAAAACCAAAAACCAATCAACCAACAAATGAACAAGTAATTGTTCAATTGACCAACTAACTAAACAAACAAAGCAACTAATCAACCAGCTAAACAATGTCATGAAAACACAGCATCAACACTACTTCTTCTACTAATGTTTTTAGTGTTGTGGAAGCTGCTCATATTTGTTTTAGTTTTTTTTTTTTTTCCTTTCTTTTGAGTCAGGGTCTCACTAAGTAGCTCTTGCTGTCCTAGAACTTGCTATGTAGGACCAGACTGACCTCAAATTCACAGAGATCCACTTGCCTCTGCCTCTGAGGTGCTGGGACTAGAGGCTGTTCATTAAGCCAGCCTCTTATTTATTTTATTGAAAGTTGTAAATAATACAACAAAAGGGAAGCCATCCAGCGTTAACAGCTCCACAGCAGATGCTCAGAAGGTCAAGCCTATTGCCTGGCCACAAACAAGTGACAAGCTCCTTCTGCTCCACTGGCAGTTAGGGCCATGGGACTGCCATGTTTGCTAAGCCCCTGTTATTATTCTCTCCTCCTGCATCTTTCCCATAACAGCATCTGATTGCTTCACTCACCCTCTCCCAGTCTGTCACCAGCTTGTCACAGATGTGATTGAAACGCTGCTAATTTAGTTAGAATGATGACTTTCTGGCTGGGTGAGGTTGGCAAAGCCAGAGGAGATGTTTGTTTACCCATGAGAAAATGACTCCGAGGTTTGGAAACGGAAAGCCCCACCTGCCACACCCAACAGCCTTGCAGCTTTGCATATGGTAGGGAGGATTCCAGTGCTTCCAGCCACTTGTGAGTGGAACCAGCACTCCAGCTGCCTTTGGGGGGGTCTTTCTGGTTTCTCACCTGCACAAGAGTGAATGAAGGGGGCTTCTTTCAGGGGGCTGCATCACTGAGACCCTCATCCTTCTTTTCAAATGAGGCTCATGCTAATTGCAGTTGGTTTTCAGTCCTTGTTTCTTTTTTCCATTTATCTGCCTCCTTTTCCTTTCTTCACCTTTGATTTTTAGCCCCTCCCTCCAATTGTTCTGGGGGCTGTTTGTTTTTTCAGGGGGTTGGCTTGTCTAGTAGGAGTCAGGGCCAAAGAGGACACTTCTGAATGAGCCAGAGGGAGCATGGAGGAGCCCTCTGCTTTGAAGGTTGTTGAGACTATGTGGATTAATAACATTTGTTCTAGTATTGTTCCTTGTTTCTGATCATCAAAGAGCTCAAGAAGGTTGGGGCCGGTGCAGTCTCTGCCAGCCTGTCCTTGGGAGCAAGTGTCTGGAACAGGGTTGATCTAAAATTGTTTTCTCAGGGAACTGGGCGGGCTGCAGATTCACATCAAGGGAGTGTCAGCTTTCAAAACAGCTCCTTGGCAGAAAGAGATGTGAGATTTCAGAGGAACTGGAATCTATTCAGTGCCCCTTAAACGAACTCCTTGATTCCAGAGTGTGGTGTGTGGAATCTGGGCCTGTGTCCAATGAACAATTGCACTCCTCTTTAGCAGGGCACCTCAGAAAGTGGAGCAGCCTTTGGGTTGAGAGTTTTGCTTTTCCCATGCTGCCCTGTGACTCCCTTTCTCCATACTTTTATTCTGTGTATGTATCATTTAATTTTTGGTATTTTGCTTATTGTAAGGGAGCTGAAAGGTGGAGGAGCATTGTGCCTGGTTTGGAGGATGTTTGTGAGATGATCCTCATTATGGCTGGTCGTCTTGTCAGGACTGTCTAGCTTCTTTACACTGACTGTGAGGACAGGGACCAGGATTTTGTGTCCTTTCCCCCTGACAGTGGCTTCTAGTGTGTAATCAGAGCCAGAGAATCAATACGATGCTTATCTGCAACTGGGTCTCCAACGATATAAAGAGGCCACCTTTTTTTTTTTTTTTTTTGGTTTTTTGAGACAGGGTTTCTCTGTGTATCTCTGGCTGTCCTGGACTCACTTTATAGACCAGGCTGGCCTCGAACTCACAGATATCCTCCTGCCTCTGCCTCCCAAGTGCTGGGATTAAAGGCGTGCGCCACCACTGCCCGGCTTAAAGAGGCCACTTTAAGATGGGTGCCACAAGTCTGGGACTCCATCTGTAGCCTTAAAAGATGGGGACCTAAAGACATTATTTCCTGGGCTTTGATCCCCGTGAGTTTTCCAAACAGATTGACACACTCAGTTTGCCCTTGCTTCTGATTTGAGTGGATATTTTTCTCTTAGAAAGTAAATAAAACAATTCAAAACTTGAAATAAAATAAAATAAACCCTTTAATTAAAAAAAAAAAGGACTAAAGGTTTACTGTAGAAAACTTTAAAAACAGAGGGGGGTTTCCTTAAAATATAAGGAAAAATAGCCAAAATTATCTGCAATTTCATAGTCAGAGAAAATCATTATCAATGATTTCTTCCTAGTTTAAAAGGGTGCAGGGTATGGTCTTTAATCCCAGGACTCTGGATGTGTATTGCTTCTGTGGAGGACCTGGGTTGGGTTTCCAGCAGCCACATCAGGTGGCTCACAACTGCCCATAACTCCAATTCCAGATTGATGGAAGATCTGATGCCCTCTGGCCTTCTTATTCACCTGCACACCCATGGTGCATAAAAGTACATGCAGGTTCACATACATACATAATACATACAAGTTTTTAAATCTGAAAAATGTGTCTGCATGTGTTTATATGACCTCCAGTATACATACATAAAGACACATGTATTTAGATCAGAATTCTGATTTTGAACTTATATGAGGTTAGACACTTCCTCTTGACATTCATCCTTTTTTGAGGGCCACGGGGAGTTTCCATGTAATTATTGCAGAAGCTTAAGCTACAGGCATTGTGACCAAAATATAAACAACACCCTGATGCAATCCTCTCTCATTTTGTCTTGCTATGCAGCCAGTACTGGGCTCAAAGTTTCTCCCATCTCAGTCACCCGAATGCCAGGATTACAGTGTCCACCAGAGCATAAACTTTTCTCTACATCCCAGAATAATATGTTGCTGAAGGCCTTTCTGAAAGTGGGACTTCTAGATGACCTGGACTTTTAAATCACTCTCAGTACATGATGTCAGTTGTCTGTTGGCTCCAGTCTGTCTTTAATTAAATCAATGATGCCCTTGTCCTTCTGGATACATGGGTCCTGCCTGTAAGACCTCTATCTCTCTTACTAGAACCTGCCTGGGATCCAACCCCTGGGGCCATGGTGTTGATCATTTACAGCTGGGCGGCATCTGCCCTGATGCCTGAAGAACCCCCATGGTAGACCGCATGCGATGAATCATTGCTCCAATTGCTTTGAGTCAGGGTCTGGGATTACCAAGGAAGCAGTTACTCTCCTTTCCCTAGCTGGGGAAGGGAAAACTGATAAGAAATAGAGTTGAGGACTGAAGGATACCTCATAATTATGCAAGATCACAGATGGCCACTTAATTTGCATTTTATACCATTTCCTGTAAAGCAGAGGAAATCTGTGGGTTCCAGTGTCGACTTTCCTAGGCACTGGCTCAGTCACCTTGGGGAGTCTCTGGAGCTTTCTCTCCTGGATGAATTCAGTGATGACGCTATTGAGAAGAAGAAATGAGGTGTGGCCTGCCGGTGCTGGCACACTGAAGTACAGAGCACGTGTTGCTTAGCAACAGGGATATGAACCAAGCAACTGCATTGTTAGGTTATTCCTCAACGTGGACAGAGCTCCCGGACACATAGATAGATGCACAAAACAAGTTAAGACTAAATCCCACCAAGAGAAAATGATGCATGGGAAACAAGAAATGTGAGAGGCTACTGCATAGCACGGCTTTGTTTTACAGTACTTTTTTTTCATAAACAGACCTATGCTAGGGTCAATAAAAGTATGGCTCAGCAAGCAAACAAAGCAGTCCTACATTCAGGTATCACCATTATCACGTGTGTGTGGGTGTATGGTCTATCTGACTCTAGCAGCACCGTAGACAGGTGAGTGATGTGCATGATGTCACTAGGTTCCAATTCAGTCTCCACTGCCGCTGGAGTGTGTGAGGTCTGCTGTTGGCTGAAATGCCCTTTTATGCCATGCAGGTCAGAGGAGGTGAGGTTGTCCTCTCCCAGGCCTCCTGCGGTGAAGTGGGTCCTTTGTTTAGCAATCTGTGTCTCTTGCTGAGTTTCGGAATGGCACCTCAAGGCCTTTTGGCCTCTCAAGTTTGCGTCTACTTATTGAAAGTCATGAGAAGCAGGGTACGGGGTTAAATGGCTGGACGCAGTGTTGTCTGCCTTGACATCGTGAGCCCCCCACCCCCGACTCAAAAACAAAATGCAAAACAACAATGATAGAAACCAAACCAGGCTTGGGAGATGGTTCAGTTGGGTAAGCTACTTGCCAGGCAAGCATGAGGACCAGTGTTTGGATCCCGAGAACCTACGTAAATGTCCAGTGAGCATGGTGGCACACCTGTAGTTCCAGCCTGGGCATGTAGAGGCAGGGGATCTCCAGAGCAAGCTGAGACTGAGCTTGATTGAGAAGCTCTGACTCAGTGGATAATGTAGAAGGGCAATTGAGGATTATTCTCAGCATCAAGCTTGAGCCCCCAAACTCAGGTGCACACACATGGATGCACCTCACTCACACCCGTGTGCCCACCATATATACACACATACACAGCACACACAGGAAAATGAGAAAAGGAAAAAGGACATAAAACAACAGCAAATACTGGACTGAGGGGCAGCTATTCAATGCACAATCCTCTCTGTAGACTTTGAAGCGTCTGGGAAGGCAGATGTGGTTTTTAAACAGTCACCTGGTAGCCTTGGGACCTCAGCCAAATTGTTTACCTAAATGATTGACTCAGCCTCAATTTCCTCTTTGGTGAAGGAGAGCAGGAAGGGGAGATTGAGTGGAGTCACTGTCCTCTGGAGGGTGTGGCCAGGTGTCCTGCAAGGGGCCAGAGAAGGTAGAAATCCAAGAAACTGTATGAGTTGCTTTTCAGTTGCTGTGATAAAATAGCATGACTAAGGTGGCAACTTATAGAAGGAAGAGTTTATTTTGGCTTTTGGTTCCACAGGGATAAAAGTCCATCGTGGCATAGAGGCATTGCAGCCGGAGCAGGAAGCTGAGAAATTCCATTTTTAACTGCATCAAGCATAGAGAGCAAGCTAGGATATAGGTCAAGGCCTTTTTTAATTCTCAAATCCCACCTCCAGGGACATACTTCCTCAGGCAAGGCCACACCTCCTAAACCTTCCAAAACAGCTTCACCAACTGGGGACTACGGAGTTTAAATAACAGAACCTATAGGGGACATTTCTCATTCAGACCTCCACAGGAATCAATGGGAAAAAAAAACCCCAAACCTATTTATCATGTGCCAAGCGTGTGCCTAGGACCCTACAAAACACATTCAATTCATTCATTGGATAAATTCTAATATATCTGCATATCTGCACGTGCATTAAAAAAACTTACTATGTTCTGGGCTAATTGCTAGAAATAACATAGGAGCTTAGGCAAGACTAGTATTTATGGCAATATACCAAAACTCTCTGTTAAAGAAGAACACATGAAATCTGTTATAGAAGTGTGTGGTGTAGGGAGGCTTCTCTTTTCTACCATATTGTACACTGTGGGCTGAAGAAGCTGATGCTAGTTTTTCTCAGGGTGGGACAATGTGGGAAGGAGAGTCTAGACAAAGTTGTGGGGGTGGGTGTTTATTTCTCTCCCTCTAATGAGAATGTGGCCAGTGGAGAAGTAAGCCTTCCTATGAAAAGGTTCACTGGGCTGTTGAACAGCCTGTAGGAGCTTCCTGGAGACTAGAGTGGGATCATAGCTGGAGAGTGAAGGCCTGGTGATTACTCAAAGGGAGGGTCTTGCTCTGTCCCTCAAATGTCCATCTCGGGCTGGGTTTGTGTGCACAGTCAGTGGGCACATCTTTGTGGCTCTCGACTGTGGCTGATTTGGCTAGGGAAATTTTTGGAGAGCCAGCAAAGGCTCTGGTTGGAAACTGCAGAAAATTGTGAGCCACAGGGAGTGGCCCCTGTCCTCCCTATAGCAGGATGGTGTTGTTGATGGAGACAGGGCAAGGCTGGAGGGCAGAGAGATAATAAAGTACCTATTCAGTGATGGCTGTAGAGTGCCAGGCATATTTCAAGGTGATTTCATCCAACCCTCAACAACCTCACAGAGAAAGCACCAATGCTTCATGATAATAGATAGTTGAATAGAGGGTTGAATGTGTTCAGCAGTCCATAGCCAGTCAGGAGGAGAATCAGGATTCAGACTCAGGCCTGTCTGATTGTAATGGAACCTGGAGGTGGTAACCTTCAGTGTAATGGCCTTAGGTCTGGGTGAGTGCTCTTCTTCCGAACATGGCTGAGGCAGTCTGGGACTGATTGCTCAATTGGTGAACTAGCTGGGAATCTCCTAGCTCCTTAATTTTTCCCTCTTGTTTCAAACTGGCTGTTTTATTCCTATAGTAATATTTTAAATATTAATAGTAATATTTTACTATTTACAAACTAACTGCTGAAATTGGCTTCTATTTGTTCAAATATGCTACTAAGAATATGTAGCTAGGAGTAACATAGTAGGGTGAGGGCTGGTATATTATTTAGGATCTCCTTCAGCTGCAGGAGCCCACATCATTAATCTAGGTGGGGGTCAAAGGTCTGGTCACCTCAGCTTGGTGTGGAACAATTCTCCATGCTGTAACAGCTCTGGTTCTTGTAGTGCAGTCATTGGAGGCTGCTGGTTGGCTCATCCCTCTGTTCTTGACTTCCGGTGGTTCATTTCTACTGCATAAACCTCCTCCCCCTACCTTCTGTCTTGATACCTGCCTCCTGGGGGACATGAACTGCATCATGCATTAAAGAAGATCTATGTGCTGGAGATCTGAACCTGGGTCCTCCTGCTTGCAAGGCAAACACTTTACCCATTGAGCTATATCTCCAGCCCACACATAAAAAGGTGAGCAGGACGGTGCCTTTCTGTAAGCCCAGCACCAGGAGGTGGAGACAAGTGGATCCCTGAATATCACTGGCCAGCCAGTCTAGCTGAATTGGTGAGCTCCATGTTCTGAGAGAGATCTTGTCTCAAAAAATAAGCCAGAGAGGGACTTCTGGCTTCCACATACATGTGCACACACCCACAAAAAACCTCCCATGCACATGCATGCATGTACACACAGAGACACACACACATACACACCACATGCACACAACACTCAAACACACACAGAGTAGTCAACAACTATGGTGATATTTAAGCAGTGTGATTTTTAAGTAGCGTGAAAACAAATGACATTTTGAAACATCTGTAGCAACTTTATTGGAATTTACTGCCCTGTGTTTGTGTTGTCCATGTTCAAAATGGAAAGACATGTTAACTGTAAGTTAAAGGTTAAAGGTAAGTGTTAGAGGTTAGTGGAGAACTGGTTTTTCTGTTCACTTTCATGAACTTCTCTGAGATCTACCCATAGACACTCATGTCTGGGTCCAATATCAGGAATTCTTGATTTAAAGGAAGTTTGGAAGATAAAAGAAAGGTTACTATAAAGACTGGCCCAAAGGTATAGAATGGTGGGAAAAGGCAGCACCCACGGCCATGACAGGGTGGCCAGCTCTAGCAAACTGAGGGAGGGGTCCCAGTTAGACTTGAATTTCATATAAACAGAGCCGGGGGGGGGGGAGAAAGTATGTCCATGAAATATTTAGGAAACAACTTGTGCAAAATCTTATTTGCCATTTCCCTTTAATGGAGGCAGCAAGGGATTGAAGACAGGACAATCACATAGACACACAGGTACAGAAAAGCTGGGGTCAGGTGGGCCATGCAAACTCTGATGGAGTTGCACCAACCAGAAACCTCCACCCTTTTATTATTTGCAGCCCACTGGTGAGAGTTAGCTAGCCCCAGTGGGAGGTCTCTAGGCAGTAGCAGTCTCAGCCTGTAAACTTCTGGGAAGAGGAAACTGCAATTGCCAGTGTTTGCACACACTGGTCCATCATTGGTAAACACTCATGTTTGAACCAGCATGGGAAGGCTGGTCCCTGGCACGGCCAGCTCATGTCAAACAACACACATTCACTCAGGTCTTCACTCAACCCCTACAGCTATTCAGCAAAATTATTCATTGGTTGGAAGGACTTATTACATTTTGGCCCAATGTGTGTTATAAAGGACTTGAGGATGGGGGCACATGACAACTTCAGAGAACAACAACAAGAAGAACCATTTGAGTTAAGGAGAAGGGGACATGGGATTTGTTATTTTCCCCCTCCATAGTTGATTTTTAAGTGGGTGGTATCCTGGTTTCATTTTCATTACTCTGATAAAATACCCTGAAAAAAAAAAAAAAGCAACTAAGGGAAGAAAGGGTTTATTTTCCCTCACAGTTCCAGATTACTTTTCCATTTCAGGGGAGTCAGGTAGGAACTTGTAGCAGGTACCTTCCCAATGCTGCGGCCCTTTCATACAGTTCCTCATGTTGTGCTGACCCTCAACCATAAAATTATTTTGTTTCTACTTCATAACTGTAATTTTGCTACTGTCATGAGCGTAATGTAAATATCTGTGTTTTCTGATGGTCGTAGGCGACCCATGTGAAAGGGTCATTTGAGACCCCCCCAAAGGAGTTGACATGCACGTTGAGAACTGCTGCTCTAGACACTCCCATAACCTAGGTTTCGAAGCTAGGCCATGCCAAGTTGAGAGCCATCAGGTTGGTGATCTCAACTGAGCTTGCCATTAGCAGAATAATCAGAATATTTTTTGAGTTCACATATTTGCCCAGAATGAGGTATATAAAAATATTTCATTAAATATAATTTTTTCTTATAACACTTCCTGTGTGTTGTCAGGTTAGCTTTGGCTAGAATTGGCTTGTACCTCATGGTGTGTCATCTGCATTTCTCAGAAAGCTCCAGCTTTATAACCAGTGAGAAAATCCTTCCAGAAGAGTCTTAGCTGCCTCAGGTCCCTTGCAGTAGTGGTTTTCTTTGCCAACTTGAAATGTTCCACCCACTCATTGCAAGACTGACTTCTCCTTGGCTTTACCTTTTCAGGGAGTGCTGTCCTCACATCTTTGTGTTCATTAGTCCCTCCTTTGTCTGTCTGTCTCTCTCTCTCTCTTTTTGTTTTTTGAGACAGGGTTTTTCTGTGTATCCCTGGCTGTCCTGGACTTGTTTGGTAGAACAGGCTGGCCTCGAATTCACAGGGATCCGTCTGCCTCTGCCTCTCAAGTGCTGGGATTAAGGGATGAGCCATCACACCCGGCATGTCCCTCCTTTTTAACTCTCTTTCTCCCTCCCTTCCTCCTTCTGTCCATCCCCTGCCTTCACTGAACCTGACACTAACCCACTGGCTAGTCTATGAACTCTGGGGATCTTCCATTCTCCAGCCTCCTAGCATTGGGGTTTCACTGGGTTACCATACCCAGATTTAAAAAAAAATTTTAACATGGGTGCTAGGGATTCAAATTGAAGTCCTCACGCTGTAGGGCAGACATTTCATTGACTTAGCCACCCTTCCTGCCCAGATTAGGTTCTTTTCTTATTATTCATTTTAATGGTATCTTTTTTGTTGCTTTTTTCCTTTCTTTTTTTTTTTTTTTTTTTTTTTTTTTTTGGGACAGGGTTTTTTTGAATTTTTTTGGCTGTCCTGGGCTCGCTTTGTAGACCAGGCTGGCCTCGAACTCACAAAGATCCGCCTGCCTCTGCCTCCCAAGTGCTGGGATTAAAGGCGTGCGCCACCACCGCCCGGCTGCTTTTTTCCTTTCTGTTTTTGTTTTGCTTTATGATACTTCCAGGGCCTGCAATGATTTCATGTTCTGCCTTCTTGCTTATTATAGTGTTTTCCAGAATCTAATATACCCTGGATAGTACAGTGTGCCATTGCTATCTATTCTACTGAAAAAGAAAAAGAAAGCCACAAATTAAACAGTGACATGATGCCTTAATGATAGCTTGGCGCCATGCATGGATAGATTGCAGTGACCCCTCACTGACTGGAGAATTTGTTCATTTCCTGTAAGTGTTTCCTCCCACTGGGAGCTTCGCTCAAAGCGTGATGGACAATCCTTTACACACACACCAATAAGCTCCCCCATATTGTGATTATCTTTCCATAAAACACTTGTGTGTTACTTTATAGGAAAATACAAGACGACGGTCACTGCTGCAATGATCAGATCTCTAGCTTCCCTTCTTCTCTGGATTTTTGTGTGGAAGTCATAGGTGGTCTTTCAGAAGTATTTACTCTGGCAATTAAGCTTAAATTGTTGAGCCAGCAAGATGGCTCAGATGGTAAAGGGTGCTTACTGTCAAGCCATACAACTTGAGTTCAATTCCTACAACCTACATGGTGGAAGGCAAAAACTGACTTCCAAGAGTGATGTCTTCTGATCTCCACTCATGCTGTGCCATGTGTACATACAGAAATAAGTGAATACATGTAAACAAGATTAACTTGTGCCATACTACTGAAAAAATGAATAACTCAATTGTAGTGACAGCCAGTGAGCTTTTGATTGATGTTGCCACCAAGGCCTAGCCAAGAACATTTGTAAGATGCATTCAGTTTCAAAGATATTAAATAAGAATGGAGATACACTGAGAAGCTGATGAGGCAGGGTTTCTGTGTTTTCTGTCAGGGAGCTGAGTCCTCATCGCTTGTGTGTGTATGTGCTCTGCACCGCACACATTCAGATGGAACTCAGCACACACGTGTTAAGTGAGTGGGAGGAGTTAGTGTGATCCTGCACATGGGCATTTTATTAGCTACAGAGTTGATTAGAGTCTTAGGGAAATAAAGTAACACATGGAGAGCTTCTGCTATTTCTTATTTTTGAAATTTATTCATTTGTTTATATTAGATATGTGTGTATGTGCCTGAGTGTGTGTGTGTGTGTGTGTGTGTGTGTGTGTGTGTGTGTAGGTCAGAGGACAACTTGTTGGAGTCGTTCTCTCTTTCTACTATGTAGGTTCTGGTGACTAAGGGTGTCAGGTATGGCAGCAAGTGCCTTAACCTACTGGGCCATCTTGGTGGCCCTAATATGGCCACTATACTCCAGAAAAGCATGAAACAGGCTGGAGGTGGTGCATGCTTTTAATCCCAGAACTCAGGAGTCAGAGCCAGGCAAATCTCTGAGTTTGAGGCCAGCTGGGTCTAGAGTGAGTAGTTCAATGACAGCCAGGGGTACACAGAGAAACTCTGTCTTTAAAAAAAGTACTAAAAAGAAAAAGAAAGAAAGAAGAGCATGAAAGAACAAGAATAGTGGACAATTGATTATCCTGTGAGATAGGAAGGAACCACTCAGCAAACACCTGCCTTTGGTTAATCTTCACAGAAGATTTGGTTTGGTTAATCTTCACAGCAGGCTTCCATTAGAAGGAACTCCTGTGCTTGAACGTGAGAAACTGAGACCTATAGCTCAGATTCCAGCTCTGGACTCCTTGACTCTTCGGTCATAGCTTTTCTAACCACTCTAAGTGGACTCGGAGGACCTGGGAACTAGGGAATGAATTACCAAGGTGAGAACGGAGGACAGAACTCACTGGCAGAGAGAAGCCCAACAGGTAGGTTAGATGGGTTTCACTCTGAACATTTGCGGTGGACTGATACGTTTTCTAGGCAACACCGAGGACTTGAGGACAGGTAAAATAAGAGATGATTCTGATACACTGTCCTCCACCATCCCTGCATATCCTCTTTATTCACTTTCATGGACTTGTTTTAATTCCCACATTCAGCTTCTGAACAAGCTATTGGGCCAGATCTGCTTTGATACAGGACAAACACATTGGGATGGTTAGAAGGAAGGAGGCTCCATCAAGAGTGACACTTGAAAGAGTGTGAGATGAAAAGGAGGAGGAAGCATAGAAGAAAGCCAAGAAAAAGGAGCAAGAGTGAAGATTATAAACACCCACAGCACTATGAAGATGCTATTACAAGACCCATCATTTTATGAGCTATAATAACAATAACACCCATTGCCCTTTGTCAAAGTCAAGTTGAGTGGCTGATTTTTTAACTTTTAAATTATTATTATTATTTGTCCCCTTGACATAAACTGAGGTCATCTAGGAAGAGGTAACCTCAATTGTAAAAATGTCTCCATCGGATTGGCCTGTAGGCAAGTCTGTGGGGGCATTTTCCTGATTAATAACTGATGTCGGAGGGCCATCCCTGGGCAGGTGGTCCTATATTGTACAGAAAAGCAAGCTGAGCAAACTATAGAGACAGGACAGTAAGTAATGCCCCTCTGTGTTTCTTCCTTAAGTTGTTTTTGGCCATGGTGTTTATCACAGCAATGGAAATCAAACTCAGACAAGACCCAAGGATGAATGGGGATATAAGGAGCTGGACAAAGGAGAACCTGGTCGGGATAACTTTAGTCTTCCAGGCCTTTCCTTTAGCCCCCAGCATCTGGGTTTGTGGATGGATATATCTCCATTTCAGAGCAGGGTCGATGTGACAAACATTCCCATGTTATCTGTTCATTTAGCTCAGTACTAATCAAGGGGGTGGCGATTTGCCTGTAGGGAAGGCATGGAGTTTAAGAAAGGCTTCCTTTGTTTTTGTTTCCTCCAAGCAGAGGTGTAAGGTTTCCTTCCTTTTCTGGTAACCCCTGAGTCCCAGCAAATCTTGCTGGAACCTGGGGTCAAACCTACTTTGGGGGTGATCATCTTCCTTATACTGCAGAGCCCAAGTGCCTGCCAAAGTTTGAATTGCAAATCTACCGGCCAACGATCTCTTCTGGATCCCAGGACTATGCAAACTGAAATGTGTCCCCAGGACCACTTTCCCTTTAAGGAAGAGCCACTTTAGGGAGCCCTACGGTTATTCAAAGTAAGGGAACTATCAACTGAGGAGAAGAAGCCTTGACTCAAAGAAGTAACTCAAACATAGACAGGCTGCACAGTCCTTGAACAGGCTCAGGGTGTTCCTCGGACCCCAGTGATGCTTTTCCTACCCTAACATCTAGCTAAGTCAAGTCGGTTCCGCTTGTACTGGTTTCTTTCTCTTTAAAGTGAGAACAAAAGAAAACCCATTTTTCCACCCACCCCCACCTGTTTTTCTCTCAAGAGGATACAGGCAGAAGGAACTGCAAACAATTTAGCCATTGTGAAAGCCAATTTCACTTCCTGACAGCGGAAGTAGAAGGTGTATGGTCCTTGCTGATGGTCCCCACACACCTGGAGCTCCTTCCCTTGTCAGGAGCGGAAGGAGGGGAGGGGTAAGGGATGGCATTGGAGGAAGCAAGGGGTGCTTCAGGGAACAGAGCTGGCTTTGAGCAGAGCACAATTTGAGCCTGTGTCCCCAGGGAAAACACTAGGGCTTTATTGCAGGCTGCTCTGAGTCCTTGTTGTCATCAGCACAAGGGAAATATCGCTGCCTGTACGAATTCCTCAGAGTGGGGAGTCTGGTCTGGGAACTGGGAGTTGAGTTAGAGAGAATGAAGAGAGAAGGGATTGATTGGGTCACTTAGCTGTGCCTTCCTGGCAGACCTTGCACTGCTCAGGGCCCTCCCTGAGCTATGGTGTCCCAGAGGCAGCTGGCCCAGGGCCACCCTTGTGTGGGAGGGTGCCCATTCCAGTGTAGCTGCACCCAAGTGGACTGGGTGTGGCTGCGATTTCTGTTCTCTAGAGGGGCTGTGGCTTTTTAATAGTGGACAAAGGTCAAACCAGAGACTCATAACTTGTCAGAGTGCCGAGAATAAAGGACTGCCAATTCTGTCCTAAATGGGACATCTCTGTTATCATTCCCAGGCCCAGGGAACTTCAAAGAAGAGGGAGTAGAAAGAACACATAGCCATTTCCTGTTTGTATGTGGTGGGACTACTCCTGTCTGTGAGCCAGTACCCTTGTAGATCTGTGGCCTCTCCCAGTGCTGTGATATCAAGTTTCAGGAGCCCTAGAAAACTGGGGACCCTCGATGTCCATTTTCTTTGCTGCAGTGTTTTCTCCCAGCCCTACTCTCTACATGACTCAGAAAGAAAACCACACATGTGAGTCCTATCCATTCTGTCTGTCTGTCTTGCTCTCCCCAGTGCTACGTAAGAAAGGAGAAAGATAATTTCTTTGTCACCAGAAGCAGGGCAGCCTTATGAAACATTTGGGCACGGCCTGCCTGGCTCTCCTCAAGTTCAGATAATGGGGTTGTTTGGATTCATAGCTCTGGGTAGTACTCAGCAGTCTGTGACTCCCCTGTGTGTGGCCTTCTGGTGAAAAGAACATTAGTGTTTGATGGCATAGCAGCATGTTATTTCAGTCTCATTTCTGACAATAACAGTACAAATTTCCTTTCTCCTGATACATTTGAGATTGCTGGGAGGAAAAACAGAAGAAAGAAATCTAAATGTATTCCCAACAATGGAAGAGCTGGAAAATGAATTGTTAAAAGTTGTGAGAAGTCCAGTCAAGCCAGGGCTGCAGGCTGAGCACAGAGAGGTGTTCTCTAACTGCTTTGATTTGCCTTGGTCTTTGGACACTGTTCTACCTCCTGGAAGACCCCTCTATGGGTGATGATCTCCAGAAACAGGGCTGAGGAACATGAGTTTTCTACAACTCTTTTTTAAAAACTTTGTGACATTAGTGTTATCAATTTGACAGGCTCCAGAATCACCTAGAAGATATGGCTCGGTGGGGAGTATCTTGATTATATTAGACCCATCTTAATTGTGGATATGGTCATTCCATGAGCAGGGGACCCTCGACTTATGTGGAGAAAGCAAGCTGAGTATTACTGTGTTCATTCTTCGCCTGCTTCCTGACTGCATGTCACATGTGACCAGGTGCCTCAAGCCCCTGCCACCATGACTTCCCTGCCACTGGAACTGTGAGCCAAATCAACCCCTTCCTCATTAAGTTGTTTCCGTTGGGATGTTTTCACAGCAACAGAAAAACATACGAAGACAGGAAGGGTCTCGTGTATCCCAGACTGGTTTACACAGGGATACATAGCCAAAGATAACCTTGAACTCCCAATTCTCCTGCCTCTACCTCATGAGGGCTAGGAGTGTAGGTGTGTATCATGATGCCTGCTGTATGTGTTGTTAAAGAGTCAACCCTGGGGCTCCTTGCGTGCTAGGCAAGCATTCTGTCAGTGCAGCTGTACTCCCAACCCCCACTATAGCTTTTATTTAACAACTGCCTCTTTGGGGCTCATAAACCATCTCTTTTCTTTGAGGTCCAAAGGTGATCATGTGGTATTCAAAAAAGAAAAAAAAATTTTAGAATGGGTAGGCTCTCATTCCTGCGTTGGGGTGTCTGGGGATGACTTATTTATTTCCCTCTGCCCTGAGAGGTTACCACCCCAAATGAGCTAGAATGACCCCACCATCAAGCAGGCTTTTATGGCTGTAGGAATGGAGTTTTGATGGAGCCTCAAGGGAGCTGGTTCACTCCAGCCGGGAGGCCCACACTCTGCTCTCTGATCCTTTGCAATAAGATTTTAAAGTGTTATGTGGAGTTCTGCAGCAAACAGCTTTCTGGGAATTCCTTTTGTTCTCTACTTGAAAATTATGTCCTGTCATATATGAAAACAGATCATTAGATTGGCTGTGTAGCTCATTGGCTTCTCTCTCTCTCTCTCTCTCTCTCTCTCTCTCTCTCTGTGTGTGTGTGTGTGTGTGTGTGTGTGTGTGTGTGTGTGTGTGTGTGTGTGTGTG
>CAJQZJ010000220.1:5287544-5335523 GCA_907164525.1 Lophiomys imhausi
GTGTGTGTGTGTGTGTGTGTGTGTGTGTGTGTGTGTGTGTGTGTGTGCACATGCATGCAGACACATATGTAAGTATGCACATGGAGGCTGGGGAACACCTGGGTGTTTTTCCTCCAGTACTGTTCACTACCATTTTTTTTTTTCTTTTTTGAGGCAGGGTCTCTCATTGAGCTGAAACTTACAAAGTAGGCTAGGTTAGGCTGGATGGCCAGTGAGCCCTAGGAATCCATTTGTCTCTACCTTCTCAGGGCAGGACTTAATCAAGGCAAGCACTTTCATGATGTTCCCATCTCCTCAACCATTCACTGGGTTTCTTATGAACCCAAATAAATAGGACTGCTCTCTCATATTCTCTCTCCCCCCCCCCATATGTATAAAAGCTTATCCACAGTTCTGGGTGGGACCTTGTTCCCAGAGGACCTGAATACCTTCTGTTCAGCTGTCCCACACTCTGATGCTTGGTGGGTGCTTTGTTGATGGCAGGCAAAAAATCTCAGCACTCCTGGGCTCATTTAATGCTGTTGAGTGATTAGAAACTTCAATCTACAGGGTTTCTTGGGAATGGTGGGAACCATATACTATTCATCTTTGTGCTCTCAAGGCTCAGTGGGCTACTTGGCTCATGGAAGAGCCCACACATTGATTTCTGAATACATAAGTAATGGGTGAATATGCCTGTCCATTCTGTACCGTCTCTTCAGCATTGCATGCCCTCAGCTAGAAAACTTATTTCTGATTTGGGAACACTTTACCTTAGTTCTTATACATTAGTGACAGAGTTAGGCACTCTGAAATCTGTGATGTCAAAGGAAATGTGATGACAAAATAAATGAGAGTACGTTAAAAAAGAAAAAAGGAAAAAAAGAGCAGGGGAAAAATGACGTGAGGTTCCAGGCAAAATCTGAAAACCCAGCAAACCCAAAATTTGCTAAGCAGTGATAAGAACAAACTTTGCTTCTTTTAAAGGAATATCAACTTAGCACCTTTGTGTGCTAGGTACCATGAGGCTATGTATCTGTCCAATATGTCCAGTCTTGTGTCTGAGCATAGAGGACAGTATAGAACATTCACACATGGACATACTTCAGTGTAGGGAAAGGGCCAATGGATTCCAGATGACAGGGAACGTATCTGTATTAGTTTCTTTCCTGTTGCTATGATAAAATGCCCTGGCAAAAAGAAGTTAAATGAAGAAGGGTTTACTTTGGCTTTTGTTCCAGAGCGATACAGTCCATCATGTCGGGAAGGCACGACAGCATGAGGTCATCTGTCACAGTGCCCGTTGGCAGTTCAAAAGCAGAAGTGGAACAGCAAACGGGGACAGGTATAGAAGCTCAAAGCCTTCCCTAATGTGCTTCTTCCAGGAAGGTTCTACCTCCTAAATGTTCCATAACCTTCCCAGACAGCACTAACAACTGGGGACCAAGTGTTCAAACACACGAGCCTATGAGGCCCACTTCACATTCAAATAACAACAGTATCCAAAGAGTATCAACAAAAGACAGAAAATAAGAAGGTTCTGTGGGGTGCCAATTTCTACTTGATGTGCTCTTGGAGCTGTGTTGTCCAGGCCTCATTGGTCTTGCCCTTCAATTACTCAGCCCTCTGGTCCAGCCTTGAGCATCCTCAGCTTCTGTCCTGCTTGCTCTCAGTGCATCTCAAAGGTCTCCTCATATTCTAGCTTACTCAAGAATGGGGTGGCTGGGATTTCACTCCTGTCCCCCAACATCAAGACACACAACAGATGTCCGATTCTTTCTTTTTTCTATCCTCAAATTTCCCTACCTACTTGAAGCTACAGAAAATTCCTCAAGTGTGGAGAGCCAGCAGCTCCAAGATGCCACCGTGCTCAGAATCTCAGTGTTAGAGCCAGATGCACAGATTTAGGTTAAGGAAGAAATTTTGGGCTTCTTTATTCTAAAAACAAAAAAATCTTGGTAGGAGAATTTTCTCGTAAGGAAATTGGCTTCTGCAGAAAGTTTGAAAAACAGCATTGTTAAAAACTAGCAAATGTATTCATGAAAATTTAACCCACCCTTCCTTCTTGTGTAGTCACATAGACCTGACCAGATGTCACACCCCAGTTCATCCAACCTTGGTGGAAACTCTTCATACTGGCAGGAAGGAGTCAAGTTCTATGGGGCCCGAATCTTCCCTACAATTTGAAGACCCAATTTAAAAACTCAATGTCATGAATTCTTTGTTTGATTAGACAGACAGGAGGCTTTAGAAGAGGCTTATGGGGCAAAGGACCCTCAAACCTAACCTGTGTTGGTTCCATGACAAGTTAGCCTGTGGTGCCGAGCAAGGTGAGCTAAGGTGGGCTGAGCCAAGCAATGATGGATGGGAAGGAAGGGATGAGCAGCTGTTACTTGGGGTATGAACAAGGGAGAGTGTGAGGAGGAAGCTGAGCACAGAAGGGTCAGAGTTGGGAAGGAGCTGAGCAGGAAGAGTAGGTGTGACAAATGCCCCTGAAGGAAGCAGTTGGGTTATATAGGGTGACGTTAAGCATCCTGACTTAGAGCCTGGGAAACGTGTCTCTGGGCAGGCATGTCCAGGACTTTGGAAGAGGTATGCTGATTGATGGGTAAGGGCTCATTAGGATACAGCTCTGGGGATAACGACCATCTGACCGATCTCTAGCTAGAAGAAAATACACGGAAAACTACCCATACCCTTTGACTGGCCATTGGGCCTTATTTTCCATAAAGGGCAGGGAAGTCCCTGGCGCAGACACCTTCTGCTTCTTGCCAAGAGGCACAGCCTGAGCTCTCCTCTTCCCCATTCATTGCTGAGAACTGGTAGCTGCTGACAGATTGGCTTCCCTGGGAGTGGAGTGGGGTGGGAGACCAGACTGGCTCCCAGCAGCTCACCCCAACAGGGGAGTCATTTGTCATTTAGTAGGGGACTGGAGCTTCAGTCCATTGCATATTTGGATTTACAGCCTGCTTCCAGGGAGGGGAGGACCTTTCAGAAAGGGCAGTTCTTACAGTGGCTTACTTAGGAGGGGGAATCTGCAGCAGGGCTGGGGTGTTTACATGGGTTAGTACTTGCCTAAATTATGCTAAAGTGTGTCTGAGGTATTCTCAGTGTCAACTTTGTGGAGGTGTGTAAATATTGAGCCCAAAAGTCAATATTCATGTTTCTACGAACAGATCTTGTTTATTCATTTTTGAGGCAAGGTTTCATGTAGTTCAGGCACGTGAGCACCTCATGTGGGCAAGGATGTCCCTGAACATCTTCCTGTCTCCACATCCCAGATGTTGGGATTATAATGCATGCACCCCCCACCCCCCCACACACACCTGGCTTATGGGTATTGTTTATAATGTCAGATTTTCTTTGCTTAAATAGGAAAACCCTAATGTCTTTCTATCACGCCCATGTTTTATTCCTCTCTTTATTCCTGCATCTCTTCTTCTTTCTCCTTTTCTCATTTGTGGAACTTTGGCTCCATACCAGGTCTGTTGTTGGGCACTGGGACTGCAGATGAATCAGTCAAGACACCCAGCTGTAGGTGAGCACGTATGGATACACAGCCGCAAAGAGCCTTTTAGGGAATAGGCAAGTTCTGGGGAACCAGCTTCCCTGCCTCAGAATCATTACCATTTTGGGTCAGACAACTGTACGTGATAATGCTGGCCCCGTGCATTGTGGGAGGTTTAACATGAGCCTGGCCTCTACCTGCTGGAAGCCAGCAGCTCCCCCTTCTCCAGTGGTGACAACCCTAAATGCTCTCAGATTGCCAAATAACTTAGGAGGAAACAAAAATACTCAAGTTAAGAGTGACTGTAAGTTGTCACCTGGATGGAAATCCCAACAAGGTCTCAAACTCTGCCCTTGCTTGTGAGTTCCTACAGCGAGCTGTGAGTCCAGAAGCCGCTGACTGGATTTCCTTAGGCTTTTCTGTTTTTGTTTGAAAAATGAAAATGGAGGAAGCATTGTGCAAGTGTGCATGCGTGTGTGTGCATATGTGTGTGTGTGCATGTGTGTGTGCACGTACTTATGGAGGGCCAGAGGCTGTCTTTTGTAGTCACTCTTACTATTATTTTAGTTTTAGAAAACTACTTATTGTGTGCATGTGCCTGCACTCTTTTTTTGAGACAGGGTCTTTGACTGAACCATTTTGTCTGGACTGACTGGCCAACAAGTTCCAAGAAGTTCTTGTCTCTGTCCTTCCCCATTCCCCCAGCACTAAAGTTATAGACACACATCACCAAGACTGGACTTTACATGGGTGCTAGTGATCTGAACTCAGGACCTTATGCTCGTGTGGAATGCACTTTACTGAGATGGACTAAGCCATTTTCCCAGCTCCCTTGAATACATTTTGCTACGATGTGTTAGATGATGCACTCTGGGAGGGTGAGGACAGTTTGTTCTTTGCCACGTGCTTAAAGTGTCTGGGACAGAAGCCTGCCACCAGCCAACAGGTGCGAACAGATGCTAGTCATGTGATCAGTTAGCTTACATGACTCATGGGGGGGCGGGGGGGGCGGGGAAGACATCATAATCTCATGAAAGCATGCCCTCATGTGGTTCTGCCTCCCACAGCCTGAGAGGCTTGGCTGGGCTACCTCTCTGAGCCTCAGTTTCCCCATCTATAACATGGAGGTAATAATGACTGTGACCTCATCGCTGTTGCCAAGGTTTAGCAAGGCAGAGTAGTACCTGGCAGAGTGGCTACCAGGGGTTAGCTATGGTGATTATGCGGATGAGGCTCTTGTGGTTCCACAGCATACAGCCCAGTATGTGGCACCCACCATGAATGCTCCTGTCAATTACGAGGAAAGAGGACCCACAGAAAAATAAACAGGGAGTGTCTTGGAAAGTTACATAGATTTTATTTCCTTGGCAGGGAGCTGCAGGGCAGGAAAGGGAGAGTTCATTGGAGGGGGTCCTGGAGTTCTCAGTGACTGACAGGTAGAATCATGGAGGTGTTGAGGGAGCTGCTGAGGTCATTCTGAAGGGAGGTTGAGAGCCACACTGCACAGCTCAGGATCTTGACTCTAAGTTTGGTGCTTTAGTCTGAACAGCACTGTGGTGACCCCAGGAAGACATGTCCCATGCCCTCAGTGCCTGGTTTTAAGACTGTTTTCAGGGTCTTTGGGGGCAGAAGGTTTCGAGAAGGGAGAGTCTTGTTTGGAGTCAGTGACACCAGGGGAGAGATGTTTGGTGACCACTGTATCCCAGGCTGGGCTGGTGCATCCTTTTGCATTTTCTATTAAGATGGAAAAACTAGGGCAGCTGAGTAAATCTGAAGGGAAGATATTCAAATGATTAGGCCAGGTCATTTCCAAGCAAGAACTAGCAAGAACAGCAGAGGCCTTGTTTTGCATGCAGGTGCAAGGCTAATTATAAATCAGCTCTGCCAGGTCGGTAAAGAAAAGAAGTCCTGTCCAAGCTATCTTTTGCAGTCCTTAATTACCTGATAGTTGGTATTGGCAATTGGAAACACACACTAGATGATTTGTACAGGAGAATCAGCCAGACCTCAATAGAGGGAGGGGGTCTGCAGAATCATGAGCCATTGTCGCTAGTGCTACCGATCAGAACGCTGAGGCCATCCATCTGTAGAACGTGTACCACCTTGCTCAGTTCCTCTCTGGACATTGGAACCCTGTCAGCTCTATTAGGCTTGTGTTCCGTAGGTGCAAACTGAGCCCCATTGGGTTAGGTGATCTGCCAAAGCGCATGGGGTTTGGATGCTTCAACCACAGACCTCACAGAGCTCTAGTGCCTCCGGAAGTAACCTATGATGGCCACTCTAGGTAGTGGAAGTACTCGATGATGACTCCCCCACCTTCCAGGTTCATGACCTTGTATGGTCCATTACCTCATTGTGCAGGGTTGGTTTCTGTGACTACAGCAGACAGTGGCGTTGATGGTATGCCGCGGCCTGGATTAGGTTGGGAATGATGGACTCTCTATCTTGGATTCTCTTTCATCTGTCCCTCTGTCTCTGTCTGTCTGTCTGTCTGTCTGTTTGTCTGTCTGTCTCTATCTATCTGTGTGTGTGTGTGCTGTGTATGAGTGCTGTGTGTGTATGTATCTATGTATATATGTGTGTGTGTGTGTGTGTGTGTGTGTGTGTGTGTGTGTGTGTGTGTGTGTGTGTTCCATAATGCCTATGTGGAGCTCACAGGGCATTTTTTTTTTTTTGAGACAGGGTTTCTCTGTGTAGTCCTGGCTATCCTGGAACTCACTCTGTAGACCAGGCTGGCCTTAAACTCACAGAGATCCGCCTGCCTCTGCCTCCCAAGTGCTGGGATTAAGGGTGTGCACTACCACGCTCGGCCATTACGGACAGTTTCAAACTGCTATGTGGGTGCTGGGATTTGAACCCAGGTTCTTTTTTTTTTTTTTTGGTTTTTCAAGACAGAGTTTCTCTGTGTATCGTTGGCTGTCCTGGACTCACTTTGTAGACCAGGCTGGCCTCGAACTCACAAAGATCCGCCTGCCTCTGCCTCCCAAGTGCTGGGATTAAAGGCGTGCGCCACCACCGCCCGGCTGAACCCAGGTTCTTTAGATGAGCAGCCAGTGCTCTTAATTGCTAAGTCATCTCTCCAGCCCTACAGGGTGACTTTTGAGAGTCAATTCTTTCCTTCCAGCGTGTAGGTCCTGGAGGTCAAACTGAGGTCCTCAGGCTTGGTAGCAAGCATCTTTACCTACTGAGCCATCTCCTTGGCTGGTTTTCTTTCTGACAACATGGAAGTTCAGGGTCAGTGAGAGATGGACGAATGAACATGCAGAAAAGAGAGGGCATGAGAAGGAAACCCTGATGTGCTTTTGTGGGTTGGTTTTAGGTTTCCTTTCTGCTTTTGATGGCTGCTTGGAGGAAAAGATGGTATTCATGGATTTTGCTCGGGCTTCAGATTAGATTTTAACCCTCTTCACGGGAAGAGGGAAGTTTGCCTTTTTTAGAAGAATTGATAGGCTAAAACCAAAGAAGAGGAAATTCAGGGTCAGAGTGAGATGGGCTGTGTGGGGCAGAGCAGATAATCTGACCGAGGCTTTAGGTTTGATTTTTAGATTCTGCCACCAGCATAGTGAGCTTGTGGGGTTGGCGGTCACACTTACAGAACTAAGAGAATGGGGTTGAGGGCTCACTGCCCCCCAGGAGGGATGTGGACTTTTATGGAAATTGTGGCTTTGGGCAAGTTGTGCAACCTCTTTGGTTTGTCCTCATCTGTAAATGGGACTGAATGATATACTTGCCACTTAATGTTTATCTGAGGCTATGAATAGGCTACTGCTTAAACACAGACTAGTGGTAAGAATGAAGACACGTGGTAAGAATAAAGGCTAGATATTGTAGTTTAAAGTGCACTTATACTGTGAACTGTGGAGATAGCTCGGCAGTTTAGAGGGCTTGCTGTTCTTGCAGAGGACCCAAGTTCAGTTCCCAGCTCCCACATCCAGTGGCCCACAGCCTGAAGTAACTCTAGCTCCAGGGGACCTGATGCCCCTCTTCTAGTCTTCCCAGGCACCTTCATGCATGTGCACATACTCACACACATAAATAAAACAAATATTTTAAAACATGCCTACATTGTTGTTATGTATATAGCAATACTAATATTAATATGTACCATATTAGTATATAGTAATAACTAGTTATAATAAATTAATGTGGTGATATCATAATAATGTGTATGTGTTCCATTGCCATCAGTGCTGTCCTCTCCTATCTGGTCTTCCCAAACAGGACTCAAGGACTTTGCACAACTGAGGGCCAAGTGGGATCCAAGCCACAGGGAGAGAATGAGACACCTCTGTCTGGAAGTGTTGGGGCGCATCTCCCTTCTGCCTGAATCTGGGTAGAACTTGGGTGCTTGGTGAGAGCAATTGACTTCTGTGGCCAGAGAAGGTTGAACAATGGGTGCCCTGTGGCTTTCTGGAACTTTGTCAAGGTGTCCAGCTAGGTCAGAAAGGCAGGACAAGGACAATGCTTCTATTAGGTCACGCGTGAAAGCATTGGCAGAGAGGCCTCCCAACCTCGGGGCCTGTTAGTGTCCTGGAAAGACCAACTGGAATCTTGTGGCAGGTGGCATTTCAGGCACCTCTGAGCTGTCAGGGGATCAATAGCCCCCTCTTAGGATACCAGCCTGCGGTCAGGCCCAGGGTGGAGGAGGGACAGTGTTGTGTTTCTGCTCAGGTATGACAACACTATGTGTGGCCTTGTGTTTGGCAGACGCTATCACCCCTCAAGGTGCCAGCTTTAGAGCATTTAGCTTTGGGGCAGGCTCCTGTAGCAGGGTGTCTGCCTTCCTACAGTCCTGACAGTCAGGGACTGGGGATCAGGATAGAATTTCCTTCCTGGATTTTCAAGGGCTCTTTTGTTCCTTTACCCCCAGAGTGTAGGAGGTAAATCTGAGAACGGCTTTGAGGCAGCAACCTGGAAATTCAATTCCCTGTGAACTCTGCCCCTGCAAGGCTGTATGATGGGATCACTTTTGCTTAGCAGGTGTGCCACACTCCGGCTTCCACCTGCTGTAATTACAGGTCCTCTACATTTCCCCAGTTCCGGGCTCTCTGAGCTCTGACATTTTTGCAAGTGTGTCTCCTGTCCTTAATAACTGGTTGGCAGCCATTCATCAGCACCATAAGAAATCAGGTAACGCCTCTTCTCACCACCTCTCCTTTCTTGTTTTAGAGATAGATCAAGGACTCTACCTACTTAAAGACTCTGGCTTCAGAGAGCAGAAGATGATGACAGGGATGAGACATGTCTCCATATTCCATTTTTGGTTTTTTAATTTATATTCTCCTGGAGAGCTGCTGATTAGAGGTTGTGAAACTCTCAGGGCAAAACAGTTTCTAAAAATGCACATAATGTGAGTGTAACAGGCGGGGTTTGGAAAGAGGACAGACACCTTGCATTTTTCCTGGGTTAAGACAACAATAGGGGAGTATATCCGGTGGAACTGGAGCTGGCTCTCCGAGGAGCCAGGCCTTGTTTGTGGCAGTGGAGAGCCTGTACACAATAGTTGCAGGTTAGTTAGAGGGGTGGAGCCCACTCACTGCCTTGCAAAAGGAACAGGATCAATATTCTTTCTTCCTTTCTTGACAGACGTTTTAGTTGTTGATGTGGGGTGGGGCATTTGAGGAAAACGGCTAGAAGCTGATAACCAGACTGACATATGCATGCATAGCTCTCCTGTAGGTACTTCCTCCCTGGTCTGTTCCCATGAGCTACCACGATCTCCACCCAACTTGTGTTATTTAAGTCCTGACTCCATCAGTTCTCTGGCCCTTTAGCAAGTTCCCCAAAGCCAGTGAACATTAGTTTTCTGGTTTTAATACATTGGATCATAAATACTATCTCATAGACTGGTTTGGAATGAAAAATGAATTTAATATTATTTAAAAATCTGAGACAAGTCAAGGACCCACTGAATACATTTTTTCTTCATAATATTAGTGGGGTCACAGCTGGTGAAACTCCTCAAGAGACATCTCCTGACCATGAAAAGACTGCAAGGCCTCCCTCCCCAGTAATCATAAACAGTTGAGTTTTGGACCACAGGGTAATATTTTTGGAGAAGTGAAACTCTATTATGGACTGTCTCTTCAGGTTATTTTGAATAATCAGTTCTGTATGGTCATGTGATTGTAGGCCAAAAGAGAGCCATATGTATTATTTTTTTTATATTTTTTTATTTTATTTATTAAAGTACCATGCCTTTAGGCCCTCAAAGGTCACAGAATCAGAAATGAAAGACTAAGATTGAGTTTCCTTCTCAAATGGTACAACCAGGGCTCCTAAATCTTGTCCCTTTCCCACTGAGCTGTAAAAAGGAACGCATTCCTAGGTTGCTGGAAGACACTGGGGTACATGCTCCTGGACACAGCCCCTGGGTGCTCACAAGAGGGATATTGAAAGGGAGTAATTCATTCTTCTTTGGAATCATTTTACTCCATGGATACTGGGATTCAAGAAGCATGCCAGCGTGTCTTCACTCCTAAACTTCTTCCTCCCCTCAAGACCGGTCCCTCTGGGGCTTTGTTCCTTTGACAGACTTCAGAGAATGGGACATGTTGTGGAGGTAACAGTCCCCATTGATTCCAGGCAGAAATAGGCAAGACCCCAGCCTGGAACTTAGTGCTTTGTAACAAACTGGCACTAAAAGTGAGGGCATTCCTACAGGTTTGCTGAGCCATGGTGGACACAAGGGACTATTCCAAAAACCCAGCATGGCACCTAGCGTCTGGAAGGAGCTTAATAGATAGCTGGTGACTGAATGGCAGTGTCCTGGTTAGTATTAACATTTAACCTGACATAGCCTAGAATCACATGAAGAAAGCAAGAGTCTCAATTGAGTGTCTTTATCTGGTCGGTCTGTGGATATGTCTATAAGGGACTACCTTGGTTGTCTTAACTAATTAGGAAAGCTCAGCCCTGTGATGCCATTGCTTGGCAGAAGGTGGTTCTGGGCTGCTTAAGAAAGCTAGCTAAGCGTTAGATCAAGAGTGAGCCTGTAAGCAGCATTCCTCCATGGTTCCTGCATCCCAGGTTCTGCCTCAAGTTCTTGTGATGACTTCCATCAAAAATGGACTGTGGTCTGGAAGTGTAAACCAAGTAAACCCTTTCCTCCCCAAGTTGCTTTTGGTCAGAGTGTTTTTTATCACAACAACAGAGAGGAAAGTGAGGCATGTAGCAGTAAGGAAATTGAGGCATACAGCTTCATGTAATTTAGCACCAACCCCAGTGTTATTTCTGATCCCTAGGAACCCTCCATCTGATTCAGAGTAGGAAGGAACTTAAGAGATTGATTGGCCTATCTTCTCTACTTCATATCTTCAAGGAAACGGAGGCCACAGTTGAGGAGAGACTGGCCCTAGGCCACATGGCTGCTGGTAGCAGGATTTCATGGTTGACACAGAATTGCTATTAACCCCATTTGTACCTCAGCTGAGTGCCCTTAAAATAGTTGTGATGAGCTTCATGTGTTAGAGGTACTAAAGGAGGGTGGGGAAAATATGCAGCAAAACTTGCTAATTGACTATTTATTTCAGTCCCAGCTCTTGGAGAAAGCTGCTTCTGACGGATGTGGTGAGCTGTACAAATGTTATAATTAGACAGCTTGTTTGGGCCAGAACCTTCCAGAGCAAGACCATCAGATAGGAAATAATAAGACTGATAAGCAAGAACCAAAGAGACAGTCAGCTTTCAACAACAAGCCTTCTGGAAGCTACTTATTAAGGGATCATCTTTTCTTTCAGAAAGCTGGTGGAATGCCCAGATGGGCTACATAGCTCCCAGTGCCAAAGCAACACCATTGTTGGCACTAAAAATACCAGCTTGGCTTTATTGAACACTTACTGTGTACCAGCACCCCATCCAGGCACACCATCTCTTCATTTAACCCTCACAATATGTCATCAGGGACAAGAATTACCCTGGTTTACACATGAGGACCAAAGGCTTACAAGGTTAGCTTGTTAATTTTCAAGCTGCATAGCTGGGACTTGAACCAACCCAATGTCTAGGACCCTGTGTGCCACTCATGAAGATATAAAGTTGGGTTCTGCCATCAAAGCTCCATTGAACATCTTGCAAGCACACATCACACATGAGTTTTTGAAGCTAGTGTCTGTCTCAGTAGAGCACCAGCTAAAGCATTCTCTCTAACTTCAGGGATTGCATTGTGTAGTGTCTTCCCACACCAGACATACTCAGCTTACCCTCTGTCATGTGAATGGTCCTCCCCCCCATCTGGACTTGCTTCTCAATCACCTTGTATTTGAATTCCTTCGAGTGAAATGCATTTGTGGGGGGACCTGTTGCATCCTCCACCAAGCTTCTGTGGGAAGATAAAACCAACAAGAAAGCAAACAGCTGCTTCCATGGGCCAGGGTTCTGCTAGTCTCATATCATGAGCTTTTCATGTGGCCTTTTTGGCCTGGTGCCCTCTATCTGCCCAGCTTCCTCTTTCTGACCCCAAGGGGCCATTTTTGATCACTCGCTTGGAGTCTATGTTCATATTACATATATTACACATTCATATATTATACATTCACTCTAACATCCATGGCATACCTTGTCTGGGCCAGACAAAATGCCCAGGCACAGGACCTCCCCTGTAGGGGTCATGTAGACATTAATGGAAGGAGAGAGATATACAAGACAGCTTGGACTCTTACTGGGCTTGCAGCTTGCAGAAGCGATTCATGGACCTAACTAGGGTGAACAACCATCCTACTGTGTATAGGACTGTCCTGATTTAGCAGCGGAAGCCCTACAAACCAAAGGATGCTTCAGTTGCACACAAGCAGGAGAGTCATCTACATCAGCCTGAGGTCATGGGGAAGGGTTACTCTAGTCACACCAATCCTGGGAGTGAGGTCTTTCCAAAAAAAAATTCCAAGGGAAATGGAGGAAGAGCTGGTCAGAGTCTTGGGCACAAGCAGCAGGGAGGGACACGGGAAGAGAAGAGGGTTTGTGTGAGGGTGTTGTAGGAGAAGAGGTAAAATGGACTCAGTAGGGAAACTGAGTCATATAGTTTGTGATATGGATTGTCCAATTTCTGCGAAGAAACTGAAACCCTGAGTAACAGATATTGAGATATGTTTTATTAGGTGGATCCCAGAGATGAAAAGAGGGGTGTTCAGTACCTGTAGACCAGTTGATGTTCCACCTGTCCACATCTGGATCCCAACTGACATCTGTACATACAAGAAGCACGCCCCTTGGAGATTCCCCTTCTCTTCATGTTTTTAACTCAAGCCTATATGCCAGGTGACCTCGATGCCTCAAGAAGAGACCTCAAGGCCACCCCCATTTTTACTCTAATGCCCTGGGAGAGCATTGGGATGTCTGGGGCTTCCCACGCACTTCTGAGTGATTGGGTTATCTCAGGAACTTCTCTGATCTGTGATATATAAAATGGGGGAGTTCATGTATTCTCTGTAGGGATTCTGTGAGTTCCCAATAAGAAAATTGGTAACAGGAGTTCTCAGCTCACTACCAGCTCATGGCATGTGACTACAGAAGGAGAAGGAGACAATGAGATAGAGATCATTGCTTGGGGGAGGCCTTATGGTGAAGAGGGAGAAGGCTGCCAGAGGTGTCATGGTGGATGAGGACGTGGGACCCTGTAGGAATGCATGAGACAGGACATATGAGTAGAAGTGACTACTGTATGTGACTGTGGGATGAGACCTTTTCCTCTCATTCCATCTAACCACTCACTCCCTCTCCTTAACCCCCTGAGACTCTTCAGAGACACCCCTGATGTCTCCCTGTCCTCTCTCAGCATGGTCGGTCACCATTACATGCTGGTCCTATGTGCCAGTTTTCTCTTGAGTTCATTTATCCACCATGGTCCCAACTATGGCAGCCACACCTCCCTCCTGGATTCCGTTCTACTCTGGTCTGCCCTATCGAGTCTATACTACTAGCTAGAGGGACTGGTGGTAATTAAAAGCTGGTGTTACCTCCACCTGCCCCAGCTGTGGAGCAGATTCTTCTTATTGTTGGGAAATCCAATCACAAATTTGCCCTTGGCATGTGGATGCTGCAAGATAAGGCCCTGCTCATTAGGTGGGGCTGTTTTCCTCCTTCTTCACCCTTTTATCATAGAAGACTTTCTCAGTTCCCTGAACACATCTCACTCCTTCCCCACCCAGAACCACAGCTTGCAACCTACTTCCTCCCTGCTTAACTGAGTTAACTCCTGCTTGTGGTCCATGTATCCCAGCGAACACCACTTCCTCAGCATGTTCCATACCCTCAGCCTACCTATCTATCCTGTGGCAGGAGACAGACGACTTGAGTTAGAAGCCTTCTAATTTGGGGTAGTGATGCCCAGCATCAAGAGCATGAGCCTGCAGGTGGATTGCTTGGGTGCAGCACCTGGAGCCCCCACTAAACCGAGGACAAGTCACTCCCCAGTTCTGAGCCTCCATTTCTCCACTAATACCAATGGGAAAAAGTATTATCCATCTAAGAGGACAGGTGAGAGTAAATGGATTAATGGTGATAAAGTCCTCACTGACACCCTTCATGACTCCTCATAAGTACTATTCAAGCTTTCATTATGCTCGAGGCGTGGCACCCATGCTGCTGCATTTAGTCGGCCTTTTTTTTTATGTGATCCTACGTGATGCGGAGCCAAAGGTAGACATCAGGTGCATTGCCCAGCCACTCTCCACCTTAGTTTTTGAGACGGGACCACTTACTGAGCCACAACACACTCACCCAGCTAGCCTGGCTAGACGGGCAAACTCAGGGATCCACCTGCCTCTGCCACCCAGCCCGAGGGCTACTGTTATGCCTGTCTTTTTTACATTTATGCTGGGATTGAACGCAGATCTTTGTGGTCACGTGGCTAGCACTTTACTGGCTCAGTTAGCTCCCCAGCCCTAGTCCGGTGCTTCAGGGGACAGGGACCAATGCTTCAGTGTCTCCCTGGGCACTGACCCCAAAGAAGGAGTGGAATGAGTGGAAAGGGGGGAGCAAATGTGAAAGAGAGTGGGGGTGGTGGAGCTAGGTGCCAGAAGCCACCTGCTCCCGGTCCGTGTTCACAAATCACTTTCTTGAGAAATGGGACACCACTGGATGTTTACCCAAAATTCCCACTGGGAGTTTTTGGGAAAGCTCCATCTTCGAAAGCTCTTGTTCAATATCAGTTTAATAAAACAATGAACCTCAAGAAGTGACCTGGAATATCTGGGGATGCCACTTCAAAATGCCCCTTTAAGAGTGGCAGGAATTAAGATGTTTGATTAGCAGGTAAATTTCCCAGAGAACAAATTAGAAAATATTCAGTTTTCCTGCATCTATAGCACTTCCTCAGAGCTCTTAAATCATCAGCACTAAGTAAGTAAAAAGGGGACTCATTAGAAAAAAATTGGTTCAGGACAGCTTGCTAGGAGATATTTTTGCTTAATGAGTGTGGCCTTATCAGAGCAGCTGTGCTCTTCAATGCCCTAGATATGCTTAAAACAGATGGGGAACAGCTCTCTCCTTTCTTTTTTTGGTTAAATTTGGGGAACAGAGTTTGAACTCTGAATTAGGTGGTGTCAGAGACATGAGAAAAGGGACACAGGATACCCCATCTTCCCTAACAACAGGCTTCTCCTGACCTCGTCCATGCCACTTGGATAAATGTGTATGTATTTATATGTATGCATGAATATATTTGTTAAGGTATATGTATGTATTTCACATGTACATATTTGTGTATGTATGTGTATTTGTACATATATGTATGTGCATGTATGTATGTTTCTATGTATATATGTCAATGTATGTATATACATGTCTTATGTAGATATGCGTGTTTATACATGTGTGTATGTTTACATACATGTATATATGTGCACATGCATATGTATGTGCTCATTTGTATATGCATGTTTATATGTGTATATATGTGTGTTCCACAAAGGCCTGTCAGGTACAAAGTATCTGCCTTCAGGTCACAGGAGCCACATTGCAAATTGCCAGGTGCATGTCACAGTTGCTGACTTGTGAAACACAAGCCTGATGGCACTGAGAGGACCTGCAGATCATCTCTGCCTACTTGCAGCTTTACTGTTATGCAGTGGGGACTTGTGATTTTCATGGTCATTTCTTGGACTCTTTGGTTTTAGTAACTCAGCATTTGATGGGGGAGGGCCATGCTGCGATATTTCATAGTCAAAGGGTTTGCACTGACTTTCAGTAACTGTAAACCTGAACTACCGTCAAAGCATTTACTTCCTTTTTAAAGAATTTAAGTTTGCATGGTTTGAGACAATTGTGTTTTTCTATGTAAATCCACACTAGAGAGATCCTGTTTGGGGTGGTAAATAGCACTTACAGCTTCCTCACCTACTGAGTTATCCCTGAGTGAAGAGTTCCCTAACATGTAGCCCAAGGTGAGACTGTGAGACCGGCCAGGGTCTGATGATCAGAAATCACCTACTCGATTGTGCAAAATGCTGGTGATTATCAGGGAGGCCCAATGAGAGCAGAAAGGCACAGGGATGCATTGCCATCAGCTTTCCTGTGGTTAACCCTGGACCTTTTCAAAGGCTTTAGACTGTAGGCGGGGAAGAGCCTTGATTCTGAGCTTCGGAAATTGTTCACTGGCTCTAGACAGAAATGCTGCCTCAGAAATACTGTGCTGAGGGACTTTCAGGGTCAGCCAGAGGTCTTGTGGTGTCCTGCTGTTTTCAGGAACTCTTCTCAGGGTGGCTGTGTTCAAGGTAGAGGGAGCTGGCCCTCAAACTGCTTAACAGCAGTGGTTAAGTAAGCCTTGGGAGCCGGGCAGTGGTGGCGCACACCTTTAATCCCAGCACTTGGGAGGCAGAGGCAGGTGGATCTTTGTGAGTTCGAGGTCAGCCTGGTCTACAAAGTGAGTCCAGGACAGCCAGGGCTACACAGAGAAACCCTGTCTCGAAAAACCAAAAAAAAAAAAAAAAAAAAAAAAGTAAGCCTTGGGCCTTTTGTGAGCTGTTTTTACCTTTGTTACAACCCAAGAGCTGGGTTCATTTTGTTCATTTTGTCAGTGAAGCAGCAAGGCCTACAAGGGTTAGGTGACTTAGCACAGAATTGGGTCTGTCTGGCTCCAAGGAAGCGCTTTGCTCGGCTCTGCACCTACAGACAGCACCCGTAAAAGCTGGCCAGAGCGAGAGAGCGGCACAAGCTGGAGATGACTCTCTATTTATTTCATCATGGTTATTTTCTAAAAGAACACTTAAGTGCATTGGCCATATCTAAAGGAAGCAGAAGGATCCCACTGACTGCCTCCAAAGTGGGGACTCGATGACTGAGACAGGGCCGAGGGAGGCGTTTACCATACACTGTTTTGTATTGCTTGTAATTGTGTGCATGTGAATGGTTTACCTTACAAAAAGAAATGAAGTTAAAGTTTAGTATAGGAAAAGAAGGAGCTAATGCATGTTCTTGTCAATGAATTTATCCACATAGATGGGGATATAACACAGTGACAATCTCCCACTGTCTTACCCCAGCCTCCTGCTTGCTTCCTAACTCAGCCACTGTTGTGGCCCTAGAGATTCTTATGCACACCCAGGCACATGCACACCCAGGCACCTGCACACCCATCACCTTACACTGTTTAGATAAGGCCAGGCATTCTTGCTGGCACCTTGATTTATCATTTAGAAATGGTTCCATATGTATATATATGCACACATACACCATTCTTTCTAAAGGCTGCATGATATCTTCTAACTAGATAAATCATGTCCTATTTACCCTGTTCCTTGTTAATACACATTTAAATTGTCTCTAGTCTTTAAAAATATTCTTTTAAAATTATGTTTATTCATTTTACCTTATGTATAAGTGTTTTTTGCTTGCATGTGTGTTTGTGCATCATGTGCGTATCTGGTGTGCAGGAGGTCAGAATAAGGTATCACATTCCTTGGAACTTCAGTTACAGTTCTGTGTGGTATGCCGGGAATCGAACCTGGGTTCTGGGACCTCTGAAAGAGCAACATGTGCTCTTAATCACTGAGTCATGTCTCCAGCCCCCAAAATTCTTTTAAAAATTACCACAGTTTAAATTATTATTATTGTGTGTATGTATGTGTGTGTGCGTGTAGATCAGAGGACAAATTTCGGAAGTTGATTCTCCTTTTCTACCATGTATGTCCCATATATCTACTAAAGATTTAGTAGATATATTAGGAGAAAGAATGCAGGTCAGTCTACGACAGATAATGTGGGCACCAGGTCTATTACTATTGAGGTCTATTACTATTGCCCAAGGCATGTACCCTTATAAGAAAACAATTCTGTGAGAAAAGATGACATTTCTGTGGTCTGAAATTTCATGCATCACACAAGCAGTAGTTATTATTATTTTTTTTCTCCCCTGAAAATTACAATCTGCATTGACATTGTTAAGGAAATCACATGGACCCAGAAGAAAATGAAGAATTCAATTGATTATTTTTATTACCACAGAAGTCCTTTGTTGGCAGGCTGGGCAGAGACCCAATTTCATTTGCCTGTAATATTGCAAACACTGTTAATTGCCTGTCTTTAGTAAAGGATGGAGACAAAGGAAGAATGAGCAGTATTTATTAGTAATTCTGTTTGGACAGTTTAGCTTCACATTCCAGTGGTATTCATCTCAGTGCAGAACACCTGAACTCTGTCCATTAATAAATGACAGTCACGCTGTCACCGTTCCTATATTTGCACAGTCGTTTCTGGTGACATCTCTAGTACTCTGACATTTTCAGACTTCTTTTTTTTTTTTCCTACAGAGGTTGAGTTATCAGTAGATTGCCAGTCAATTCAATTTAGTAGTTATGGCAGCTGAAATAACTACATTGCATCTTAATGTGTGTTTCTCATGTGTAAATCACATTGTTTGGCAAGCAATGATGAGCAGAGAAACTTCTAAGAGAGTAAAAATCAGCTCTTGGGAGAAAGCTGGTCTTAAAGGTTGTAAAACAGGAATTTGTGAAACTTCTGAATGCCTAGGTAGACCCTGAATTCAAGTATGGGGGTTCTAGAACTTCACAGAATATGGGTACATGGTTGGTGTTTCATGGCCCTTGCTGACATGGTCTCTTACTAATGTTTATAAAGGTCACCGTAATTATATGGGTCCAGCTTGTGTTTTCCCATTCATTCATTAATTCACTCATACATTTCTGAGGGTTCAGTACTATTGGAGACATTAAGAATCATGCACGGCAATTTGTATCCAAATGGATAGAACTAGAGAAGTTCATCCTGAGTGAGCTAACCCAGACTCAGAAGGATGCACATGGCATCTATTCACTTATAGTCAGATTTTAGCTATATAGTAAAGGATATCTATACTACAACCAACGCACCAAAGTGAACATGGACATAGACTTTGTTTGTTTTTTAGTTTTCTCTCCCTGGCAATGAGACACTTTTCACTGGTGGTACTGCCTTGTAGGTCCCCAGTGTATGAGGAGGCTCTTGGCCCTCATATGACTTCTGAACTGGGGTGAGGGACTATTATGTAGGGACACTCCACTCCAGAGGAGTGGGATGGAAGGGTTAGGGGGTAGAGGGTGGGAGGGTGGGGCTGGGAAGGGGGGAAAGAGGACAATATGATGGAGATGTAACCTGAAGCAACAAATAAATAAATTTATTTATATGTAAAAAAAAGAATCATGCATGGAACTTGTAAACCACTCTGGAAATCATTTTAGCGCCTTCTAAGAAAACTGGGACTAGTTCTACCTCAAGACCCAGTTATACCACTACTGGGCATATACCCCAAACATGCATCACCAAATCACAAGGATATTTCCTCAACTATGTTTATAGTAGCTTTATTTGTAGTAGCTAGAAACTGGAAACAACTCAGATGTCCCTCAACTGAGGAATGGATAAAGAAATTGTGGTACATCTACACAATGAAATACTACTCCACTATCAGAAACAAGGATATCATGAAATTTGCAGGCTAATGGATGGAACCAGAAAAGATAATCCTGAGCGAACTAAAGCATACCCCAAAAGACACACAGGATGTTTACTCACTCATAAGCTGATATTTGCCAATACATATTGTATCATCATGCTACAATCCACAGACCCAGAGAAGCTGAGTATCAAGGAGGGTTCAAGGGATAATGCTTGAATCCCTCTAAGTAGGGACCATAAAATAGACATTGGAAATGGATGGATGGAGGGATCTGGAAAGGAACCCAGTGTTGTTGCCATCCAAGAAACCTTATCCAGCAGATCATGAGGCAAAGATCATGGAGTCGTGAGGAACGGTTGGGGGAGGGTTTGAGGAAGCTGGAGGAATAAAGGACTCCACAAAAAGATCCACATAGCCAATTAACACGGACACAATGGGGCTTAAAAAGACTGAACCACCATGTAAAGAGCTTGCAGGGACTGGCCCTAGGCCCATTACACATATGAAGCTGACAGGCTGCTTGGTTCTCAAGTGGATCCCCTAACAATCGGAACAGGGTCTATCCTGGACTTGGACAATATTACCTGCCTCAGGAACTCATGTTCCTGGCAGAAGCTACCTGCTTTGCCTCGATGGAGGAGGAGGTCCTTAGTCCTGATGCAACTTGGTGTACTAGGGTGAATTGGTGCTGGGTGGGGGAGTTGAGGGGGATGGGAGGGTGGGACTAGAAAGAGGGAAGGGAGGAGGATGGGGATTGGATTGTTAAAAAAAAAAAGAAACTCTTTAAAAAAATCATGCATGGTTTTTGGACACTAGATGATAAGTTCAGTAAAGGATACAAAAGTGCACAGTAATTCTCGCAGTGCATGATGAGAAATGTGAAAGCAAACTCTTTGGGAAAGGCTGTATGCTATGGACTTAGAATCATCTTGGAGCTCTCAACTCTGAACCAAAACTACAGTCCGGGACAAGCAGCATAATGTTCTGCAGTCCTGTTCCTTACTGGAGAGAGGGGATTCGTCACTGTATGGCTAGTGTTAACTGTCAACCTGACAGTATCAAGAGTCACCTGGGAGATGGGCTTCTGGGTATGCTAAGTGGGATTGGATTATCTTTATTACACTACCTGAGGAGGGAAGACCTGCTCACTATGGGTAGCACTATTCCATGACTGGGATCCTAGACAATAAAACAGATCAACAGAACAAAGCAGCAGCAGGCGTGTGACCAGCTGCCATCTGCTTTTCCCACAATGCTTTTTTCCTACCATGATTTATGAAACTACAAATCCAAATAAAACCATCCTCTTTTAAATTGCTTTGTCAGGTAATTGATCACAGACATGGGAAAAGTAATAAAGGGATCAATTATTTCATTCCATCAATGAAATTCAACCAGTGCTTGGCCAGATAATTTCCCAAATGAAAGCAATCAGGACATAGGTGTTTTCTAAGTTTTCCCTCACTTGTCTCTAAGACTCTGTGGGGACTGGTGTTCAATAGAGAATAGTCTTGGTGAATGGGGGCAAGGGAGACACAGCAGCTATAAGCATAAAGGGAGAAGCGTCGTGATGATTCTCTATGTGGGGATGTCCATTAGAAAACAGCCTTGGTAAATGGGTGGGCACAACAGTTATAAGCATAAAAGAGGAATCACCGTGACAATCCTCTAACCCTTTTATTTTCCTGTGTTGAGTTTTGTGCCCTTTAAGATGACATTGAATATTTCCCATCCAAACTATTGCTTCAAATGAGTTTGGCCTCTTGCTGCACATCCTACCACAAAGACACATGCATATCTGTATTCATTGCTACTCTATTCACAATAGCTAGGAAATAGAAACAGTCTAGATGTCCATCAACAGATGTATAATGAAAATGAGTTTGTATATATGATGGAGTTCTATTTAGTTATAAATAAAATGAAACTGTAACATTTACAGGAAAATGGGTAGAACTGGAAAATATTATATTGAGCTAAGCCATGCCCAGATAGACAAATACTGAGTATTCTCTCTCATATGCAGATCTTAGTTTCTAATTATTAACCACACAAGCAAATGTGGGTAGAGGCTAAGAAACTAGAAAGGGGTCCATGAGATGGGGGAAAAAAGGAGGCTTTAAGGGAAAGAAGTGGGGAGGGCAGTAGTATACATGTGATATGAAAGTATAAAGGGAAATACTGGAGGAGCACAGTGGTACAGTGGGGATGAGGAGAGGAGAATAAACTAAACCTCAGTGTGTATGAGAATGCCAGAAGGTAGACTGTTACTTTGTGAAATAATTAAAGAAAAATTAATGAATAAGAGAAAAGTCTTTGGCCCACAGAGTGTCTGTGAGCTCCATCCACATTTCTTCTCTGCCGGTTCAAATTTTGTTCCCAAGATCCTGGCCCACTGGGACAAGCTCTAGTCTGGCTTTCTAGGAAGCTGCAGTGCACCCCACCCCCAAACATGTTCATCAACCCTCCACCTACTTCCTTCTTTCTCTTCTCTCTTTGCCTATAATATGGCTCATAGAATCTCAGACACAACATTCCCCATCAAAGATATACCTCACAAGAGAGAAACAAGGTGGATTTTGCTTAAAAAGATATGAGATGCCAAGGATGCTTTCTGCTCTGGAAGAAAGTCTATATACAACATACTGTCCTCACCTCACCACAGTGCCTGTGGGCTACAGCTACAGGAAGAAGTGTCTTTAAAAGGAAAACGTACTGCCAGGAAACAGCTTGGGGGATAACCTCACTGGGCTCAGCCCAAACTGGCTGAACAGGAACTCAGCCAGATGCCACTGAGTGACAAGTTAGACTGGTTTGGAGACCATTTCACTCCAACTGGCATGCAGATTGGGTTAGAAGGAACTCCGTTGTTGTTACAGGGTCTGGGCTGCCTTGGGCAGCGTGAAACTTCCCAGAAATAGACTATCAAGTATCAGATCGAATAAACTCTCCTCCGAGTCCTCTGCTAACAGGTGGCACATAGAGCATTCTCCAGTTCTCTTCTCCATTCTGACTGGAGCTCTGTGAGGAATGAGCTCTCAGCCTTGTTTCATTGGTGAAAAAACTGAGGCTCAGACAAGCTAAATGGCTTCTCCAGAGTCCCCAGAGAAAAGCCCTAGCAATGGGACTTCTGGGGGTCCAAGAGCAAGTCCCTTGGCCCCCTGTGGTCTGCTGGCACTGTCATTTGGAGTGACATGTGCCAGCAGAACAAGGCCCACATCACTGATGACTGACCCCACCGTGTAGCTATGCGTGATTCGCTATGACTGGCTCAGCTTCCGTTTACCCAGCTGTGCAAAGAAGGGGCTGACTCTGCCTGCCTCCTTCCCAGAAGGAAAGCTTAACTAGGTATCCATGACACCAGGAGGAACCAGATGACATGCCTTCCTGTAAAGTCCACCCCTTTGAGTATGGTATGTAAAGTAGGATATTAGACCACATGGGGCAGAAAAGGAGACCCTCTGGTACTGTGTTGTTTCCCTGGACATCCCATCTGGCTCAGTCAGAAAAAAATCTCCGAGGCTGGCCAGAGACTCTGAGAACCCACATGCCAGCTCAGTGGAGACCAGTGTCCACTGCCCCTGAGCTGAAGACCCTGAGCAGGTCTCTGAGCTAGCTGCAGCCCAATATCTCATCTGTGAAGTGGGCTCAAGGGTGTGGTGAGGAAGGGGTGATGCACAGAGTGTACTAGGCATACTGCCGAGCATAAGGACTTCCCAGAATTGATCTGTCACTTTTTTGGTATTGCCATGTGGCCCAGACTGGCCTTGATCTGACAATCTTCCCGCCTCATCTTCCTTAGTTCTAGGATTGTAGGTGTGTACTAGTACAACTGACTTGATCTATCACAATTGTGTATGTGATGCTGGGGATTTTAGTATTTGACTTTACATACATGTATGTACGTATGTATGTGTGTGTATATATGTATGCATGTATGCATGTGTGTGTATGTGTGTGTGATGCTGAGGATTTTTAGTATTTGACTTTACATACATGTATGCATGTATGTGTGTGTATGTATGTATGTATGTATGTATGTATGTATGTATGTGTGTGTGTATGTATGGTCTGGGTCCACCTACTAGTCCATATGTGTGGATATCAGAGAACAACTTGCAGGAGTTGGTTTTCTCCTTTCACCGTGTGGGTTCTGGAAGTTGAACTCAGGCTGGCATTCTTGGTGGCAGTTGTCTTTATTCACTGAACCTTATTGCCTGCCTCCTTATTTGCCTTTAGATTGGACCTTCATGAGTCCTCCCTCTTCCCAGAGTCTCATCATGGGAGTTGCCTGTCACCAGAGAGAAGAGGGCTCAGGTGATGCTGTGCCCAGAGAGACTCTGTGCCCAGTCACCTTTGGTGTCCATTTTTCTCTCCTAATCATCACTCTCACTCAAAGAATGTTTTTGATAGCTTCCTTCTAAGTCTTACTGGGCCTAAAAAGTACTCTTTCTTTTCTGCGATGGCTCTGTGCATAGTCAACATCTGTTTGCCTTTTGTTTTTTTTTCTGTCTCCTGTCAGTTTATTTCATAGACTTAATTATCAGAACTTCAGAAGGCAGAAAGTTTTAGCTTTCCCTTACAGAGTCAAAGGAACTAGATTTGAGCTCAAGGTAAAGGCATCTTTGCTTTCTCATGTACAAAATGCTGATGGCTTGCCTGTACCAAGGGTGTTAGAGGGCCAACTGAGAACCACATGGACCCTTCACTGTCCTCTGAAGAGAGGATGCCTTCCTCAGTGGCTGGACACTTCTAAAGGAACTGCTCGCTGTGTCCCCACCCAGGGTTCCTATATCTCCTTCAGCCTCAAGATCAGCAGAGGCTAGGTCATTTGCTTTACACATGCTGCATCACCACTTGAAGGGCAGACCCTCCCAGTTTGTCTTATGGGTCCGAAACGTGTGTGGGCTGACAAGTCACTCGTAAAAGCCAGCAAGTTTCTTTTACCAGATTTACTTCAAACAAGACAAGACAAAGAGTGCAAATCCTGGGGTGGGGGAAACAACTCGGTGGCAAAGAATGTTAGCTCTTCAATCATGAGAGTCCCAGCACCCACATAACCAGCTAGGAAGCCTTGCTAACAATAGTAACCCCAGCTCCATGCAGGGAAGAGACAGGAGGATAATTGAGCTTGCTCCCTTCTAGACTGGCAGAGAAAATTCAAGCATCTGGTTCAGGGAGAGACTGCCTCAAAGGAATAGGTAGACATGAAGAGACACTCAGCACTCTTTTGAGCTCCATGTGCATATATCTACATACACAGATGGACACACATAGGTGAATACACACAAGTAAGCAAATTTACTTTTTAAAAGGAATTTAAATTGGATTAAAAAAAAAGAATATAAAAAATCCCTGTAACCTGCCTGGAAAGTTGAAGAGAATGGCCTAGAACTTTATGGTTGGAGTAGTTAGGTCTGATAGATTTAGTGTGAGGTTAGGAGTCCAGGAATCTAGGTTGAAGTCATATCTTTATCCCTTAGGAGCTGTGTGGCCTTGGACAAGCCACTTGACCCTACAGGTTCCCTTTTCTCCCTCCCTGTAGTTGGAAGGCTTGCAGGAGATAATGGCTCATAGTCAGTTAACAGGAAATATTAGCCGAATCTGCAGCCTGACCAGCTGATGTGAGAAAAATATTAATTGGAACAGTTTCTTCCCCTCCCACCTCCCTGCTGCATCTTCTGATGCTGTCCTCAGACACTTCCCCAGGAGCGCTGTCTGTGGGTTGTCATTTTGTCTGCTTGCCTGGCTAATCGCACAGGAAGTGGGTGGGTAATGGTTCTCTCTGTTGTTCCACTGGCCTCTTCGTGAATCTCACTGTTTTGGTTTCCTCACCACGGGGGCTTCTCACACCCTCTAATGACTGTTTTCCTTTCAGAAATGTCATATTTTTAGAAAAAGCATTTCCTGGGGCTCCTTTCTGGTTTCCTGGCAGATCTCTGATTTCTCTTCAGCTTCCCTTTGCCTCTCTCTGGCCTTGAAGCCACCCCTGCAGCATGAGCACAGGAAACAGAGGAAGCAGAAGAAACAGGAAACAGGTGTAGCACCTTCCTGGACCTGAGCTGATCAGCGCTCAGGGGCCCAGCCTGGTCCAGTTGGTCCTTGAAGATCTGTCAGTTCCCCTGCCTTTCTCTGGTGTCTAGCTCCCTCTATCAAACAGGGAGGTGGTTTCAAAGTTGCCCGAAGCAATTACCCTGTGGTCAAATCCACACTGAAAGTACACCCTGATACTCAAATATAACTGGGTTTGAATCATGACTTCTCTGATATGAAGCTTAACATTGGCCATCCACTCAATGGGATGTAGAGTCACCTAGGAGACACTTTTAGCAAACATCTCTGTGAGGAAGCTTCTACATAGGGCTAATTGAGGTAGAAAGACCCTCCCTGAATGTGGCAGCACTATCCCACTGAAAAAGAAGGAAGTGAGCTGAGCACCAGTCTCTCTCTGCTTCCGGTCTGTGGATGCCATGTGACCATCTGCTTTATAGTCCTGCCACCACTACCTCCTAGTCATGAACTTGTACCCTCAATGGTGAGCCAAAATTCACCCTTCCTCCCTTACATTGTTTTTGTCATATATTTTGTCACAATAAGAACAGTTTCTGATACACCCACTGACTAGTAAGTAACTAAAGGGCTTTAAGCCTCAGTTTAATTGTAAACCCCACAAAACTGTTGTAACAAGGACAGGAAATACATAATAAGTAAAAAGATAAATACATTAAACAAACACTACAGCCATGTATGTGCCTGGCACTTGGTTGCTCTTATTTTTAGAAGTTAAGTAATTGTGAGGATCTATTTATATTTTGGATGGGTGGCTTTTATATTTCTCACCTCTAGGTTAGATGGATTCAGTAAAGGACTGAAAGCCGCAGTGGGGAGTGGAGCCTTATCTTTAGGGTTCAAAGAGCCCACAGGCACTGTGCTCTGCAAGCCTGGAAGCTCGCAGCCTGTGCAAGAGGCTTGGCTCAGTCAGGCCTCCATGTTCTGCTGGGTTTTGGGAAGAACTTTGGAGGAATGCCTGTCCCTCCTTCCCTTTCCTGTTTCTTCCCTAGGAGCCTCATTCTCACTAACCAGAATCCACTGGTCATGTTTTTCCCTAGAGGGCAAGGCCACCTCCTCTTTTTAAAGGTCTCTACTCTGGGCTTCAAGCTTGGGAGAAAGGCCTCCAGGATCAGACCTAGAAGTTCCCCATTTCCTCCTCTGTCCATCTCCCTGGTGACTGACAAGTGAGGCAGCCCCAACTTCACAGCCCTCTCCCTGGGCCAGTTGGGGCTCCATTTTCTGGAAATCAATATGACCTTGAGTTTGAAGGCTGGGCACACTGGTGCCTGCTTGTAATCCCAGCAGGTTGAGGGCAGAGGTGGGAGGAGAATGAGTTCAAGGTCAGCCTGAATTAGCTAGATAGTGAGACCCTCTCATCATTAAACATGACCCTAGGCTCAAAGACAAATCCTCCTCTGCCCAGACGGGACAGCTGACAACATTCATTCTTTGTCAGTCAGCACTCCACGAATAATTGTTACTTTGGTAGGTCGTGGGGATGAGCGTAAGGCGCCACTACTCTAACACATTCATAAAGCATTCCCCCTCTATCCCTAAGAGAAGAAAGCAAGAATGATGGTGAGTCATCATGGATGTTTACCTGCCTCCTCCTTGCCAGCCTAGATCAAGCATGATAACTTAGGGCAGGAAAGCTGAGCTGCATTGGGTAAATACATCTGCAGGAACATTCACTGCTGTGGAAATAAGTGGGCATGAGGTGAAGGCTTGACAGGAAAGCCCCAGGTTCACAGGAGGAGAAGCCAGCTTACTGGAACTGACTTTAAAAGCACATAAGCATTAAAGAGGTAAAAAGGCAACCAGCCTAACAGTCGCTGGAGTGGGGCTGGTGGCCCTGTAGGTCTGGGGCTATCAGTCTGGGCCATCTTTCGAAGCAAGTGGTCTCGTTGGGCTTCTGTGTGATTTCAACCCCCCCCCCCGCCCCCAGGGATCCAGTGTGGTGGGAACCACAGTCATGGTTGAATGGAACTGGGATTATTAATTGGCTAGAAATGCTCTGTGCCTGACCCCAAGGCTGGAGACGTCAATTAATGCTAGAGGTCACCTTGAGATCTCCAGACTCAGTTTCTTGGGAAGGGGGAAGCACATTTACATCGGAGGCCAATTACCATTGTGCTTCTACTTTCAGAGTGTATCCAAGTCTAACAAATGGATTGCTGTAAAGAACTGTTGAATTTCTGATCCCTTAGGTTGGAGTGGGACCCCAAATTGACAAGTCTAACACGTTCCTGGTGTTGCCGCTGCTGGTCATGTTAGTGCCACATTGGAAGCCTGTGTGGTAGAGAACACAGATCTTGACCCTGAGAAAAGAGGTGAGAGTGTAGGAGGTGGAAGGGGACCTGGGTTCAGCTCCAGGCTTTGCTGTTTCTGCTCGTGCCTGGGCAATGCAGAAAGCAGAAGCTTCGAAGCAGGCTACTCATCCATAACGTGGGGCAATGGTGACTTTGTCACCTTTCCCCACGGACTGAGTGGGGTAATCCCTGACAACTCTTACTGGCCTCTCAGCAGAGATATTCCATCTCACACACACTATTTCAGCAGATCTGCTCAATATTTCAAGAAAGCATATCCCACTCGTTTCAGTTCATATTCTTAGAATCCTGAGTTCAGGGCCCATGAGATGGCTTAGCAGGTAAAGGTGCTTGCCACCAAGCCTGATGACCTGCATCTGAGCTCTGGAACCCACAGGGTGGAAGGACAGAATTGACTCCTAAAAGTTGTCTCCTGACCACATGTGTGCAGTAGCATGCCTGCTAGACACACACACACCCATACCCCACTAATAATAAATAAAACACAATAGAAAAGAAAACAAAAGGGAAGGAAAAGGAAAGGAAAAAAAACCCCTGAGTTCAGAAACTTTTGATTTCATTAAGAGAAGTTCCTGAGTCAAAGGCTGGTATCTGGGGCACACAGACCTTAATGAGGTAAAAGGATATGCAGTCTGGCAGAGCTCAGGGGTTTGGTTGGTGTCCCTGTAAGTCCAGGGCTGTCAGTCTGGGCTGTCTTTAGGTTCAAACATTGCTTGGTATGAGTAATCACCCAGACAAGCACTCTATGTCTGTACGGTCTCTGACTCTCAGGGGGAAAACCTGTCAACATTGAGACTGGCCAGACATGGAGCTGTGGTTTTGCTAAGTGTTGGGCAGGATTCAATACAAAGGCATGCTTGTAGGGCAAATCCCTGTGCCATGGTGAGCAAACCCAATTATCCAGGTCTGGGCAGAATGATAGGTTTCAGAAAAAAACACAACATACCTATGACTCAGTTGCTCTGTCTGAAAATGGGCCACTCCGATAAGATGTGGGCATTAATTAGGAGGGGGAAAGGAACGAACAGCCTGCAGGCAGACCAAGGGGCTCTGTGCCAGCCTGCCTAGAGCCCACAGAAGCTGCATCTCAGAGAACCTGGCACCAGATCACAAGCTCTGCAGCTGACTCACCAATGAAGTAAACATGGTCATCTTGGGGCAAGGGCAGCTTTGAAGAAACAGGGCTCATGCCAGTGGCAGAGGGGAGGAAACTATATCAGTTACTTTTCTTCCTGCTGTGACAAAATACCCCACAAAGGCAACCTAAGGAAGAAAGGATTTATTCTGATTCATCCTGTGAAGGTGTAGGCCATCATGGCAGGGGAAGTCACAGTGGCAGGAACTTGAGGCAGCTGCTTACATTGTATCCACAGCCAGGAAGCAGAGAGTGATGAATGCTGGTGCTCAGCTCCCTTTTTCCTTTTTACTTTCTCGAGAACTATAGCCCAGGGAATGGGGCTGCTCACATTTAGGTCTTCCCACCACAATTAACCCAGACTCAAAACACCCTCACAGCATGCCAGGAGGTGTGTTTCCATGTGTTCTTGGTCCCATCAAGTTGAGAAGATTAACCATCACTACCATGTGGTAGCTAATATGGTCAAATCAGGCATTGTGAATTCAAGATCAATTCAGGTGGGCTTGCCAACGCATCAGGCCTGTGAGCAAAGGTTTTGTTCCTTAAGCCAGGAAGCTCCTGAGAAACATGTCTCTTTTGGTCACCATAAGGTTCCGAGGTCAGGGGTCAGTGGGGCTGATGACCATGGAAATCTGTTTTGGCTCTTAGTTCTGATTTTCTCTATAGCATGCTTTATTGAGATGCCAGATTTTTCCCTAGGGCAAGCAAACATTTGAATAAGAATACAATAGATGAAAATACTTGAAAGAATTTGATAAACTATCATGCCAAAGTATATTAGGAAAGAATTACTACTATTGTACATAGACAGGAATGTTGGAGAACAGATTGCATTGTAGAAGCTGAAGTTGTGAGGAGCAGATAAGACAATGAGCATTTGAAAAGTGCTCTAAAATTTGGAATTGTTCTTACAATAAATATGCACACAACAATTTGGATAATTGTTTAGATGAAAATATAGGAAAAATTACCTAGTAGCTTTAGTAACTACCATGATTGAGTTTTGTTTCATAGAAGAGAAGAAAAAACTCGTATGCATTTCAGAAATTACACAGGGGGCTGGAGAGATGGCCCAGCAGTTAAGAGCACTTACTGCTCTTCCAGAAGGTTGGATCTTGGTTCTAAGTACCCACATTGGGCAGCTTATAGTCATCTGTAGTTCCAGGGGATCTGACTCCCTCTTCTGGTCTCCTTGGTTAAGTGTACTTATGTGTGCATATACACAGATATTCATACATACACATTAATCAAACAAACCAAGAATCTAAAAAGAAAGAGAGGAGGAGAAAAAATACAATGTTTGGCGGAAGGCAATGATGGAATCCTACGAGGCCATTGGGATGGATAAAAAAATTGAAAATGGCCTTCAAGATTGTAGGAGCCAGAGGGGTCAAGAGCACCATAAGAAAATGGCCTATAGAATCAACTAACCAGAGCTCATAGGCATTTGCAGAGACTGAATCAACAACCAGAAATCCTGTATGGTCTGACCTAGGTCCTCTGCCTATATGTTATGGTTATGCAGCTTGATATTCTTGTGGGACTTCTAACAAACAGTGGGAGTAGAGGCTGAGTTTGACTCTTTTGCCTTCTCCTCCTTCTGGGTTCCCTCATCCAGACTTTATCTTTGGGGATGTGCCTAGTCTTACTGTAGCTTGACTATGCTATGCTTGGTTTATATCCCTGGGAGGCCTGCACCAGAAGGAGTGGATCTGCATGAGAGGGGAGATGGGGGAAAGGGATTGGGAAGAGAAGAGGAAGGTGAAACTGTGGTGTAATATATGAGAGAAGAATAAATAAAAAAGAAAAGAAAATGACCTTCAAGGCAAAGTTATGATTTGGTTGGGCAAAGGAACCCAAACAACAGATAACATGGTTAGCTCTGACCTAATGATTATAAACTAGAAGAGAATGTTGGTATTTGTTTCTTACCCATGATACTAGTTTAGCCAAGAGAGCTAACCAAATACTTAAGATAACTCTACAGCCATACAGCTCAGGGAGTCATACAGACCACAGAGCCTGCTGCTCACTTTGGTTTTATAGATGAGAAAGCAAAGCTCAGAGAGCTACCTGTTCCTGGAGACCATATTGTATGCAGATGCAGTGTGTTCATCTGTCTACCTTTCCTGCTGTAATTGCAGTGTACCATTTTGTCCAGGTCTGTGATGCTGGGGGTTCCTATATGCTAGGCACAACTCTCCAACCAAGCCACACCCCATTGCCTCCTCCTGCCCGACTTCCTTGGCCCTTGCACACAGATCAGTGACTCCCTCCAATATCATGTTTTCTCTGCGAGTTTAATATTTGTTCTTTGTCTCTTGCCCAGACAGAATATGTGTGTCAATAACTGCCCATAATCGTTATTTGATGGATTTGGTTTACTGTTTATATCCTTTCCCCTTATTCATGTGAAATTTCCTTGAATTCTCCATAGGTGTGATTTTTATTTTGAAAGTCTTCAGTTTTCATGGTGTCTCAGAAGGCAAGTAGGTATAAAAAAAAAAAACCCCACACACAAAACAAAACCCACTGGCCTTCATAAAACATACCAAGTGGTGTAAATACCCATCAATCAATAGAGCATCCGGTTTCAAAGGTCAGATGGCTGGGGTCAACGACGTAGCAAACAGGGAAGATGATCTCTCCTGACCAAAAGGGCAGGAATGACATGAGAGTATGGGAGGTGTGTGCAGCCATGCTTCTTTTGTCCTCTGGTCCCTGGAGGGATAAACTATGAGATCCCCAGCTTCCAGAGGAGTGACTGGGTAACACCCATGGCGTTTCCTCATTCTAGTGCAGGTGGACTTGAAAGGTGAAATGCATGTCTTGATAAATGGTGAAGTCATGGAAATTTCCAGAAAAGGAAGAAGGCTGGGAAGCAGTGGCCTCAGAAAGTGAAAGGTGTTAGAAACTGTATTCTACTCAAGTTCATGAGCGCCTTCCCCCACAAGTGGATCAAGCTGTGCTAAAGAGGAACTGAGAAACACCAGTGGTCCTGACACTTCTGCACATATGTCCTTAAGTCTTGCTCTAAATAAAACACTTTCTCCATACTGGAGAAGCACGTTTTATGACTTGTTATTTTAATGCAAAGATCTGACAGGCTCTGGCTTTGTGTGGGAAGCTGCTGACTGACTGACTATATTAAGGACAGGGACAAGGCCTGAGGCTTTGGGGAGCTTGGTCCAGTCATGTCACCTGCCCACAGGTATCTCCAGTTTGTCTTTGTTAAAGGTAAAGTTGGAATGATGCAGGCAGACTGTGGCACACCAGCCTGGGGAACTGATACCAACGCAGTCACAGCAGTGACGGCAGAACTTAAGGGCAGGGAGGGAGAAGAAGGTAGGGGCTGACCGAACATGCTAGAGTTGGCAAATGCCGGCTCCTTTCATCATGGTCTTCTTAACAAAGGATAGTGCTTTTGGCATTTTTTTTTAAATGAAAGTGTTGGATTTTCAAACAGGGTTATTTGCCTTTCATCTCTGTTTTCTCGACCGTTCTATTTTCTGATCCATTACTTTCATCTTTAGAACCTGTCATTGTGACTCTCATATCAATGCACCAGTCACTTAAAAGGCCTTTTGCTTTTTGGGGCTGGAACTGTTTGATATTGGGCAATTTAGATGATTTTATTTGTATTGACCTTATAATCTGAGAGCCATACAAGGAATTCTGTGAAAATCAAATGTTCTAAGATAATAAATAATTTTGATCCTTTTTCCACCTCAGAGAAACACAGGGATTGAGGGACCCCAAGGGAGAAGAAAACACTGAGAAGCTGTTGGCTACTCAGTGCTTGGGCCCCTGAGGGACAGGGCAGGATGGGGGGCCTGAGAACTTCCTTTTACTGTTTCTGGTGGGGGGTGGCTCACAGCTGTGCTAGGTTGGGTGCAGGAGCTTAGATGGAACAGAGGATTTGAGAGCAAGAAGGTGGGTCCTATGAAGATGGGCAGGATGCAGGCAGATGGCCAGCCTGGCAGGTGCATTACAGATCCACCATGGTGAGAGAGGGCTGTGGAAGGCCATAGGGAAGAAGATGAAGCAACCCCCTCAACCCCAAGCTTGGTTTGATTTGAGGCACAAACTCCTGTAACAGCAAACACATTTTAGGAAACTTACTGAACAAGACTTCAGCTCTCTGGTTGCCCCATCCATGAATCCTTCCTGGAGCATCCATCTAGGTTGTAGGACCCAGTGGGCCATGAGCTTTGGACTAGTCAGAGTACTCCAAGTTTGCATGGAGAATTGCTTGCACAATGAGGAGAGGACAATGCATTGGACTGTGTGTTAAAACCATGTGGATAGACAGGTACAGGAATATGTGCTTTACTGGGACATACCTTGAACCCCAGTCACAAGCTGGTACAGTTAGGCCTTGAGTCTGAAGTTAAGAGTACCAGGATTTCCCCAGACTTCGCAAAGGAGACTGAATTTCTGAGGCTCGAAGGCCATGGCCTTAGCAACTCATGATACTGGGCTCTGAGTCAGAAATCTTCAGTTTAAAACCTGCTCATCAATCACTAGTTAGTTATGTAGTTCTGGGTCATTATGCAACCCCTTTGGAAACATTATTTCTAATTATGTGTGCCTGTATGCCTATGCATGTAAGTGCCTGTGGAGGCCAAGGGTATCACAACTCCTGGAGCTGGAGTTACAGATGGTTGCGAACTGCCAGACATGGTGCTCAGGGACCAAACTCTGGTCCTCTGTAAGGGCGGTATGTGATCTTAAAGGCTGAACTGTCTCTCCAGCCCAGCTATGAAGCTATTTCTTTAGTCATAGTTTCCTCATCTGATGAAAAGGAGTCATGGGACCGTGGAAGAAGGTGGCTCATGTATGGAGTTTGGCGTAATGCCTGTCATTATCAGTGCCCAGTGAAAGTTGGTCCAGAGTGGGGGGAAGGGAGGCAGATAACACAAGCCTCCAAGTGAGGGGCTGGCACCTGATCTGAGAAAGTTAACTGAAATAATTCTGGAAGAAGAGCATGGGGAGAGTCAGTTGTTTGAAGCAAGTGTGTCAGGAGGATCCGGGGAGGAAGGCCAGGACAGGCAGAAGATAGGGCTGGTTTTGTTTGCTTAAACTCATTCTCAGGCCAAATAGAGTCATGAGGGCATTGGCAGAAACCTTGATTTGCTCTCTTGAGAAGATTAGGATGGACCTCTGTGGGCACTTAGCTCACGTGGTCTCTGAGAATCATGTCAGAGAAGGCTAAGACTAGGGAACTGAGATGAGACCCTGGTGTGTGTGTGTGTTTGTGTGGAAGGGGTGGTCTCATTTCAGTCCTTCTCTTCAGAGCTTAGTTAAAATATAGTGACAGCTCAGAGTTTCCTGTGACACTCCCCACCCCATGTTACGTGGATGTTCACCTTTATACTTCCTCTACTTTATATAGGTGGCCATGGGTCTGCCCACTAAGGAGGCTGGACAGTGTTTAGAGAGGCTAGGTCTCTTTCCTGAGGCCACAGCACTTATTGAAACTGGAAAACAGAAGACCCTGCTTGTCTTCTATGTCCTTAGCAAACAGCCATCAGGACCCTGGGGTAAATAACACACAATTCTTCCTCCACTTTGGTGAACATAGTGGACAAAAGGAAAACTGTCAGGCTTCTCACCCTGATGTGCAAAGCTGGCCCTGGCTGCCATTCTCTTTAACCCCAGCTCCTGGAATAGCACTGGAGGCCTCTAATGGGGAGGAGGGATTGGAATCAACTACTCAGATTCTCTACAACTTTCAAATGCCAGCTTGAGTGTTCAGCCTTCTGGGGCCCTTTACCAATGCAGCAATAATTCAGTCTCTCGTGCAGGTGCTAATGAGCACCAAGAATAACTGACCTATCTCAGCAAGCAGGGTTTAGTTGAGGAAACAGAGCCCAGCTGATTCTGATAGGGCTTCCTTGGGCCTTCAGAGGCCAAAGCTCAGTCCCAGGGGTCCCTTCAGAATTCCTTGGAGGAGCATAGGATCTGGTATTGCCTCTGAACCATGGCTGAACTTGTCACATTGGAGGGGGTTGAGAAGAGCTACCTTGCAGGTGAAAAAAACTGCTTTAGCACTTTTCCTGCTTCTGGGAACCCTGTATTCAAGGTCTGGCATGGGTGTGGCACAACCTATCCTGCCAGGCTTTGGTTCTTTGGTGCTCAAAAATAACTTCTCTAAAGAAATAACTGTGTAGGAGAAATGACATTTATTTATTTGGCTTTGGTCTGGGGTCCAGTCAGAGAAGTGTGTGTGTGTGTGTGTGTGTGTGTGTAAAGCAATAGGATGGATGATGGGAACAGCACAGCAGGAAGTGGACTCTTGGTACCAGTCCTTCAAGAGGTACCAAAAGCCTTTATGATAAACGTCAAGGTGACAATGCTTATTAAAGTGGCATGAAGTTGGAGCCAAAGAGACTTCTATCATGAGCCCAGATGCTCATTCATTCATTCCAATCAATGATTATGTTAATTAACTCATTCACATTGTTGTAGCATCCACTCTATTCCATGCACTGTACATAGACTGGTCTAGGTTCTTTCTGCCTTCAGTGTTGACAATCCTATTGGGAAGGTGGAAATATAGATAGATAGATAGATAGATAGATAGATAGATAGATAGATAGATAGATAGATAGATAGAGCGAGCATAGAGCATACAGTGTGACATGTAAGCAATAGGAAAAGAGAGGAAGCAAAGAAAAAGATGCACCCAACTTGGGAAGGGAAGAATACAGACATTTGGAGGAAGCATTCACTGGAAAGAAGTGAAGTGAGCCAGTCACATTCAAGATTTCTACAAGGGTCTGTCCCATGGCAAACAGCAGGAGGCAGATGAGGATGGTGGGCAGCAGACGGTGTGGAAGCTTTATGGAGGGGCTGGTGTTTGGGGGGGATCTAGAGCAGGGCGCATGTAGGAAAGAGGCCCTTGTGAGGAGAGGCAGAGCCTCTCAGCACTCTCCCCTGACACATGGTGACAGAGTGAGAACCAGATTGGCTTAAGCTGTGCAGTCTTTGTGAGCTTGAGACCAGCACTGCTCTTGCTATCTGGGTGTTTTTGAACAAACCCATCCCAGTGGGGATTTATCAGCCATTGAGAGAGAAGTAGAAGATATACTGCTTGCTGGGTGGGAGTGGGGGTAGGAGAAGCTATTATAATGGAAATCAAGAGCTTGTTAGGAAGTCTGGCCTACAGCATAGAGGCTCTGGAAGGAGGAGTCACTTGATCCTTGGACAAGTAGGTGGCCCCATCACCACAGCCAGTCATGATCACTTGCCTACCCTGTCTCTCATCCAGGCACTTCTGATTCTGATTTACACATACACATTCCAAAAGACCCCAGCTAGCTTCCCGAGCCTCTCCCCTTCCACGAGCTGTTATCCACTTCTAGAATGCTTCCAGTCAAGTCTTCATTGCTTTCCTTACGGAGTCAGAAATCTAAGAAAAGCCAAGACTTTATTTCAGAACTACCATTTGACAGTCCATAAGGACAAGAGATGGGCTCTGTGGGCAAAAGCCTGCAGAACTGAGAGGTTATGGGAACTTAGAAACTGGGGTTCATCAGGAACCTGTCCTTCCATTGTAAGCTTGGAAACAAGCAAATGAGACCCAAATATCCTTATCTGGGAGATTCCAGGGTGAACCAAGAAATTTTCTTTCTTCTTAGCGGCTGGGACTGGCTAGCTGTCCTTCTGACCTTCGGGAAGATCAGTAGCCCAACCCAAGGCCTCTGGGCTGCTCTTTGCCAAGAGGCAGCCACCTGCTTTTAGGAGACTGACTGTAGGACACCAGGTGACTCCACCCCCTCCCAGGACAAAGGAGCCTGACTCTATCCCAGTGCCCACATCCTTGGGGGAACTTTCTGCCACAGCTATGGAAGCAACCAGAACACAGCATAGAGAGCTTGGCCTGTAAGAGAAGGTGTGCCAATTTGAAGGATGCTTGTTTGCTTTTTCATACATGCAAACACTGCACATGTAACTAACAAAACAAAACCATGAAACACTTGTTTTCCTGTGGACTCTCATATTGTTTACTTCATCTGATGCTAGGAGTGGAAAGAATTTCCTCCAGAAACTGCCAGTTTCCTGAAACCTGGAGCAAGCCTGGACGTTTGATGTATTTGTAGCTTCTAATTTGATTTATGTAGCTATGGTAAACTGCCTAAAAGGGGGGCGGGAGGGTAAAGCCATTTTTCTGAAGCTGAGGCAGAGATTGTGTTATCTGAGGTTAGCAAAAGATTAAAATACAGTATCACAGGTAAGTGTCACCCTCACCTTAATGAACAGTGTCCACACAGTCTTTTTGAGGACACACACACACACACACACACACACACACACACACACACACACACAGCCCCTTTCTGCCCTCTGGGAAAGGTGAATGGTTATGAGCAAGGAGCAGACAGCAGTGCTGCAGGGAGAAGGGCAGGTGCACTGAGTCTGTAAACGCCCTGGGCAAAGAAAGGCTCAGCTCAGTCTGCTGGGAAGCAAGAAGGATCCAGGCTCTTAGCTCTCTCACTGAGAAAGGGGCTATAGGCTGTTGCTTAAGCCGAGTGGGAAGCTGGCCTAAAGCTGAGTGTACCCAAGATGGGGTGGCAGGAAGCCACCTACGAGACATCCTTAGGATAGTGTTGTCCTGGGTGTTCTGACTTGTGGGAAAGAGCCACAGATGAAGACAATACCTCTGTTACGGATTGCAACATCAGCGGAAGCACATATATGAAAATCTGCCTGGCTTATCCTTTAATTGTGGAAGGTAGAAGGCAAGGTGGGGATGTTCAGCTGTTGTTCATGCTGACCTTGCTCAGTCTATTTCCAAACTTTGAAGGTCAGTTTGTGCACTTCACATTTAGTGAGCACTTTCTGATGACCACACTTAAAATTTTTATTCATCCTCCAAGAGGCACAACTCAGAATATATGGGCATAATTTTTCTAAAGTAAGTTCCCTGAATCTGTAGGAGTTTTTAAAAAATCAGCAGAAACAAGTGCTCATTTATTGTATTTGTTAAGCTAACTAGTTACTGGGGACAGTGAAGACTGCTACACTTTAATTTTTTGTTATTATCTAGCTCATGAAAATGTATTTCTTAAATCTCTTGCTTCCTGTGTCCTTGATTAGAGAGAGCATAAGCCAGCTTATCCTCGATGCTCCTGGAGCATTTTTAAGACTGGTGACATAGCTTGGCGCAGAAAGAGGTATAGAAAATGCTAGAAGAGTTAGCATTGGTGGCAGGGTGGCACCACAGGCCCAGGACACAGAGGAAAAGTAATGGTGTAAATCACAAGGTAGAGAGAATCTTATGTGTGGAATCGAACATCTCACCTTCTACATAGCTTACTCAAGTGTCTGTGGAGGAAATGACTATGACCCTGCTTCTAAAACCCTTTGGTTACCAGATGGGATCAGGTGTCTGGTTTAGGGGAAGAGAAGATAGAACAATGATGGTGTCTAGTATTGAGTAATATGTTCTAAGTCTGCAAAGGCCTTATGGAGAAAACCGCATTTGAAGGCCTTCACCCACTAATAATTAGGAAGTAGTCCAGAAGTGATCTTATGCGTGGAGATATTTTAGGTGTGGGACACAGAGAAAAATAATTTCACCCTGGAGGCAGCAGAGGGCATAACATAACCTAGGTGCCTTGTAGGCAGGGGTGGACTTGAGGAAGAATGGGAATTGTTTCTCTGCGCAGCCTGCCACACTATCTGAATACTGAGAAAAGAAGAGCTCAGGTCAGAGTGTCCTCTCTGTTAGGGATGAGTTTTTTGCTCAGCTCTGCATCTTCTGGTATGTCTCTTGATGTCATTTGTTTCCATTTTCTTATTTGTAAGATCAGTGAGTTGGGTAAGATGGTTGCTAGATCCATTGTAATGTTCCAGCTCTTTGCACAGTACTCAGTACCAGACCAAAAAAACCAACCAACCAACCAACCAACCAACCAAACAAACAAACAAAAAAAAAAAAACCAAGCAAACGAACCAGCCAATCAATCAAACATGCTTTTCCAGTTGGTAAAACAGCAATGCAAAGCCATAAAGACACAGTACTTCTTGATTTTACTTCTTGATTTTACTGATTTATGCTGTTTTTGTGAATGTGGAAGGGGACTCTTTCACAAACTAGTGTTAGGGGAGAAGAGAGCAGAAACCTATATTTCTGTAAAGACAAGCATCAAGAATCATGAGATCAACCTCAGCTATAACTCTACTACCCAGAGCAATCGACATAAACCACATTTTCTTCTAAAATATTTAATTTTTTTCTTCTTAATGTGAATGTACATTTTGTAACTTGCTTTTTTTCTTGGATCAACTTCATAACATGGGTCTACATTCTCACCATATCAAGTCTTACTTTACTCCTCCTGCCTCCCTGTGCAAGCCTTCTTCTCTTGGGATTTCTGATTATGTCTGTGAATCCCAACCTATATTCCCTTGCCTAAAGTGCATCTGGCCCTCCATTTGTTTCTGTGAATAAAGTTTTATTAGAACATAGCTGTGCCTACTTGTCTGTATATCTATTGCCTAGAGCTGACTGTCTGCTACAATGGTAGAGTGGACTACCAAGACAGTCCTCAGGTCCTAGGAAAGGAGAAATATTTGCTCTCTGACTCTGTTGGCCTTTGTTTTAATAGTCAATCAACTGTAAATGAAACACACACACACACACACACACACACACACACACACACACACACACGGTGTTTCAATTTCCATGTAGTAGATGCCACTGTTGTCCTGGGTGCAGTGGTATGTGCACGTAATCTCAGTGTTTGGAGATGGCGAGGAAGAACTTTAAGTTCACAGGCAGACTGGGAAACAGTGAACTCTCTCAAACAGCAACAAAATCCCACCACAGTTGCTATTAAATTAGCAGTGTAATGTTACCTGACATAATAGTTTTCATTTGGGGGACTGAGTCTTGCTATGTAAGCCAGACTGGCTGTGAACTTCCAGTCCTCCTACCCTCAGCTTTTCCAGGCTCTGGGATCACAAGTGTGGGGCACCACACTTGGCTTGAGAAGTGATGGTTTTCTGCACACAGTTACAGGATGTTCCTACTGTATACTATAATACATGCAAACTTAAAAAGGCCAAGATACCACTGGAGCATGTTCTGCAAAATGCAGTACAATGATAAGAAACAGGAGTTTGGAGTATTCATTACTGTTTCTTTTAACATAACTTAGTTCATTTTAAGCTTTATAACTTGCTGTGTTTAAATCAGCCCATGAAGGAAGTTCTTATAGTTTTAGCCTCTGGCTGTGTGAAGGAAATAGGCTTTGAGCATGGAAGGGCAAGGGAAGATACAACCCTAGCCCTTGGTGGTGGACTAGCTTGCTGTAGTCATCTGAGGAAGCTCTGCTCAGGAGGAGGACAGGGTCCTTGGGCTCTACTTTAGTCTCAGGCTGGAAGAGGAAAGCCTTGAGTTCCAGGGGCCTGTTCTCCAGGAAAGGGCTGGAGAACAACACACTGGACAGAAAGATAACTATGACCCTCCTCCACCCACCACACATGGAGCTGAGTCATTCTTGGGCAGCTGCCAGAGGCACAGATGGAGCCATGACCTCTGTTGACCTGGGTGGGGTACACCATGGAGTGGGAGTACAAGATCTGGCCTGCCAGCTGTTCACCCAAGAAAGCTTGGTTTTTCTGCTCTGGAAGTGCCAATGTACAGCCCCACTCTGATCCTCTCTGGAATGGACTTGGCCAGATGAAGCCACCTAGGGATTCCTAGGGTCATCTGACTTTGGCCCTGGGAAGGCAGCAGTCAGGGCCCATATGGTGTCTTTGAAGATGACTGACTTGAGCCAGGTGGGATTTTCACTGAGGGATGCCCTGAGCACTCCCCTTCTAGCTGCTCAGTGGGCTTAGAAACAGGCATTTCTGTGGCTGGTGGCTACAGGCTCATGCCCAGCTGGGAGACAAATGTGACTGAGGCATCTGCTCCTGCAGCAGGGACAAGACAGGTGCTCAGGCCCCGGGGGCTGGGTTCCCATCTTGATGTTACTTCTGGGATGTGTGACTTTGACCTTATCGTTAATCTCTCTAAGTCAGTCTCCTAATGGGTTAAGTGTCTCATAGGGTCATCATGAGGGTGATGGAATTGTTGACTGTGGCTGCATGTTATAGACACTAATCGTGAGCATGCAAGAGTGCCCCGGTGGTATACTTGGTTAGCTTCTGATACTTATACAGATACCAAGTGTGATAGGGCGGTCAACAGGTTGCACCATGTCCTCTGCTAAAAAAAAAAAAAAACACCAGGTGCTAAGAAGTGCATGTTCTCTGTAAAGAGCTGTCAGCAATTGCAGCCAGATCCTTCCAACTCTAGACTCTTAAAGAAGCAGGCCTTGTTAGTGTCAGCAGCTTGTCCCATGGAGATAAGTGAGGGTATATGGGGAAGGAGTTACTGGGGTAACAATGGGAGCTATCAGGGTGGGCTTCCTGGGGGAGGCAGAAAGTGGCCAGTGGCCTTAAGCTGGATGTTTGCTGAGGTCTTTAAGCTTTCCTAAAAACAGGTTTTATTTTTATCTTGATTATGTGTATGAATGTGTCTTTGTGTGGGTCTATACATGTCCATGCAAATGTCTGTGGAAGTCAGAGGTGTTGTGACCTCTGGAGCTGGAGTTACAGGCAGTTGTGAGCCACCCAGTGTGGGTGCTGGAAGCCAAACTTGGGTCCTCTGCAAGAATAGTACAAGCTTTACCTGTTGAACCATCTCTCCAGCCTGAAGTAACTTAAACCCCTGGCCCCGCTTGATAGTGGGGTTTTGGAGAGTAGGTGCATACAAGGGGTTTGTGGCTACTTCAGCCAACTGAAGATGGAAGCTGAACCAAGGAAGAAGAGGATTGTAGGGTGGTGGATGGTGGTGGTGTGTGTGTGTGTGTGTGTGTGTGTGTGTGCGCGCGCGCGCGCGTGCGCGCGCACATGCAAGCATGCACATATGTCTCAGTCCATTATCCTACAGCTATTACAAATACTAGAGATTGAGAAAATTACAACCAATAGAAGTTTATTCAGCTGAGAGCTCTGGAGCCAGGGAAGTCCAAGTCCTAGTCTGTATCTGTAAGTCATAATACATAGATAATGGAACATTGTAACCTGTTCAACATGAAGAAGCCCTCACAACCCCTTAAAAGTCCCACCTCCCTCCTGTCTCTGGAGCAATTATGCTTCAATGTGAGCATTGGAGGCAGCATTCAGACCACAGCAGGGGCTCTTTTTTTTATTCCTTTATTTTTTATTTCTTCAAGTTACATCTCAATCGCAGTCCCCTCCCTATTCCCCCCCTCCAGTCCCACCCTCCCACCTTCAATCCCCCATCCCCTTCCCCCCTTTTTTTTAAGTTTAAGGTATATCTTATTTCCCCCTACAGTTTCCCCTTTCAGTCCAACAAATGGCTCTTTCTCTTGTAATAATAGATACAATACAAAACAACAGAGGTAATTAGGCCACAGTTATGAGGGTTATATGGCTTAGCGTACATTCCCAATGTCCAGTCCGTACGTATTTGGTACCTGACTTTAACATTCTACTATCTAACCATCTCCATGAGTTTAAAGTTCTATATCTAACTCAACATTCATACTAACTTGCAACACAATTTTAAAAGTATCTTCTTAGATCTATAACACTGTCTTGACTCCTAAACAACTCAACATTTAATTATGAGACTCTAGCTATCTGTTCTTCAACCACCTCAGAGACCTGAGAGGGATAAATATATCTGATTTTATAGGAAGTACAGGGCCTGCAGCTTCCCAAACTAAGAAATGACATACCAGTGGCTGCCTGGACAGTTCCCATTTTCTCTCCATACATTACAGCATCGATCTTCAGTCATTTGGCCCTGTTTCTCTGACAGACATTGATTGTAGAGCATGGGTTATGAAGGACTTGCCTACCCTGTCTTGGCAGAGCTAGGCTGTCGACTTAACTGCTTCCATGTTTTGTCTTTTTTGGACAGCATTCTGTCTACAGTTGGAGCAAGGGGCTTTTCCTACCAAGAGATAGGCTTGCAACTAATTCAATCATCTCCCACTGGAGATTCTTCGATGCTCATCTTCTACTTGGGGTAGAATAGGGGGTGCTCAGGAGTTGATATGTCTCGATATAAAAAAATCTAAAGTTATGAAAACATCTTTGAATGCCATATTCTGCAGATCTCTTGAGGTTTTTGAAGAGGTCCTATCTATCTCTTATATTAGGGTAAGCAGATGTTGCTTGTCTCTTAGCAGCTTTATTTCTGATTAGCTTAGCAAATAACTATAATAGGCTGGTCACACTAAATCTACTAGAAGAAAAAGTGGGAGAAACCCTCGAACTCATTGGCACAGGTGACAACTTCCTGAACAGAACACCAACAGCTCAGGACCTGAGATCAACAATCAATAAGTGGGACCTCATGAAACTGAAAAGCTTCTGTAAGGCAAAAGACACTGTCATTCCAACAAAACGGCAGCCTACAGACTGGGAGAAAATCTTTACCAACCCCACATCTGACAGAGGGCTAATATCCAAAATCTACAAAGAACTCAAGAAATTAAATGCCAAGAAACAAAATAATCCAATCAAAAATGGGGGACAGAGCTAAATAGAGAATTCACAAAGGAGGAATCCCTAATGGCTGAGAGACACTTGAAGAAATGCTCAACATCCTTAATCATCAGAGAAATGCAACTCAAGACGACTCTGAGATTCCATCTCACACCTGTCAGAATGGCTAAGATCAAAAGCTCAAATGACAGCACATGCTGGCGAGGGTGTGGAGAAAGAGGTACCCTACTCCATTGCTGGTGGGAGTGCAGGCTTGTGCAAACACTATGGAGGTCAGTCTGGCGATATCTTAGAAAACTTGGAATAGCTTTGCCTCAGGACCCAGCCATACCACTTCTGGGTATACACCCAAATGCCTCTTCACGGAATCATAAGGAAGTTTCCTCATCTATGTTTATAGCAGCCTTATTTGTAATAGCTAGAAACTGGAAACAACCCAGATGTCCCTCAGCTGAAGAATGGGTTAAAAAACTGTGGTACATCTACACAATGAAATATTATTCAGCTATCAGGAACAATGAAATTATACAATTTGCAGCCAAATGGATGGAACTAGAAAAGCTCATCCTGAGTGAGGTAACCCAGACTCAGAATGACGCATGTGGCATGTATTCACTTATAGTAGGATTTTAGCTATATAGTAGAAGGTGTCGATACTACAACTAACATACCAAAGAGAACTTGGACATAGACTTTTTACTTTTAATTTTTATTTATTTATTTATTTATTTATTTATTTATTATAAATTTTTTATTTATTTTTCTATTTTTTAGTCTTTTTTATCTATTTGTCTGCTTATTTGTTTGTTTGGTTTTTAGTTCTCTCTCCTGGGCAATGAGACACTTTTCACTGATGGTACTGCCTTGTAGACCCCCAATGAATGAGGAGGCTCTTGGCCCTCATACGACCTCTCAACTGAGATGAAGGACTGTTATATAAGACACCCCACCCCAGAGAAATGGGATGAAAGGGTTAGGAGGTAAGAAAAAAAAATGAAATGTGATATTTCGGCCTTTTACTACTAATTGTCATAAACTGTTTAGGATAATTAAGAAATGCAAACTAATAGTTATGCAAGCCGGTCATTCTGTTAGGTACACAGCAGGGGCTCTTACTGCAGCCTCCTTTGACCGTAAGAGGTAAAACTCAGGCCATTTCTGAGGCTTTATAAATGGGGACAGTTTTTTAACCCACAGGAGGGGACAAGGGCGCATCATTCTTGGTGTCAGATGAGACTTCAGGAAACCACGTGCACCATATTCACAGCACTGTCATGTGACCTAAGTCTGCCAGCAGCAGCCTGGACCAGGATTAACTAGAGTGAGGTCTACATCCAAGAACTGAGAAGCTCTGCATCTTGTCAGTGTCTTCTTCACTTCCCTGAAGGGTTAGGCATCTGAAGGAGGTGGGGAAGAACCCTAGAACCAGAGCCTCCCTGCATCCCCCTGTTCACTTCACAGTGCTGCAGTGTGAATGAGAGCGGACAGGTAGAATTACCAGCATGACACATCCCATCCCTGTCATGAAGGAGAATAGGAGTTTCATCAGATGTGAGATGAAGTCTTTAGAAGAAAACAAAAGATTCTCTTGCCTTTCTCAGCCTCTCAAGCACTAGAGTAACAGGTGTAGTGCCATGCCTGGGTTATGTGGCGCTGAGGATCAAACCATACGAATGACATCCCCAGCCCTTGAGGGTTGATAGTCTTTTCTTTATATTGTTAGCAGCCTCATCTTTCCTATTCTAGTCCTAAGAAGTTCCTCAGATAGGACCCAGAACCAGTATCAGGGGCACTATAGTGTATAACAACAGCATCTAGGACCTTGCTGGAAACATTACATTCCTGGGCTCTTCCCAAGGCCCCCTTGACTTACTACTTCTGTGCAGGACCTAGCAACCCCAGCAATATACTTGTATTTCAGGAGTTCAGACACACACTCGAAGGAGCCACCTATTGCTCCTCCAGGAAGCTCCTTGGAAGTCTGTGCCCAGGAAAAGACTATAAACTAAGCCTAGGTCCAAGAGTAAGGGACAATGTTGCTTGCTAAGGAATGTGTGTGCTTCAAGTGTGAAGTGCTGCAGAGGTGCAAGTGTTCAAATGCTTGATCACCAGTGGTTTTGGAAGGCTGTGGAACCTTTAGGAAGTAGAGTCTTCCTGGAGGAAGTGGGTCACTAGGGTAGCCTTAAAGGCTGTATAGCCCAGCTTAACTTCCTATCTCCTGTCTGTCCTAGAAGCGGATACAATGTGAACAGCTATCTCACCCTTTTATCACCATGCATTACCCGATGTGATGGACGGTGCCCTTTCTTAAACCACGAGCCAAATGATCTCTCCTTTAAGTTACTTCTAGCAGGGTTTTGGGAAACAAGAGAAAAGTCAGATAGTGTGGAAGGATCTTTACACATTGTCACACTGGTCACTCTGGACTAAGGAGGAACTGACTTCTCCTGCATTGTTCCAGATACTCAGAGAACACTAGAATGTCTGAGCAAGGAGGACAGCAGGCTGGGGATCAACAGCCAAAGCAGAATGAAATAATAAAAACATCTCCAGGGAAGGAGTGTTAAGACCCCCTCCGCACTAGCAACCCACGTAGTTTAGAAAGCCACATTTATTTTTCAAAGTAAATAGTGATCAGTTCCAAGGAACAAGGGGACTTTCGAATAATGGCTAGCATGTGCTGATATTGACAATGGCCCATAAATCTCAATTTCTCTAGGAGAGAATGTTGGGTGGCATTTTAATTCCAAGCCATGAAATGAAGGAGAGAGATTTACCTCTGCCGTGGGCCTTAGTGGAGATGCTTAGAAACACAGCCCAATGAGCACAGAGTTAAATACTAATTGATGGTCTCCAACATGCTTCATAACACCCCATTATCCAGATGAGGGGCATGTCAGCTGAAACAGCTGAGCCTGGGGCACTCAAAGATGAGCCTCTGAGCAGCCATCTAGGAAAGACCAGGGCCCTGGGGTGCCTCCCCAGCATGGCTAATTGTCCCTGTTCCTCAGGTCCCCTCTCCTTGCTTGCATGCCCACTGCCCTGGTGTGTGCTCACTGACTGCTTTTCAAGCAGCCTGGCTCTCTAGGGAGATCCCTGCTTCTCCCTCTCTGCAGTTCTCCGGGGTAGATCAGAAGTCTCTTCACTTAATAGTTTATGGTTGCATTGCAGATGACTGACTGTTTCTCTACTTTGCTGCTGGAAATAGATATTTGGTTTCTACTTATTCACTGGCACCAGATACCCAGCAGAGAGCCTTTATGTATATCATCTCATTAATCCGAATTTATTATGTGACTTTGGACTGCTTGCCCTTCTTCAGCCTGACTCTGTCCTCCCTGCATTCTGGAGCCTGAGGACCTGTGGCCCAGACCAGGTCTCCTCTCCAGGGAGAGATGGGTTTTATGTATCTTACCACCCAAGGTTCAGAGTCTACTCAATCAATGTGTAGATAGTTAGGAGGGAAAGAGTGTGTATGAGTATGTATTTTATGTGTGTAATAGTGTGTATGTATATGAACGTGTGTGGGGGTTATGTGTATGTGTGTGTGTGTGTGTGTGTGTGTGTGTGTGTGTGTGTGTGTGTGTGAAATGAATGCTTTTCACTGGCTCAGTGGAAGCTGGAAGAGGTCTTTGGGGATGTTTCTGTCAGAGAGGAAAGCTGTGAGGAGCTCTGTAAATCTAGCAAGGACAGTGAGTCACTCAGGGTCATATGGTCTTTCGGTGACAATCTTTGAGCCATAGCTCATGGCTGAAACTGACTAGCATGGGCAGTGATAGTATCTTACAGAGCATTAGGGACCTGTTACAAAGGGCTGGAGCCTGATGGGGTAAAAATAATCCATGGGAATAGTTCCCAGGCCCCAGGGAAGACAGCCCTAAGCCACAATCTAGACTCTAGTTCCCGCCAGGTAGTCAGGTGGGTTCCAGAGCTTCCCACTTGCTTGCAGTCCCACCCTAGCCCCAGCCCCTGCTGGACAGGTTTCAAAGGCTGTCCTACTCACCTGGTCTTTCTCAGTAACATGGAAGACTTGGTAAGAAGTTTATGAAGTGTGGGGAACAGTATAAACCTTGGAGTCAGGTGGACCTCAAGTCAGACTCCACTGTGACAGTTCATCAGTTGAGGCCTGGCAATTAGGCTATATCAGTCCCAGTTTCCTCATGGTTAAAATGAGAATTGAAAAAATATTCTTTAGAGAGGACATGAAGTGGGAAGGGGAAGGTTTTGGGGCATCTGAGAGCAGCAGAAGGGAGGCATTGGGGGTGGATACGATGAAAATAAACTGTCTCCATGTATGAAATTGTCAAAGAATAAATAAAAGACATTTTAAATTGTCCCTTGTAATTGTTAGGGTTTCCTAGTGGCCAGCCTAGCTCTAGGTTCAGTGAGATACCATGTCTCAAGGGTAAGTCAGAGAGTGATAGGGCAGGACACATGATATCCTCCTCGGGACTCCAGACATGCACAGCCACATCTACCTGAGCACACCCATATGGACACACACACACACACACACACACACACACACACACACACACACACA
>CAJQZJ010000220.1:5342258-5365286 GCA_907164525.1 Lophiomys imhausi
ACACACACACACACACACACACACACACACACACACACACACACACATCAAATACTTCTCTAAAATGCTTTCTTAGCTGACCATTCTTACCTCAGAAAATAAATTGAATTGAAATTGTCATATGCATGCTCCTATAAGTCTCTGTTAGATTGAAGCTTTGTGGTAAATGAAATGGTGATTTTATGCTGACCTCAGAGCTTAGAATGCAGTGAGTGGTTAATAAATGCTATTCGATGCTGTTGATTTTTTACATTTCAATATAAATTACTAGATTTTTTTTCTTTCACCATGTTTGTTCCTTTTAGAATTAGGGAATTTGAACATCAGAAAGTTTTGCACAATTATGGGCAGGCCAGTCCTTCTCACCTGAGAGCTCACAGGCCCTGCCCAGCTCTGCTAGTGCCCAGCTCATGGGAAAAGAATGTCCTCCAGCATATTTTCAGGGTTGCATAGGAGTGGATCAGAGCCATAGTGATAGTTTCTGTACCCATTGCCAGTGAGTCTCAGCCTGGAAGCTTCTCCTCAAGAAATACTTCTTTTTTTCCCCAAGAAATACTTTCTTTTCAGCTTGCAGATGTTTTATTTTGAAAGAACATTTTCATGAATATCTTGGATATTTGGAAAATTGGACCCATCAACATTCTTTCATGGAGGTAGGGAAGACCTCACAAGGCCTAGCATTCTATGAGGATTTATAAGTAGTTGGTGGTTTCTGAGTAAAGGAGAGACATTTTCTTCAGTGGTATAGCCACTGGCAAATTGACCATGATCTTGTAAGTAACTTCTCACCCATGCTGCTGTTAGTAACCTAATGAAACTCATTAGAACACACACACACACACACACACACACACACACACACACACAAACACACACACATCAATGGAGGACCAGTTGAAAAGATGAGAGGGGATCTGCAGGGGTGGGAGAAAGATTAGAAAAGGGAAAACTTAATGGTGGTGAAATACGATCAAAATATATTATACGCATGCATGAAATGTCATAAAGAAGCCCATATAGATAAAAATAAAATGTGTCATTGCTGCTAGTGAGGGAGGTCAGTAGACAGAAGCAACACATACTGAGTCTCAACTTTTTAGTTTGGAGTTAGAAGTGAACCCAGGTTTGTCTTGGGAGTTCTTTAGGAAGTGTTCATCTTGGAAGGCAGGAGGCAGGGAAGGTGGTAGCTCCACCATGGACTGTTTGGGGTTTTCTAGTGGGCTTCTGTGGCATCTACTTGTGATGATTAATTTTTGACTGTCAACTTGGCATAACCTAGAATCACCAGGAAAGAGAATCTTGATTGAGAAACTGTCTAGATCAGACTGGCCAGTGGGCCTGTCTGTGGGGATTGTCTTGAGATTGTTAAGTGATGTGGGAGGGCCCAGCCCACTGTGGGTGGCACCATTCCCTAGGCAGGGGGTCCTGACTTGTGTAAGGGCAGAGAAAGCAAGCAGGTGAGTAGGCAGCATGAATGCATCCATTCTTTGTGTTCTTGGCTGTGGGTGTGATGTGGTCAGCTGCTGTGAGCTCCTCCCGCTATATCACTGATGTGATAGACAGTAACCTTGAGCTGTAAACTGAATAAACATCTTTCTTCTATATGTTGCTGTTATCAGGATGTTTGATCATAGCAATAGAAATGGAGCAAGGTCAGCACCCAAGTAGTATCACTTGGCATATCTTCAAAATGCCGATTTCCAGCTGTACCCCACGGCCACTGAGTTCAGAGCTTGCAGATGAGACCAGGAATCTTTTTTAATTTTAAACTTTCATTCTTTTCTCATAAATTGCATTCCCATTGTTGGAGCAATAGGGGTACAGGACACCATGAGAACACGGCCCACAGAATCAACTAAACAGGGCTCATAGAGCCTCACAGAGACTGAAGTTGAACTAGGTCCTCTGAATAAGCAGTATGGTTGTGTAGCTTGGTGTTCTTGTGGGCCTCTCAACAATGGGAGTGAGGTGTCTCTGACTCTTGTGAGACCAGGAATCTTTATTTTGTTATTTTACTTTTAAAAAACTTTTCTTTAAAAGTAAATTTATTTATTTATTTATTTATTTATTTATTTGTTTATTTATTTATTTATTTATTTATTTTGTGTGTGTGTGTGTGTGTGTGTGTGTGTGTGTGTATACATGCATGCACACATGAATTGGAGTACCCAAAGAGGCCATAAGAGGGTGTTAATCTCCTGGAGCTGGAGTTACAGGCCCTTGTGAGTCATACAGTGTGGGTGCTGGGAACTGAACTCAGGTTTTTAAGAGATTAGCAAGTGCCTGAGCCTCTGCTCCATCTCTCCAGCCCCTAGGAATCTTATTTTAACAAATCCTTCACGTGTTTCCAGAGTTCTACTATCCTGGTCAAGGCCTTCATCCCATCACAGTGAAGTTGATATACTTTTAAGCCATACAAATCATTAAGGTACTACACACTACATAAAAATTGGAAGAGACAAAAATTCAGATATAAATGCAATGGAAGTAGAGTCATTTCCGCGAATTTTTCTTCTTCCAATATCTTCTCTTTCAACCCTTCAAATAAATATAGTTTCACACAATTGTAATGACAGGAGAAATTCAATTAAGCATACCGCCCTTTTCTCACCTAATGCTGGAACGTAAGTACGACTTGTGCTGCCACCTACATGTTTTCCTAATCCTGCGCCACTCTACTGGGTAGCAGAGTGCACATCCCACATGTGAACTGGTGTGTGGATGTGAAGGTGGGAGTGTAAAGGTGAGAGTGTGTGCAAGGAGGCCACTCCTTCCTCGCTTTGGATCTCTTCACTTCCTCCATCTTCCGCCCCAGCTCCATTGGGTAAAATAAAAGCTGTGAGTCTTTGTGGAAGTAGAATTACAAACAGAGAATGGTAGATTAAGCTAATAGCCTTGCCTTCAGAAGCCAAGGAAACGTCACTGCACTCCCTAGTGGCTGTGACCTAGAACTGCACCTTCTTTGGAGCAGTCCTGTAGGCACCCTGGGATCCTTCAGCCATCAATGACTAGTTTGTCTCAGTCCCCACCCCTTTGCCTGTGTTGAGCCCCGACACTGCCCGAGTTACTGCGGCCCTGCTGCTCCATGTAGGATTGGATGTCCCACTGTGGCTGAAGTCCACTATGGTGTCTGTGGGCCCTTGGCAGGAGTCTGGATGTCTTGCCTCCCCATTTCCTGGCAGACTGGACCCCAGTTCTTCACTGAGAAGGCTCTACTGTAAAACGGACAAACTCCTTGGAGTCAGTGGCTCAAGGAGTTTCACTGACTTCCCGTCAGTGAGAACTACTGGCCCCTTTGCCCTGTGTAGACTCCATCAATATCAGAAATATGATCTTGGAGGATGTATTTGGGACTACTTCACTCTGTCTGTGGATCAGGCTTAAAACAGGGCAGCCTGTCTTCCTGCTGAGTCGCCTGTGAGTGCCCAGCATGGCAGCTGGTGTGTTAAATAGGGCAGAGGGAGGGGAAGACCAGAGAGGGAATCTAGATACCCACTTTTGGCTTTTTGCTGGGCACTCTCTGGATGATTTGTATTTTTAGGTCAGTTTGCAGGCACAAGGCCTTCAGTGGCTGTTCAGTTTCTCCCTGTGCAGTGTTGGGTCCCCGTGGAACGCAGGCAGGGTAAAAGTCAGATGTTTGTCCTCTGGCGTTGGCCTGTTTTATCTAGGTGACACCCATCAGGAGGGTTCAGGATCCACTGGGCTACAAAGTCAGGATGTTTGCCAGTGGGCAGGAAAGTCTCTTGCAGATGAAGGGGGATTTCTGTAGAATGCTGGGGGCCTACCCCCTCTTCCTCTCTCCCTCTCTTCCTCTCCTTTCCCCCTTTCTTCTTATGCACTAAAATCTCATCATGGTTTTAAAACTGTATACTTTTGAACAAACTTCCACCCTCTAGTAAGATGGATAGAATGATTCAATATGTTAGATATTCCACCCTATTTTCCTGCCCTGTTCTTTCATGTTAAATTTCCTAACACTTATTTTTAAAAGAAGCAAGATAAATGTTTTTGAGCTTTCTTTCTGAGGTCATAGGTCCCTTTCACAATGTACCAAGAGGTAAAGAACCTCTCTCTATCTCCTGCTCAAAACACAATGTACACACAGCCTTGATATTATCTCGGGAGAGGTTGGGACCCTGAAACCCACTACGTGGGCTGAGTAAAGATCCTTAATGTTGAGTCATGAGCATCTCAGGGTCAATAATAAACTATTTATCCTAAATCTCATCATTATCAACCCCAAAACTTTCTGAAACTTTTAGTAGTGGGTATTTGAATTTAAAGGCCGGACTTAGTAATTGCTGGGCTCCTGCTACTGATGGTTGGTTCCACTCTGCTGCAATTTATGCACCTTGCGCATGTGCTCAATATGATGTCTCTCTCCTCTGTCCTCCATCTTATTATTCTTCTCCTCCTCTGTCTATATTGCTTCCTCCATCTCCTTTTCCTCCTTCTTATCTGCTTCCATCTTCTTCTCATCTCCTCCTCCACCTCTATCTTCTTTTTTCCTCTTTTTTGCCCTCCTTCTCCTCCATCTCTATTTCTATCTCTTCCTCCTCCTCCGTAGATGATTTACTCTCACAAGGTATTCAGGCTGGAAAGACACAGGGACATTATCATCTCTGAACCCAGGCTTCTGTACAGGGAATACCTTGTTTTCTGATCACCCCCACCCCATGCCAGCTTGCAAGACGCCACTCAAACCCAGCCCCCTCCAGGTGCCTTCTTTGCACGGGCAGTTGGCAGTGAGCTCTTCCACACTCCTCATTTTTCTCCAGTGAGACTCATCATGTGCCAGGCCTGGTGGAGAAAAACATCTACTCCATGTGTGGTCATGTTCATTATGCTCAGTTGGCTGCCCCATGAATTGAATTTGATCCATGTAGATGGATCATTTTAATGCCCTTCTGTCCATAATACAAAATATTTTCAGTTAAATCTATGCAAAAGTGGTAATTATTTTCTCAACTCATTCTTTAGTTTTAAAGCATTGGACAGGTTTTTTGTTTTTTTTTAAAGAAGATTAAATTTCTACCTTAAGATATTCAAATACAAAAAAAACCCCTCTGGCATGAACTGAAATTTTTACTTGCCAAGCAAATCCTTAAACTTTATAGTTCATAATCTGTTTTTTTTTCATAAATTTTAAACACAAAATCTTAGTGGATGGGTATCACATAAGAAAACAGAATTGAAGTAATGTGAAGTCTGTAGTTTCTTCTTTACAGTCTCCACCCTGTCACTTTTATTTTTAGCTTCCTGTTTAAATGTGGGAACGGGTATTAAGTACCAGGAGGGTTGGAAACACGAAATGTGCCTGGGAGAGGCAGAGGACTCTGAGCCACTCTACACAGTCCCTCCCACAAGGAGGACGAATCACTTGTTTCTGAGCTCCAAGGCTGCATAAGGATCACGTGTGTTGAGTGTGGTATCATGTGCGCTGTGGCACTTACGGGGCAGTCAGGGGATGACCTCAGGGGTTGGTCGTTGAGTTTTTTCCACCGTGCTTAGGACAGGATCTCTCTGTTGTTCACCCTCCCTTTCCACATCCAGACTTAGCTGCAGTGTTCAGATTAAAGAGCACCTTCTCCAGAAAATTTTGTAAGCTTCTGTCTACTGCAGATTAGACCTGGGCTTCCTCTGCTTATTGCCATCTGACTATACCCTGGACTCCATTATGTCTGCAACCACACTGTAATTATATAATGATCTGGGTAATTTTCACACATCTTTATGAGTAAGATTATGTTCATCCCTGGTCCTTCATCGACTTGCACACTTCCTAATGCCCAGTAAATCTCCAAAAATGTTGTTAACTGAATATATGGGTAGTTAACACTTTCTGTCTTCTAACTTCTTTCTCCAGACTCGACTCATTTTATGTAGGTTTCCATTTTATATAGAAAATTCTGTCCAAAAAGTGGAAACAGTAGTAATTCTGTTTTGATCCCTAGTCATAACCCTTTGTCTCCCCCCCCCATTTTTTTTTGTACAAAGAGAGACCAAGAGATTGATAAAACTATCAGTGTGCGCTATAATTTCCCCATCAGTTCCACAGGACTTTAGCTGGTCTCACATCTTCAGGTTGACTGTATAGTGGGCAATGCTATGTGCTTTGTGGACCTGTATTTATTCACCCTTTTGACAGACATGGTGAACAGCAAGAAAGTGACAGTGTCGTTGCTATAAACTGATCTGAGTCATCTGACTTCACTCATACTTTAATATTTTATATTTTAATTCAAGTATAGAAGTCAATAAAAATCACAGAGCAAAAAATTATCAGGGTTTTACTTATATAGATCTAAATTATGATGTAAGGGGTATTTTTAGATGAGATATTTAGAATGGGATGATCTAAACAAAATACTATACATTATACACGACACATAAATGATCAGTAAGAGGCAGCAATTAATATTAAATTAATAAGTGACCTAGGCTATGAAATAATAAATTCAAAAGAATAGCATTTTTTTCATAAGGGAAAAACTTTCTGGAATTTTCAGGTATATACCCTACTGGTAAGTCATTGATTCTCAGCATTTTTGGAGCTCTCTTCAAGCATAGTTTTTTTTTTTTTTTTTTTTAAGAGGTGTGTGTGTGTGTGTGTGTGTGTGTGTGTGTGTGTGTGTGTGTTGACTAGTTTTGTCAACCTGACACAGGCTATAATCATTTGGGAAGAGGAAACTTCAGCTGAGAAAATGCCACCACCACCAGACGGCTTATGGGCAAGCCTTGGTTCATTTTCTTGATCGATGGTTGATGTGGGAGAGCCCAGTTCTCTGTGAGTGGCTGGGGGTCTTTGCTGCTGTAAGAAGACGGGTTCTGTAACCCAGGAGGGACAGGTCATCAAGGCCTGTTCCTCCCAAGCCTCTGCTTCATAAAGTTCCTGCCTCCAGGGTCCTGCCCTACCCTACCTTCATGATGGACTATGGTTGGGACATATTAGCTGAAACAAATCCTTTCCTCCACAAGTTACTTGTGGTCATGGTGTTTTATCACAGCAATAGAAACCCTCCCTAAGACTGTATATCACATAAGTGCCAGAGCTTGTAAGGGTAGAAGAGGGTGTCAGATCCTGGGAGCTGGAGTTACAGGCAGTTGTGAGTGAACTGCCTGAAGTGGATGCTGGCAGCTGATCGTAGGACCTCTGGAAGACCAGCAATCACGCTTAACCACTGAACCATCATTCCAGCCCCAAGCACAGCCTCTGAGGAAAGTCCAAGTCTCTGGCAGATGTAGAAGCTCAAGTCTGACCTCAGTGCTCAGAAGGATCTCAAGGGTGAGGCCAGGTCGGGCTTCATAGACTCTGTCTCCAAACCCACCCACCAGTCATCCATTATCCATCCATCCATGCACCCATGCATCAATCCATCAATAACATTTTAAAAATAGTCTTGGCCACAAGATCTTGATGCCAACGGGCACAGAAGCAAGGTTCCAAACTCCTGTCTAACTGGCCAATTGTCCAGTTACTTCAGTTTCATCATTTGCTGATCTAACACACCACTCAGCCAGGAGCCTGGATTCCATCGACCTGAGGAAGCATGCAAGTCTTGGCCATCAGTCTAGTTTATGACGCAGTACACTAAACACATGGACAACTGGTGACTCCATCAGCCCAGAAGGAAAGCTCCATCAGAAAACTTAAAGACTAGGAAACGTCCAATGACATCATTCGACAGGACTAGAAATAGGACTCAGACTCCACTCTCTTCCCAGAGAGCAAGGGGATTTCACAACCCCAATGAGACAGAGCATTTGAGTGCACACTATGCTCCCAGAGGGCAAATTAGAATCCAAATGCAGTCTTAGGAAGATCCCAAGTCTTTCAGATCATTGTCTGCTGAAAACAAAAATCTTCTCCCACAGTGTCCGCATCACACCTACAAGAGACTGCAGTGCTAGCTGCAGGGTCTTTTTATGACATCTACTCTCAGAACGACTTTTTGAAAATCACAGTCCCTTTTACAAAGTGCTTCACAGCTCTGAGTACCTCAGATGCCACTAACAGAACTCCTTCATGTTCTCTGAAGCAAATTCCACCCCACATTGTCAACCTTTGCGACACATTCAAGAAAGAAAAATCCACGGCCATTTCTAGAGAAAAGATAAACTCTTACCTGTTCCCATACCTTGTCCACAGGCATATGACAGGATGAAGATGCATAAAACCAGGAAAATGGGCTTATGGATGGGACTTCCCATGTCTCTTGTCTCACCCTGGGATCCGAGGGTGTCTTGCTAATGTCTAGAACTAAAGAGACCAGAATGCTTCTTGGTACTCAGTTGGGGAAGGCCCCCATTAATTATTAACCTTAAACATGTTACCTAGTGTTTGAACACTTTCTTTGCCTCCCCCAATTCAAATCTAGCAACATCTAGTACAGAAAAGAGTGACCCACAGAAGTACTTTTTATTTTGATAAAATTTGAAAATAAAACACCTCATCAGCTTTTTCTTTTCTCTTGAGCCAGGCTCATAGTTCAGAATCAATCAATTGAAAGTCAGTGTGTTAGGTTTGGGCATTTTATCAAAGGTGAGCTAGGTGACCTCTGCATAGTTGTTGGCGTTACCTACCCTCGAAAGTGCTTGAAGGGGAGGCAGTGTCATGGTCTTGGTCTTTCAAGTGTCAGGCTGATCCTAAGGAGAGATAAAAGCCCCCATTCCCCTGGGGACTCTACTTCCTGTTGAGTTCAACCAAGTTTCAGGCACCTGCAGTGTAAGCGGGGGTGGGGGTGGGGGGTGGGAGGGGTGGAGGGTTGGGGGTGGGAGGGGTGGAGGGTTGGGGGTGAGAGGGTGCAGCTTTTCTGCAGTTGAAAGAGGGGCTTGGAACCTGGTGAGCTCAGGTTAAGAAGGAACTGAGTGGGAAACAAGGATCAGAGTTTCACTGAGGCCCCTGTTGAGAGATACCCCAGGATAAAGTCACTCACTGGTTTAATTAATGTTCAGTGGAGAGTAGAGGACTGTGAAGCAGGGTCATTCAGCAAAAGCATGCAGAGAAGATACTGTGATATCTAGTTCTTGCAAGATTTCTTTGGCTCTCTAGTGCTATTTAAATTTTATATATTTATTTTGTATGTGCACACTGAACAAATAAATCCTGCATATTAAACACCACTGTATACCAGGCACTGTTCTTGGCTTTTGAGATAGTTAAGTGAATAAAATAGACAAGCATTCCGATCCTTGTAGAATTTATGCACCATGGTGGGGGAAGGGGGTGACAAGAATTGTATGGTAGAAAGTACACATAATAAGGCAGAGATACATGTTTGAGAACTATTTGCCTGGGAACATACTCAGTTGGTAGAGTGCTTGCCTAGCAGGCATGAATGGATACATCCCTAATGAACTGGGTATGGTGGCAAATGCCTATAGCCCCAGCACTCAGGAGGAAGAGGTCAGGAATTCAGGGGATCAAGATCATCTCTGGCTACACAGTGAGTTCAAAGTCATCCTGTGCCAGATGGCACCTTGTCTCAAAAAATAAAGTAAAAACAAATAAAGAAATAACAGAGATAATGGTGAAGGCAGTGGTTTTTTAAGATTTAATTTTTTTTTGTTTTTGTTTTTTTTTTTTTCGAGACAGGGTTTCTCTGAATATCTCTGGCTGTCCTGGACTCGCTTTGTAGACCAGGCTGGCCTCGAACTCACAAAGATCCGCCTGCCTCTGCCTCCCAAGTGCTGGGATTAAAGGCATGCGCCACCACCGCCCGGCTATGCAGTGGTTTTAAATAGAGTGGTCAGAGTAAATCTTGTTCAATAATTGAACTTGAATCAAAGGATTGAGAGAAGTGAAGGGGCCATTCTGTGGGGGGAAAAGAGTTTCAAACAGGGCAAAGGTCCTGAGGTTGGGACATGTTTAGTGCATTCTAAGAATAGAAAGCTGGGGCTGGAGAGCTGGCTCAGCAGGTAAGAGCTCTTCCAAAGGACCCAGGTTCAAATCTTAGCATCCACATGGCAGTTCATAGCTGTCTGTAATGGCAGGGCGTGGTGGCACACCTTTAATCCCAGGACTAAGGAGGCAGAGGCAGGTGGATCTCTGTGAGTTCAAGGCCAGCCTGGTCTACAAAGTGAGTCCAGGACAGTTGAGGATACACAGAGAAACCTTGTCTTGAAAAACCAAAAGGAAGGAAGGAAGGAAGGAAGGAAGGAAGGAAGGAAGGAAGGAAGGAAGGAAGGAAGGAAGGAAGGAAGGAAGGAAAGAAGGAAAGAAGGAAAGAAGGAAAGAATAGAAAGATGGCTAGTGTGCAGGAAGACTCACCTGTGACTTTTACACTAAAGTCTCCCGACAGTCAGCGCCAAAGAGTAAATAATATTCCCTGTGTTGTTTTGCATGTGAGCAGGGTAAAGAGGAGTGCTGACTGAAGGGGCCATTGTGTTTGAAGCGGGAGCTTTGATGGTGACTGGCGTGATACAACCATGGGGCTGGATGGGGGCTGGGTTGGCTTTTGGCAGTGGAACCAGTAGACTCCTTGGATTGCTGGGAAGGAGGAGGTGGGAGGAGTGAGGAATGACTCCAAGGCTTTTGGTTTAAGCAAATAGACTAATAGACTTACCATTAACCAAGAGAGGGGAGCTATGAGTGAAATGGGTCTGCTTGGGGGTGATGAGAAATTCAGATTTTGCCCTGTGGTGTCTGAGGTTCGCTCTTAGACACCTCAGTGGATGGTGGACACGGTTAGCAGGCAGTTAGAAAGTGCCAATTGTTGTCTGCTAATGACTGACTTAAAAGCTCTCTGAAGGAGCTGGGGAGACAGCTCAGGGAGGAAACTGCTTCCTATGCAATCACCAGGACTTAAATTTGATCACCTGAATCCACATTTTAAAAACGAGCCAGACATAAGCATGTTCTTGTAATCCCTGTGCCGGGGAGGCAGAACCAGGCTCATGACTGGGGCTTGTCCGCAAAACTGTGGGTCCCGGTGAGAGACCAAAGCTGTGGGTGCCAGTGAGAGACAAAGCTGTGGGTGCCAGTGAGAGACCGTCTCAAACAGCAAGGCGGAGAGTGATTGAGAAAGACATGGATGCTGACACTAGGCTCTTCCGCGCATGTGTGCATGCGGCTATGAATGCTCTTGATTCCACCCAATCCTGTGTGCTCTGTGGCTGAGCTTCCTTCCTGAAACCCCCCGGGGGGCATCCCATAAGACGCATGAATCCTAATTTCAGAGTAAGGGCTGGGTTTCTGGGTTTCTGGATTTTGGGTTATCTCCTTCCAGTTTTGCATGGTTAAACAGGATGTGAAACTTCCACTTCTTTCACATTAAGCATTCGAACCCCTAAAACCGTCTGGCATGAGGTTCCTCTCCTACCACCTTGCTCTCTTTTCTTCTGTTTTTTTTTTTTCCTATATATTATATTCCTTTAAATACATGAGTCTATAGGGCCATACTCATTCAAACTACCACACAAACTTAGAGGTGTGGGAAAAGGGAGTCTTGCCCCTAGAGTTGAGAACAGGGATGGTCCCTTGCTTTGTGGAAAGTAAGACCCCAGAAAGAAACATTCTCTGTGTGCCAGCATGCAGAATGGCATTCCCAATATCAATAGATATTGAAGTAACCATTTTCAACCCCCACCTCACTCTGTAAGTAAATTTACCAAATACAGTGAGCCCGCCTGCCTCCTGGCTCTGCTATCTGTGTAGAATGCTATGTAACATCAGCCGCATCTATTATCTTATCTCTAAAGTGGGGATAGCATGGACTGAGGTAATGTTTTAAGATACCCACTTACTTTCCCATAACTTGTCCTTTCTCCCTTTCTCTCACATAAGAGGGATGAAGTAAAATAAGTCTACATTACATAGTGTTTGTCTTCCTAAAAACATGAGATTCTGGCAAGAAAAACCCCTTGCTTCAACTGTAGGCAGACTTCTGTCCAAAAAGGACAAAACTTGGAAGCAGATAAGTCGACAGCCTAGCTCTGCCAAGACAGGGTAGGTAAGTCCTTCATAATTCCTGCTCTACAATCAATGTCTGTCAGAGAAACAGGGCCAAATGGCTGAAGATCGATGCTGTAATGTATGGAGAGAAAATGGGAACTGTCCAGGCAGCCACTGGTATGTCATTTCTTAGTTTTGGAAGCTGCAGGCCCTGCACTTCCTATATAATCAGATATATTTATCCCTCTCAGGTCTCTGAGGTGGTTGAAGAATAGATAGCTAGAGTCTCATAGATAAATTTTGAGTTGTTTAGGAATCAAGAGGGTGTTCTGGATATAAGAAGATATTTTTAAAATTGTGAGGCAAGTTAGTATGAAAGCTGAGTTAGATATAGAACTTTAAACTCATGGAGATGGTTAGTAGAATGTTAAAGTCAGGTGCCAAATACATATGGACTGGACATTGGGAATGTATGCTAAGCCATATAACTCTTATAATTGTGGCCTATTTATTTCTGTTGTTTTGTATTATATTTATAGTTATAAGAAAAAGAACCATTTTTTGGACTGAAAGGGAGAGCTGTTGGGGGGAAAAAGAAATACCTTAAACTAAAAAAAAAAAAAAAAAAAGAAGGGAAGAGGATGGGGGGTTGAGGGGGAGGAGAGTGGAAGGGTGGGACTGGAGTGGGGAGTAGGGAGGGGATTGTGATTGAGATGTAACTTGAAGAAATAAAAAATAAATTATTAAAACAAAACAAAACATGAGATTCCAGGGGAGGGAACCTCTAACCATTTAAGACCAACAAAAAGTTAAATTTCTTTTTTGTTTGAATTTCAGGCATATAATTATATATATATATAAACATATAATGCATTTTAATCAAATATACATCCTTTCCCTCCCCTACAATGTCTCCCCTATCCACACAACCACCATTACTTACTAACTGCATTTGTTCTTTTAAAACAGTCCACTTAGTCTATTTAGTGTTGTCTATATATGCATGGATGTTAGACATTCTACTGAAGCAAGGGGATCCTCTTGGGGCTGCATCCCTGAAGAAAACTGACTCTCCCTCCTTCAGCAGTCTTCAGTTACCAAGAGCTCTGCAGATATTACTGGCTGCTGCCATTGCTCTTGGTTAATTTCCAGAACTTGATGGTAAGATCCTGTTACTGAAGGCACCACATACCTCAGTCATGGGTCATAGAGAAGTCAAGTCAGGCTAAAATGTTTTAAAGGGACACGAAGGGAGAAGGAATCTTCCACCTTCCCATCACTAGAAAGCTAGTCTCCCAAATTATCTTGCTAAGGTTTTATTGCTGTGAAGAGACACCATGACCAAGGGAACTTTTATAAAGGAAAATATTTAATTTGGGGCTGGCTTACAGTTTCAAAGGTTTAGTCCATTATCATCATAGCAGGAAGCATGGCAGTGTGCAGGCAGACATAGGAGACTATGTGACACACTGAGTATAGCTTGAGCATATATAACCTGAAAGCCTACCTCCACAGTGACACACTTCCTCCAATAAGGCCACACCTACTCAACCAGGCCACGCTTCCTGATAGTGCCACTCCCTATGGGCCAAGAATTCAAACACATGAGTCTACAGGGCCATACTTATTCAAACGACCACACAAACTTAGAGGTGTGGGAAAAGGGGAGTCTTGCCCCTAGAGTTGAGAACAGAGGGGATGGTCCCTTGCTTTGTGGAAAGTAAGACCCCAGAAAGAAACATTCTCTGTGTGCCAACATGCAGAATGGCATGCCTGGCCCAGTGCTGGAGATTTGCTGAGCCTTCCAAGCCAATAGATCAAGATGACAACAAAACAGACAAACAGACACTCAGTGTCCATCTATGTGAGCAAATTATGGAGGACCAGATGATCGCCCTCAACTCATATTCAAGACTTGTGTCTGCTCTGGTATAATTAGAGGTAGGGTGGAAAATGTATAGAGAAAAAAATACAGAGATGCCTGAAAACAAGCATTTGGAGTCATGGATTCAGATGAGTTATAGACAACAAAGGTGCTTGTTTTGTCAGAATTTGTGGAATAAGAGTTACAACTCTATAGACACACGTCCCCAATGAGTGTTAGAGATCTATATGTGGGCTTATAAGAGAGGCACAGTAAGTCACAGTGACTTATGTTGGGGGCAGCATGATCCATAGTCAAGGGTCAAGGATGAGAACCATATCTAGGTTCAAATCTCTGGTCTTGTACTTACTAGTGAGTACCCTAGAGCAGTGTTCTGAACTTTAGTTAGCTTTAGCTATACAGTGGGACTAATGTCTCTCCAATCCAGTTAAGTGATGACGTGCATGTAAAGTACTCAGCAACCCTAATAATAATAGTGCTGATGGTATTATTATGTGTGTATGGGTTGGTGTGAGTGCATGTGCATGTGTGTGCGTGTGTGCATGTGTGTGTGTGTGTGTGTGTGTGTGTGTGTGTGTGTGGTTGCTATTGAGTGTTTTCCTCACATACTCTCTACCTTATGTGTTCATTGATTTTTAGACAGGCTTTCCCATTGAACCTGGAGCTCATAGACTCAGCAAGATTGGATGGCCATCACATCTCCACATTCCTGGTGCTAGGATTTCAGGCATATGCACTTTTTAAAAGAAAACATGGATGCTGGAGATCTGAACTCAGATGTGTTTGATGTGTATGTGTTTGATGATTGGGCCATCTTCCTAGCCCCTATTTTTGTTAACATAGTTTTAACAAAAACCCAGAAGATCAAGAGTAAAAATACCTACGTGCTACAAAATGAACATGGGAAGGGCAGGAAAGCAGTAGTTCCACCATCCAACTGCTCCCACAGCCATAGTCACCCAAGGGAGCATGGAGAAAGGACAAGTTATGGGCTCATTCCAAAAGCAATCGGCTGAACTTCTCAGAGCTGGAGCAAGAGCCAAGCCATTGTCTCAGCGAGAGCTGCTTGGACGCATAGTTGCTTGATTGAATGAAACAGCCAGGAGAGCCTCAGAGTTCTCTTTCTACCACAGTAGGAGATTTATCTATAAATAAGGATAATGTGTGTGCTTATAGTGCTCTATGAGGCATCAGCAAATATATGTCCACATGCTGGGGGCGGGTGTTCAAAATAATCTGTGAAGACAGTTAAAAGAGGGTGATGTGCTGTGTTAGAAAGACAGAACTGTTCCTGGACCTTCAGGGCCTGACTATAACGTCTTAGACACCTTCAATGTATCCAAACAGTCAATAGATCCATTCAGTCTTTTCCATGCCCAGGAAAAGACAGACAGACAGACAGCCTGCTTTCCTGTCTTCCTGCCTTCCTTCCTTTTCCCTTCCATTCCTCCTTCTGTCCCCCCCATCATTCCCTCCTTTCTTCCTTCCCTTCCCCCTTCTTTCCTCCTCCTCCTCCTTTTCCTTTTCCTCTTCCCTCCCTGACCCCTCTACCTGACTCTGGGTCTCATGTATCCCAGGCTACAACTAAGGATGACTTGGACCTCTGATCTTCCTGCCTCCACCTCCCAAGTGCCAGGATTACAATCGAGTGGCATCTGCCAAGTTTATGTCACACTGGAGCTAGAACTCAGAGTGTCATGAATTCTCCTCCGCTCAGTCTGTTAACTGAGCTACCTCTCTAGCCCCATCTAGAAGTTTTCTTCCAGCTTTTCCCATGAACTGCAGTGGCAGGCCCAGGCCCCTAAGAGGTTACCATCAACATCCACTCCTGACACACTTCTTCAACCACCATTTCTAATTTGGGTAACATTGCACGCTGGTTTGTAAAATAATGTTTTTAGCATTAGGTTTATAAAGTGTTCCCAGTTCTAGCTGTCTTTTACTTTGAAGACCTTCTTAAAGATACTAATTTCAATAGTTTGGTGTTTGGTGACCTGAAATTAATCTTTTCCTTTAGAGTCACAATGATAAGAAAACTAATCAGGAGGCAAGAATACAAACTCTGTGGGGCTGAAGAGGAGGAAACCCCCCAGAGGGGGGGGAAGTCAGGGACCCGAGGGAAGTCAGGGACTGAGGTGAAGTTCAACTATGAGGGAAACAGTGTACTACTGTATTCACATGTGTGCAGGTGTGCGTATGTGTGAGTGTGTGCAATGTATGTGATGTGTGTATGTGTGTATGAGTGTGTGTATGTGAGTGTGTATGAGAGGGTGTATGTGAATGTGTGTGAGTGTGTGTGTGGTGAGTATGTATGTGTGTGTATTTGATCGTGTGTGAGTGTGTATGTGTGTGTGTGTGTGTGCATGTGTGTGTGAGTGTGTGTGTGTGTGGTCAACCTTAGAAGTGTCTCCTCTGCATTGTTCATCCTATTTTTTGAGTCAGAGTCTGTCACTGAGTCTGGAACTCTCTGACCAGGCTAGGCTGGCCAGTCAAAGAGCCCCAGGAATTCCCCTGCCTCTACTTCTCTCGCTCTAGGATTGTAAGCATGGGCCACCACCCCTGGCTTTTTTATGTGGGTTGTGGGGGTTGAACTCATGTCCTTGTGCTTATGAGTCAAGTACTTTATCAACTGAGCCATCTCGCCAGCCTGACTCTACCCTCTCCCATTCTTGTGTGACCCCCGTTGCCTGGAATGGCTTCAGGAGTGAATGACTAAGCTTTTATTGTGAGTGACTGATTGATCTGGGTGGACAGTCTCATACTATGTGAGCAAAACCAAGGAGAGTGCAGCCAAACACACAGGAAAAGCTCCTTGCTGTGCATTGGCAGGGAACATGTCCTCCCTTGGAAAAGAACTGGGCTGGAATTTGCCCCTCCCCTTGTCAGTGTTAGGAAACAGAAAAGGTGAACGGCTAAATGAAGGAGAAAGCATAACCTACTTTAGACTACTCCAAAGAGTGAAGTGTGGTGAGCATTTTAATATTTGCTAATTTGTAAATGTGTGTACACGTGAGTATCCATGGTGCATGTGTACAGGTCAGAAGTCAGCTTGCGGGAGTCAGTTCTCCCCTTCCACCCTTCGGGTTCTGTTGCTTGAATTCAGGTCACCAGGCCTGGCAGCCAGCACCTTTGCCCTTTGAGTCACCTCACTGTTTTGAGCATTTTAAGCAGCCTGTTATTTATTTATCCAAGAGGGTCACACTGGTGACTAGGTATGTCTTCATAAAAGTTTTCCTCTCATTGGTTGTGTGAGCTGACGTGAACTCCTTGCCTTAGCACTGGGGGAGGGGAGGGCCGAGATCCCTCCCTAAGCTCATTTGCAGACCTCCCATCCTGGGTCGGCCTGCTGACTCCTCCTATCTGTATTCTAGCTGTGGATGTTAAACAACCAGAAAAAACAGAGCAACAGCCCCAACACTCAAAGTTCCAGCAGTTTGTTTTTTTGGGTCTAGGTTCTCAACCTGTGGGTTGTGACCCCTTTGGGGTCCTGTATCAGATATCCTACATATCACATAGTTACATTACAATTCATAGCAACAGTCAAAATTAGAGTTATGAAGTAGCAATAAAAATAATTTTTTGGTTGGGGGTCACCACAACCTGAGGAACTATATTAGAGGGTCGAAGCATTAGGAAGGCTGTAGATCCTATGCACTAGTAATGCATTTTATGATTCCAGCAGCTCCAGGTAAATGGAAAGCCTTTCCCCCTCTTTGTGATACACTTAGAAGCAAAGGGGAGTAGATAATGTCCCCCATATCTTGAGCAATGAGGCTTGCTGCTCCCTAGGTTCTGCCAAGAGTTCTTTTCCTTTGTGAGAAAGAGAGGGCACAGTGTAGAATTTGCGGCATGCCTTCTCTGTCTGCATTTTTTCATTTGAGTGGGCGCTGCTTGTGCATGGGGTACTGAGTCCTTCAGACACCAACTGAGGCACCGGTTGCTGTGGCTGATGGTGGCAAACCAAGAGTATAGCTTGAGCTAGCTTGGAGCTGCTGGCTCGATTTCTAGGCTCCAGTGCCCCTGACCATGAGCCATTCCACGGAAACTGTCTTCACCCTGGGTGTCAAACTGATGTGACCCATGCCTTTCTGTGACAGCTGGTCTTCATTCCATGTGACTTAGATTCTCACAAAGGCCTTTTAGGATTAGCACCTGCAGTTCATGACTGCAAGAAGCTGGGAATTCGTTCCCACTTATTCCCTTTATTCTCAGCAATCAATTTCAAGTTAGCAGTTGATCTCCAGGGATGTTTACTACCAGGGGCTAACAATTTAGGGGGCAACTTCTGAGGTGTCTGCACAATGCCAGCCTCTCTGCATGAGTGCATCTGAGCTTTAGGAGGAGTCCCTGGCTGCAGGCACAATTACACAATTACATGGACAAAAATGAAAGGCAAGCAGATTGCAGAATTGCTCAAATCCTTGCTGTAGTCAGAAGTAGAAAGGGATCTGAACTATGTAGGTTTGATTCCAAAATTCATAAAATGAAAACACTTTTGTTAATTAGAGTAGGAATTATTTGTGACATTTTCGCACACCTTAAAAAATGGAATCGTGAGCCGGGCGTGGTGGCGCATGCCTTTAATCCCAGCGCTCAGGAGGCAGAGGCAGGTGGATCTCTGTGAGTTCGAGGCCAACTTGGTCTACAAGTGAGTCCAGGACAGCCAGGGCTGTTACACAGAGAAACCCTGTCTTGAAAAACAAAACAACAACAACAACAACAACAAAAAGTGGAATCGTGTCTTTGGTCCTACACACACACACACACACACACACACACACACACACACACACGTACAGATAGCAGATACATTCTTATAAAAACAAAGTTCTTAGGCTGTTTCTTAACTATTTAAGAGAGATAGTCCTGTAGTAGCACAGGAGACTAGCTAATGGTAGAAAAATATGCAGATATTGTAGGTAGTGGGATGGAATTATATGAGTTATAAAATGTATAAATTATTTAAAAAGACCAGTGAGGGGGCGGGGGATGACTCAGAGCAAAGGCCCGGGCAACTTTCTGTTTAAGAGGAAGTGGGCAGAAGGAGGCTGTGCTGTACAGCACCTGCTCCAATGCCATCACCTGGCATCTGGTTTCCTGTGAAATACCTGGAGACCTTTGAAAAGCAAGGGTTGGCGAGATGGCTTAGTAGGAAAAGGCACTTGCTGTCAAGCCTTATAACCTGAGTTCAGTCCCCAGGACCCACATGGTAGAAGGAGCGAACCAACTCCTGCAAGTTGTTCTCTGACCTCCACACACTCCTAAAACTATGAGCCAAGCCAAACATTCCCTCATTTTAAATTGTTTCTTTTAGGTACCCATCACAATATCAAAAATCTAACATATCTGCTTCTGGGAAGCTTGTGTTTTCTCTTTGGGTTAGGTGGAAGGGGATTTCTTCATTCTCAGAGGAGAATTCTCAGCAGGGTGCCTATATGGATTGACCCATCAGACTCAGTTTCAGCATGGATGTCTCCAGGAAAGGGGAGATGATTCCTGCAGAAGCTTGAAGGCTGTAGGGGGAGGAGAGGGCACTCAGCAAGGGTCTACTCTGCCTCAGCAGGGATAGGGGGACTCTTGCTCTAGGCCATGCTCAGAGATAGGTGGACAGAAATATTGCTGTCACTAAAGTATTCCAGATCACAAGCCATCTATGAAGGGACATCAAGGCAGGAACTCAAGCAGCTGTTCACAGCACATCTACAGTCAAGAGCAGAGACTATAAACACATCCCTGCTGTCTGTTTGCTAGCTTTCTTCATTCTCATACAATTCAGGGACCCCTGCCTAGAGAATGGTGCTGCTCACCGTGGGCTGAGTCTTCCCACACCAATCAGCTCTTAATCAGCTCTTAAGATTGATATGCCCCCAAGACACGTCCTCAGGTTAATCTATTCCAGGCTATCCTTCAGCTGAGTCCCCTTTCTTAGGTGGTTCTTGGTACACTGGCATTTTATACCAACCAGCACTCAAGGTGTGGAAGAATGTGTGTGTGTCTGTGTATAACATTCCCACCTGTGTGAAGTGACAATTGTCTCCAGGCAAACCCTGTGGCAACGTACCTCAGACAACTGACCCCCCCCCCCCTTTGTGGCTCCTTTTTTGCCTGCTGCCCCCTCTCCTGGACCTAATGTCCCCTGAGGTCCCTTACTTTCCTTCCAGGGAAATCTGCCTTGGCTTGCTTTCTCCCTGCAGACCCATGAGGACAGAGGTCTGGGGTGTAGATGGGATTACTCCAGAGGGCATTTTAGCATTTAGAAATCAAGGAGATGCTGAGGAACCTTTCTGGTTTTGCCAAATTATTTCTCGAGGGTGAAGTCTTAGTAGTGACATTTTGGAAAAAAGGGTGAGAACAGTAGGGCTTACAAATGAAGATATGGGCAATTTCTGGGCAACTTCTCTCTTGGGAGGTGTTAGCATTCACCGTTTGCTGTTGTTCTTTGAGAATATGTAAATCATCATCTTCAGATGGTCTCATTTACATGCCTGTGATTTTTTATTAAGAATTCATATTTCTCCACTATGTCTGTTACTAATTGTATTTTCCTTATGGGAATGGTCCTGTTTTGTTTTGTTTTCCCATTTGTCTTTTGTGATCTTGACATTTATTCTACAAATTTGAATTAGCTATCTATCATAAATATCTATGTTTGATGCTTTCCCTCTTTTAAAAAAAGTCTTTAGTAATGCTAATCTTGCCAGTGCCACCATTTCAACGACTTCCAAGCTAAGAAAGCTAAAATCCTCCTACAGGCTGATAAACATTTTTTTTTTCAATTTTGTGTAACTTCTCTCATGATTAGGTTTTTTTTTTCATATAAATCTTTTATCAATCAATTCTTGTTTTGGCGAGTGCTCTGTCTTTCATAAAATTTTCTATTATAAAATCAATAAGTGTTTATTATTGAAAAGTGAAGATGTAAAGAACAGAAAGAAAAAACAAGCAGGCCAGTAATTTTACAACTTTACATCTAAGATGAACAGTTTGGATATTTGGATGCAGATACATCAAAAGGGATTTTCATATATATATATATATATATATATATACATATGGGAAATATATGCATATTCCCTCAGATACAACTGCATTGATGACTTCTAGGGAGGAACAGTTAATTCTCTCTAAGAGTGTGTTCCCTGGTAGGTCACTCCAGTGGATGGCCCCATACCCACAACTATATGGGAGGAACAAATTGAACTCAGTGAATTCTTTTTTTAAAAAAAAGGTTATTAAATTTGTTTAAGAGGACATAAAGGTGAAAGGGATGCTGGAAGAGTGGGGGTGAATATAATCAAAATATACATTGTATGCACATATGGAATTCTCAAAGAATTAATACAAATATTTCATTGAGGATTTCATGTAGGTATATAAGTTGAGCACATTCTCCTGGTACCCCCTAAAGTAACCTTCCTTTACTCACTCCACCTCCCCCATTATTAGACCCTTTGTTTCCCCAGACACTTTCATTCTATTTTCATGTAGCAACCTCCATTTTCAATAAGCAAAAATATTATCTTTATATTTGTTTAAAGTATTAGAAATATCCATAAATTTAAACATTTTATGGAGATTTTTTGGAAAAAATTAGCTAAATAAAAATAATTCCATAAAATCTCCATAAAAATATTTTAGCAAAAAAAAAAACCCCTGTAAAACAGTATATAAACTTGTTAGCATCTCACATATTGACAATTTATTAACAAGTTTCTTTAACATTACAGTTTTTAAAAATGTGTTTTCTGTGTATGAGTGTTTTACCTATATGTATGTTTGTGTACAATATGCATGATAGGTGCCTGTGGAGGCCGGAAGGTGTCAGATCATCTGGGACTGGGGTTACAGTTGGTTTGAGTCACCATGTAGGTGCTGGAACTGAACCCAGCTCCTGGGAAGAGCAGACAGTGCTCTTAACCACTGAGCCACCTCTCCAACTCTAGGATAAATACTTTAAAAAATATTATTTGAACAACTATAAACTATTGCATTCTGTAGATGTGCTACAATTCACTCAATTACCTACTGTTTTCATTAGATTTGATGCATCCAGATACCACTGTCATGAACAAAGATGCATATAAATGATGGCATATATTTTTTAATTAGTTCTTTTATGTAGATTCTTTTTTTTTAAATCTACTGCTGAGGCAAAGTTTTCACACCTATATGTCTATATTTATTATACTTTTCACAGTGAATTGATGTCCTGATTCCTTGGGCCACCTTCTCTCCCTTCTTTTTTCTGTAAAACCACTCCACCATTTCTTTTTTATATGAACAACAAGCTGGGAGTACAAGAATGTAACATTAAAATCCAGCTGTTGCATAGGCCACAAGACCTGAGCAGTTCATCCCCTCTGACAGATACTGACAGGCTTCCTCTGAGATACTGTCTGTGAATCTCTAGCTAACAGAGTTCTAAGTGCTAACATCTCTCACCTGTGGACGTGAGTTTACATTAAATGGGGGGTTCCTGGCCACAGATCCTACTCCCAATCCCTTCCCTGACTTCTGCATGGGAAATCAAGAGAGTGTGGCTCCAGGCTCCTGCTATGAAACCTCCCCATCTTCAAAAAGGATGCGACTCCCACTTCTGCCATGTGGGTCCCAATTCCCACTCTTCAAAGCCCTGCCATTCTGTTGTCTCTCTGTCCGCGATGTCAAAGGCTTTTCTAATAAAAACCGTACTTCCCAGAAATCCAAGCGCTCATCTCGGTGTCCCTCATGAATCCACACTCTGAGACCTTTCACATGTAAACTATCAGATTAATTAACATTTTCTTTAAGTGTCTATCAACATTGAGTGGCTGAGTCCTCCCCCTCCATCCCACGCTTCGCTCATGCTAACATCAGCTAAGTTAGTAAGTCAAAACAGTGTATATATACTTTACTTTGTGTTTTCCCCCCAAGTGGGTTAAAATTGAATTTCCTACAGCCATCAGATTTTATTGAAGATTGAATTTATCTCACCCTTAGATTTTACACACTCATTTATGTTTTTAAGCATATTTTTAACATTTGGGGACAAAATTTTAAAGAATTTAATGACCAAACACATCCCTAAGGATAATGAATTGTCATGAAAATGGTATGCTTCTCAGCTCATCAACCCCTAACATCCCTCTAATTTTGTAGTTAGAATACCTCTATCTGCTGTATTTCTTCCCAGACCTGGTCTGCTTTCCTTCCTTCAGCCTAACCTGATTTCTACTGTTCTCATCTGTGTTTGTCTGTGCTCCAAACATCT
>CAJQZJ010000220.1:5380484-5397134 GCA_907164525.1 Lophiomys imhausi
ACACACACACACACACACACACACACACACACACACACACACACACATCACAATTAAAAATAAAATATGGTCTTTATAAATATATCACTATCACTTAGGTTAAATGGCTTTTGTGAGCCCCATAAATGGTAAACCAGCCATAGCCGCTGTTTGTTCCTTTCAGCTGGGGGCAGGATTGGAACATGCCCATCTGCTGCTCTTCAGAAAATCTTCAGTGTTTGGGGAGGGGAGTCATTCCTCTCTCCAGGCATATCAGAAGATCTCTTTTCTGCACACAGTGTCCCCTTTAAGGCAGAAAGTCCCACTCTTCACTTTTCCCCAATGCTGCTATTCCTCATTAAGCAAGGGGATGCTGGGCACTGCCCGCCTTTAACCTGGATGCTCAGAAAATCCTTATAAATAAAGAATGCAGACAGGCCTATTGAGAGCAACATCATCTCAGGCTGAGGCTGTGAGGCTTGGCTTCCCCAGATTCCCAGGAGGGTGGAAAGTTCAAAGCCATTTCTGGCTAGTGTGGATTAGAGTTCCCAGTATCCCAAGCATTGCTATCTTAGAGTGCTTTAATTATATTCAAGGGCATAACTAGAGGGGGTTGGGGGTGGGTGGGTGAGTGGGAGTGAGGGAGATGAGGAGGGTTGGGGTTTGGTGTGAAAGGGCTAGTTGCAGCTGTGGGTAAGCAGGCTCCTGCAGCGATTTTTGCCTGTGTGTGGCTGGGGAGGGAGCTGAGTGGGCAGGCTGGCATTTCAGACAGACAGACAGCTCAGAGGCAAGGGGCTGCCTAGTAAGGCAACACGGACACTACCAGGTCTGGTTGGTGGGGCTGAAATGCATAGGGGGGAGGGGAGGCAGGTTCTGAGAGGACTATGTCACACAGGGTGTGTTGTAGGGCAGGGAAAATATCCTGTCAGTAATGTGCTTGCTTTGCAAACACAGGACCAGAGTCTGATTTTTAGAACTCACATTAAAAAGAAAAAGAAAAAAAACTGTGTGTGTGATGGCATGTACTTAAGTGCTTATAATCCCAGCTCTGGGGAGGGGGTTAGATATTTGGGTCTCACTGAACTGCCAGACTAGCTTCATCATCAAGTTTCAGGCCAGTGGGAGACCCTATCTTAATAAAACCAATTTTGGAGCCATCTGAGGAATGAATGACAGTAGAGATTGCCTCTGACCTACACACATACACACAGACAGAGACACACACACAGAGACACACACATATACACACACACACTGTCTCTCTCTCTCACACACAGAGACAAACACACATACACAAACACACACATACACACAGACAGAAACACACACAGAGACACACATACTCTCTCACACACAGAGACACACACACATGCCCAAACACACATACACACACTCTTATACAGACACACATAAACACACACATACACAGACACACAAACACATATACTCTCTCTCACACACATACAGAAATGCATACACATACACACACTCTCTCACACACACAGGCATACACATACAAATTCACACACATTCATACACATGCACACATACATGCACACACACATGCACACATACACATTCATACACATACACACATATACACATGCACACATACTCACACACATGCACTCTCTCACACACACATATACATGCACTCATTCACATTTCCATACACATGTGCCTGAGTGTGTGCACACACACACATACACACACACACACACACACACACACACACACACACACACACACACGTCCCTATTACGTCCCTATTATGGCATGGTGGGACGTTCCAGCTGAGGGAAAAACAATATCAGTAAGGGTGCTTTTGGTTGTAAAAGATAGAACTCAATATGATATGCCGTAGTTTGAGTTGAAGTGCTTAAGTTGAAGTGTTTAATCTTGGGTCACAGGACCCAGATCAGGAGCCAGTAGAGGTCAACTCACAGAGCAAGATGGCATCCAGACTCACTCTGTTCCTACTGAACTCCCCATGTGAGCTTTCTTTGCTTTAATGGGCCAGATGGATGAGGGAAAAAAATTTCCTTATTCCATAGCACATGCCCACCATGTTTAGAATTTTGCCACCTGGACAGAAACTACTTTAGTCTTAAATTTCTGGGGAAGAGAGTCTGATTGGCCACCTCGGGTCATGTTCCAATCAAATCTTGCCGTGGTGGGAAGTTGGGACACGATGTTCGACATGGCTCTCAGGACCCTCAGATGTGGATCAGATAAGGAAGTGAAGGAGTTTCATTCTGAAACAGACACTTTAAATGTTCTAAATGCAGGGAAAGATGGTTGTCTTTCTCCTGAGTGGTTTGCCCTTTGTGCATAACCCCTGTTCTTCTCCTTCCCCTCACCCCCGTGTGGCTCTAGCTGTCCTGGAACTCACTCTGTAGACCAGGCTGACCTTGAGCTCGACTCACCTGCTTCTACGTCCCAAGTGTCAGGACTAAAGGTGTGTGCCGCCACATCCAGTTCCACCTGTTCTTACTCAGCCAACAGTGGAGACAGAATCAAACTTGAAGTTTGTGGTGGTAGTACTTATAGGGTTTGGCTCCTGGGACATAAGCTTGTGACAATTTTGGAAACAATATTGAGTTCTGGAAAGTAACACTCTCTATAAAGAGCAACAAGATCAACCTTGCTAACAGCCATTGGGAAGCTGAGAAAATAGATGACAGGTTAGCAAACAGCTCTCCCATACGCTATGATGAAATGGTTCCTTTGGAGTGTAGTTTTTTAAACATCAAACAGATAGTTAATTAGTGGAAATCAAAATACATGGAAATACCCATCCATAATGTAACTGTTTTTTTTGTCTCTTTTTCCTTCTAGCTTTTTCCAGTGCAGAGGCTTACACACTTTTCGAAGATAAAACAGCACTTTAGTTCCATATTATATAATGAGTAACTTTCATGGTGCCTTTTCATCTTCTCAAGCATCTTTATCACCACTATGTTCTTTGGCTTAAATATGTTGTACTCTCCTTAGCACAAAATTAAATCTGATTTAAAAATTTGAGACTATAGTGTGAGTCATAGAGAATGACTGAGTCCAAGCAAAATTAACTTAAAGTTTTATTGCTTATTTTTGTTTATGTGTGTATATGTACATGAGATCTGAGCCTGTGGAGGCCGGAAGATGCTGTTGGAACCCTTGAGCTGGAGCTATGCTTGGTTACGATTGTGAATTTTGCTCCATATGGGTGCTGCGAAGTGAACTTGGAGTCCTCTGGAAGAGCAGGAAGGACTCGAAACCACTGAGTCAACTCTCCATCCCCAGAGGAACTTAAACAGGAAATGTTGTCTCCAAGTCACCAAGCTGGAAATCCATGATGCAAGGCCAGTGGCCATCAGTTTCATTTACCCAGATACACAAGACTGCATGAACCTTTGCCAGATAGGAGCCATCTCTTCCTTTTTGTAACAGAGGAGAGAGGGATTTCTTTTTCCCTTTCAGCTCACTGTCACGAAAATAAAGGTGGTGGAGCTGAAACGAATTATGGGAGTTTTAAATCAGACTGATTTCGTGACTGATAGGTAAGTCAGCATGCAGAGGCATTTACATTTGCCAGGCTTGGCTGGCTTTCTCCATGCCCTTTGCAAGCTGCACAGGGATCCGAGCTTTAAGTCTGGTTATAAGCTTATGCAAGCCGTTAGTCACCTTTTCAGATGAAAAGCACCCCAGGCTCAAATCTGCACATTCTGTGCTCCACTATGTGTTTCTCTGGAGTAATTCAGCTAGCCTATGATTTTTTTTTTTTTTTGAGGGAGAAGTGATTGAGCAGATTTATTTCAAGGCACATTTACATTTGAAAACGGGGGTTTATCAGCTAAAAGAGCTTTTCTTGAAAGGCACACATGCAGAGCAAATTTAGAACAAGCAGACCATTTAGACATGATAGCCATGAATGGCCTGGGGTCTTAATGTGTGGAGGGCATGTTGCTATAGATACAGACTGACTCTTGACCACATGGCATTTCACCCTGGAAAACCTGAGGAAAGGAGCCCTGCCATTCCTGGGTGTCCACAATGTTCTGAAACATTCTAGGCTGGCATCAGCAGGATTATAAACACACTTGGCCAGAAGCAAACCCATGGAGAAGTCTGACCTTTCAGTGTGGAAGGAGAGTGGGATCTGGGTTCAGGTTGTGGGATGGTCTCCTGCTTCTACCATTTACTGATATTGGAACCTGGCTGGGTCTCTCTCATCTTCCTTGACTGGAAAATGAGAGAAAATTCTCAAAGTTATAGAATCGCTGGGTGCATTGATTACATTCAGTTATGTAATGTGGCAACTCTCAGACTCCAGTCTGCATGCAGATCACCTGGGATTAAATCCCCAGACATGCTTTTATGTAGTAGGTCTTGGGTGTTGTCTTATGTTCTGAATTTGTGATGTGTGTGTGTGTGTGTGCGTGCACGAATGTACAAGTGTATACTAGTACAACTATGTGCATACCATGGCATAAGAAAGGAAGCCAGAGAATCATTCTTCACCTTCCATCTTGTTTAAGAGATGGTCTCTTGCTGTTTGCTGCTGTGTCCACCAGGCTAGCTGGCCCTCAGATTTCTGAAGAGTCTCTTATTTCTGCCTCCCATCTCACCAGTGGCATTACAGGTATGTGCCATTGTGCCCAGCTCTGTGTGGGTTCTGAGAATCTGAACTCTTCATGCATTCTTAGTCAGGTCTTTATCTTAGTCATGCATTCTTAGTCAGGTCTTTAACCCTTCATGCTGTAGCCTTTCGGACATTTGATGGCAGCCCTGAGAACCCCCTCTTCTTCTCAGGCCTCAATCTTCCTGGTCCTTTTCAATAAAAGCTCCTAGCCCACTGATAAGACAAGGAGATAAATTTGGTGAATGCTCTGCTTTGGATAAAAGTCTCCATGAAAAGGATCATGTATGAAAGCTCATGGCAGTATAAGGAGGAAACATTTGTTCTGGCTCATGGCTGCAGAGATTATGATCCATGGTCAACTGGATCTATAGTTTCTGGACCTGTGGTGAAGCAGAACATCATTGTACAGGGTTGACGGGAAATGGAACTGCCCAATTCATAGTAGGAAGGAGGGGGAGGACATTCAGGACACTCCAGTGACCCATTTCCTTCAAGTAGACCCTCCCCATGAACTTTCCATCATTTCTCAATAATGGAACAAAATTACAAGTCTGTTATTGGACTAACCCATTGATTGGATCAGAGGCCTCATGATCTGCTTGTGTCTCAGTGATCTGATCCACCAGCTTAGAACTAAGCCCATGATCCTTTTGGGGTCACCCTTCATATCAAACTGCACCCACAGTTCTACATGGTGGGGGTATTTTGTGAGTTGTGGTATTGATCAGCATCCTGGCTTCCACCCACTTGATGACACCAGCGCCTACCACATGCCAGTTGTGACAATCTGACCATTCCAGGTGCTTCCAAATGTCATCTGGCAGCCAAGGTTGCCCTGGTGGAGACACACTGCTCTGAATATATGGACTGTCCCAGCTTCTGAGGCATGTGTACTCCCAGAGATCATTGTGTACTTGGGAATCATGACCCTGAATTAGAATGTAAACTGAGAAGTATTCACTTTCAGGTATGTAATTTTTCAGCTTCATTTTGCTCTTTGTTTGGCTGGGGACTGAGCCATAGAGAGATTGAAGCCAACTTTATTAGAAAATGAGTTAGACTTCCCATTGGAGGAAGTGTGTGATAGGGAAGAGGAAGTGCAGTCACTCTGTCGTCTTTTGTTCCAGAGAAGTGCAATTCATGAGAAATTATCATTTTTCAAGTACGGAAAGGTTCACCAAGGCAGGAAAATCAGCTGTGCATTTCAGCTGTACAGACTCACTCTGGCTAGCAACAAATCCTCTGTCCAATTCCACTTCCAAATCCCACTTGAATCCTTTTAGAGTGTTGATGAATTAAACAGTCTTCCAAATGAGTCCATAATCTGTGGTTGCCCTGGACATATTTAATAGCAGATCCTAGGAGTGTGAGAGTCAGGGGTACAGTTGGTCTGTGTTCTCCCAGGTTTATTACTGAGATGATTCACATATCAGGAGTCACAGGCGGCTGATCACAGGTGGCAGATGCCCCTGGAGGCAGGTGCTTCTGAAGATCTCCCTCTTAGTTCTTCAACATCGGTGTCCAGTGAAAGTTGGCAGATTTTCAATGAAGGATTTGTTCGATTCTTTAAGAAGTTCGTACTCCTGAAAACATTCTAAAGTCTGCAGGGAGTCAAGGGGCCACTTTGTATGCTAGCTTTGGTAAGTGATATGTGGCTGGATGGATGATACAATAAAAACTAGTCCTAGACACAAGGGGACAGTCAATAATAGTTCAGTGTGTAGGAATCTGAGAGACAATATTAGCTTAGTTGTAACAAGAGGCAAGATCGTCAATTCAGGGAGGGAAGAACTGGGTTGAGAGTGTAGCATAGTCACCATCTAGAACTGGCTGCTGTAGCTGGCCTTGCGAGCTCCAGGTCAAATTGAAAATCAGCCCCAGACCTTCATTTCCTAGTGTCTGTTGTTTGTTCAGTAAAGCTGGCATAAATTAAAAGAATACACTTCGGTTCTAGTAAGTTGAAGTAGGCTGAACCAGAAGTGAAAAGAGGGGCGTTAGAATCCAACTCCTATTTTATAGGTGAAGAGCTGCAGGTGGAGTTGTGACGATAGTAGTGATGATGAGCCCACGTGAACCATTCATTTTCTGTCAGATGCTTGGCAAATGTGCTTTCAGCCATCGTCTGCTTTTCCTCCTGTGAGCCAGACGCTCTAATTATCCCATCACCATAGATAAAGAAACAATGGATCCAAAAATCCATTGCTTGTGGTAAATCATGCTGAAAGGTGGGAGCTGCTAGGACCCATTGTCTATGCTGCTGGATGGGCTCCTCTGCAAACTCACCCTTCCTTACCCTCTCCCTCATTGTTCAAGGGCACTGAGCACCTCTGGCTGAACCAGGCCTGGCGAAGCAGTTTGATGAACTCCAAAGACAGCAGCCCAGGAGGGTGGCAAGTGCAGGAGAGAGGAGTGTGGGGTGGCTGTGGTCTTTCCCCAAAGCACTGCGTGATGGAGGCTTGGGGCATTCTCAGGTCACTAGGAGTCCTGTGTGTGCAGGGTGGAGAGAGGTCCAGTCAGACTGGCCATCAGTGGTACATCTTTGAGGTTAAGTCTTGAAGATTTGTTTTATTTTTAATTATATGTGTATATACACATATCTAGATAAAGACACATATATTCATATATATATATATATATAATCCAACTTCATATATATATATATTACTTGTGCCTAGTAACTGAATATTATATATACATAGATACATATAAACTAATCTATATATGTATTTTATACATATTTCATCATACATACTAACTATACATGATAATGGGCCTCATTGTGATATCTTCATAATGCATATAATGTACCGTCATCATATCTATCCCCTATTGCTCTCTCTTATCTCCCCCCCCCCCCCGCCGACTCTGGTCTTTTTCCTTCTGGCTCTTCTTCTTTGATATCTCCCCCTCCCCAGATTTCTACAAATGAGAGGGAACACCTGATATTTTGTTTCTCAAGTCTTGTTTATTTCTCCTATCATGACAACTTCCAGTTCTATTTGTTTATCTTCAGACAACATGATTTTGTTCTTCTTTCTGGCTGAAATATATCCTTACCAGTTTCCTTATTCAGTCATCCACCAATAGGTACCTAGGGTGATTTTATAATTTGGTTATTAAGAATGACACCATTGTTAATGCAGGCATGCAGATATCTCTATTATGTGCCTTTATTGGTTTGTTTTTTAAATGATTCCTTGTAAGGTGGAGACCTGGAAGCTAAGAATCTGGCCTGAGCATGTAAATCTGAAAAAGAATTGCTGCTGAGACCAACACTGTAAAATGCTGGAGCGTTTAGTTCCCTGGACACCACAGACCTGTCTCGCTTGGGTGGAAGAAGTGGGCTGCGTCAGAGACGGGCGCCTCGTCAGCAGCACCTTTAATCTTCCCAGTGGTCAGGTAGCATTATCTTTGCAGAAAACTTATTTTCTTTACTCAAGCAAGTCTCAGGATTCAGCTTTGGCATCACAAAACAAAATTCTAGAATGAAAGCCTTTTTTGAATTCCGAAGGGTAGTTGTACTCAGAGGTATGATGTTCAGATGTTTGAAGATTTGTGTATATGGCACATACACATTCTGGAAGCCACGACCATAACAGGAGATGTAGATCTAAAAGCATAATGTTTAATGTTTTGTGTGCTGTTGTCTTAGGTTTACAAGCAAAGCAAAACCCCTAAAATCTAACAAACCTATCATGAGTGATGGGTCCAGGCAATCAATTTGTCACAAACAGGAAAATTCCTCTGGAGTTTTATAAGTGGGGTGGAGAGCAGACTGGGACTGAGGGATTTCTAGATTTTATGTTAGGTTTCTCTTCCTTTACAGTGTCTTCCTGGGCCAGACACTGAATTGAATTGCACCTGACAAATATCCACCAGATCTGAGTGTGCAGAGTTGTGGCACCCAGTGGGGTGTGGACTTTGCTTTTGTTCAATCTCTTTGTCTTCCCCCTGAGTTTGAGGTGGGTTTTGCTTTTTCTCTTAGTCCAGGAGCCAATGTAAGGACCCATCAGCTCAGGAAGCCCTTAATTAGGTATAATCTTATGTCTTCACCAGCTGCAGGGTAGTTCCTGGTGAGATCTTGGCCAGCCTTGAGAAAGGAGCCTGGAAGAGCCTAGTGACATGTTTCCATGCTGTCATGGTCTTCTAGCATCACCAAGCAAGTCACCAACTCTGGAAAGTTACTGCTTTCTTTCTTTCCCCATGCTTCAACGATGCCACCATTATCATGATGGCATCACTAAGTCACCTCCCTGACTTTAGAGTTAGACCCAATCAGTTGTCTACATGGCTATCCAAGACGTTCTACCAAAGCCATGCTCTACTTTTAGAATCCTGCTGTGAAAAAAAAAATGCTTACTGTCTTCCATCGGCCCCAGGACACTGTTGACACAAAATCACAGCACTCACCTCCAAGGAGATAAAAGATCATTTATGCTGGAGCTGCTATGAGTGATTATGGGCCAGAAACACAGATTTACGTTACCCCCAACTACATGTTCCAGGTGGTAACAGTTTGGTGAAGTTTTATAATAACAGAACAAAGAAACATCCTAAATCAAAGCATATGTCAAGAAGATTGGTGGAAACATTGGGTAGGTGGGTTAATGAAAATTGAGAGATCTCCGCTATATGTATTAGATGCTATATGATGGTATTTTTAGTCTTTGGCTGGTGCAAACTAAAGATAAATTAATACATTTTGAAGGGTTTTATCTGGGGCCTGAGAAATGGCTCTCAGTGGTTTAGAGCACTGGCTGTTCTTGCAGAGGACCTGGGGTTCAGTTCCCAGGACTCTCCCAGACCTCATAGATCACAACAGACTTAACTAAGTTCTAGGAGTTCTGAAACCCTCTCATGGCCCCCATGAGCACTTGAATGCCCACAGTGCACATATATATATATACTCATGCCCACACACATACATAAAACAAAATAATTTTTTAAAAGGTTTTATCTGGTAGTCACAAGGTAGTTAGCTCAGATACATAGGTGGGCAACAAGTGGCTACTAAGACTAAGAGGACTAAAGATAGCCCAAGATAAATTGTAGTTAAGCTCTGAACCTACACCCTTCCAATCTCTTCATGATCATTGACATCCTAATCAGTTAATGGACCTTGTGGAAGGTTGAATGGAAGGCTGGGCTTCTCTCTGGGAACTTTCACTCACAGCACTTTGAATAATCACACCCTCTTCCTAGAGCGCCTACCCTCACCTCTTTCTTGGGAAAGGAGTTATCTGGTATCATTCCCACAAAACTTTCCCTTGGTGTGGATGGAGTTAGTTCTTGGTGATTCTACTGCATGATGACAGAGGGCACCTAACACTTTTGGAGTTCTCTCTCTGCTGAGTTGTCAAAATGCCTTCCAGGCTTCATCTCTTGCCATCCTTATAAGAGTCCTACGAAAGCCACACTTCTTTTGTCTCCATGGTAGCTGAAGAAGTACTGTAACATAAGGGAGGTTATGAGGCTCAACAATGATGGAGGCAAGATTAGAATTTGTGTAGTCCAGGCTCTGAAGTCTTATCCTTAAACACCATGAGATTCTTAGTCCTCTGTCCATGAGAGCACTTAGCATATTTCACTGTTGTTTATTTATAGCTCTTCCTTTTAGTAGATGAAAGGGGTTTGAGGGAAGAAATACTGATTGCTTGAGGAAGGAAGAAAAGGAACATGGGTTTTCATGATGATAATCATAAGGACACAGAAATGTTTGGTAAAATGCTCATAATCTGTGTATTAGTCAGGGTTATCTAGGGGAACAGAATTTATAGAATTATTATAGAACTTATAATAATAGAAATATATAATATATTATGGGATTTATTAGAATGTCTTACAGGCTATGGTTCAGCTAGTAAACAATGACTGTCTATCAATGGAAGATCCAAGAATCTAATAGTTGTTCAGTTAATGAGGCTGGATATCTCCACTGGTCTTCAATATATAATCAGAATCCTGAAGAAGTAGGCTCTAATGCTAGTGAAGGAATGGATTTACTAATGAGAGAAAGCAAGCAAAAAGCAAAAACTTCATTTGTTCATATCCTTTTTCTAGGTTGCCAGCAGAAGGTGTGGTGAATCTTCCCACCTCAAAAGATCTGGATTAAAAGTGTGCCTTCCACCCCCCTATAGATGAGAGGCAACTGGGTCTCCATAAAGATCTCTTAGCAAGTGGGCGGGGCAGACTCAGTCATGTACCCTGTTGCCTGTTAGTGGGACACCTTACCCTAGCTGGGCTGCCATGATGGCCCTCAGAGCAGGAGGATGCTCTTAGCCCTCATGTGACTGAAGAACTGAGGGGGGCAGATATGAAAGAGCCGCCTTCACCTGAGGAGAAGAATAAGAGAGAGAGGGGGGGAAGAGGGTGGGAGGGTGGGATAGGGAGGGGAAGAGAGAGGGGGCTATGATTGGGATGTTACTTGAATAAATAAGTAAATGTTGAAAAAATGTGTTTTCACACTTCAAATGATTTAATTAGGAAAAAAAAAATCCCTCAGAGGTGTGCTCAATCACTTGGGTTTTTGTTAATTCCAGATGTAGTCAAGTTGATCAGCAAGAATAGCTATCATATTCTCTAATAGAGAGAACAGGTTACAGTTACAAGAGATTTAAGGGAAGATGTTATTCCATGAAAATATTGGGATGTTTTTGTCAGAGGAAATAAAAAAAACCTGATGTTCCAAGAAAGTTTAGACCAGGGTTGGATCAATAAAAAAAGAAAATAAAGAATTGATCACATTCATCAGTAAAGAATTTTAGTTTCAAGCCAGGTGTGGTAGCACATGTCTTTAATCCCAGCACTCTGGAGGCAGAGGCAGGCAGATCTCTGTGATCTCCAGGTTAGTCTGGTCTATGGACTTTCATTTCAGCCAAGGCTTATAGTGGGACATAACAGCAGAAACAACAATGATAGGAACAAAATACCGAAGAGAATTGTTATTATAATGAATTTATTAAATTCACATAAACTTGTGGAAGTATAGTCAGGAAGATCTGTATGAAGTATTGTAATGGAGTATTATAGGCAAAGTCTGATGCTAGCACAAATCACAATGAACCTTAAGTGTTCACTGAGTCTGTTTACAGGCTGGTAAACCTGGTGAATTCTTTCCCTATAAAAATACACACAGCCGGGCAGTGGTGGCGCACGCCTTTAATCCCAGCACTTGGGAGGCAGAGGCAGGTGGATCTTTGTGAGTTCGAGGCCAGCCTGGTCTACAAAGCGAGTCCAGGGCAGTCAGAGATATTCAGAGAAACCCTGTCTCGAAAAACCAAAAAAAAAAAAAAATACACACATATGGGCTGGAGAGATGGCTCAGCGGTTAAGAGCACTGGCTGCTCTTCCAGAGGTCATGAGTTCAATTCCCAGCAACCACATGGTGGCTCACAACCATCCATAATGAAATCTGGTGCCCTCTTCTGGCCTGCAGATATACCTGCAGACAGAACACTGTATACATAATAAATAAATCTTAAAAAAAAAAATACATGTGTTCCAGAAAATGACTAATGGTTCCAAATATTTCCTAGTGTCCAAGTTCAGGAAGCAGCTGTGGCAGAGCTAAGGCTCTGGCTTCCGTAGAGTCAGATGACCCTAGGTTTTGCATGTCAGACCTCCTGAGGCCTCTTTCCCCAGTACTGTTCAGGCAGAGTTGGCTTTGTGACAGGAAACATAGACAAAAACTGCACTGAAATTTCATCTCACCCTGGTCAGAACGACTGCATTGTAGAAAGCAAATAATAACAAATATTGGCAAGAATATGGGCGGAGGGAAGGAACACTTTTCACTGCTGATGGTAATGCCAATTGGTGTAGCCTCCTTGGAAGAGGTATAAAGGTTCCTTAGAAACAAAACAACACCAAAAAACAAAAACAAAAAGAGAAGTACCGTATGACCCAGCTGTATCACTTGAGGGTACATGACTGGAGTAGACAGCGCTCCATAGAGATGCACTTACACATGTATTTATAGCTCCTGTATTCACAAAAGCCAGGAGATGGAGCAGGTCCAGATGCCCATCAGCTGGTGAATGGGTAAGAGGACATGGTATGTATGCATGATGGATTTTCATTCAGTGAAAGGAAAACTGAACTCATGGCATCTGATGAAGTCATTATGGCAAGTGAAATAAGCCAGATTCAGGAAGTGAGAACCATACTTTCTTTAATATGCTCAACCTAGATTTAAAATTCTCTCTCTCTCTCTCTCTCTCTCTGTGTGTGTGTGTGTGTGGTGTGTGTGTGTGTGTGTGTGTGTGTGTGTGTGTGTGTGTGTGTGTGTTTAGGTCATGAAACTAGAAAGGGATCAGGCGAGTTGAGGAAGAGATCTTACAGGATCTGAGAAATAGAAATGGAATGTAATAGGAAAAGAGAGATAAGACTAGGAGAAGAGAAGGAACCAGGTGAAGGGTAGGAGAGAAAAGGAACCAATGAGAACAAATTATAATGACACATTATGGGAGAGAGAGAGAGAGAGAGAGAGAGAGAGAGAGAGAGAGAGAACAAGAGAGAATTCTTTATGTTCAAATAAAGTCACATTTTGGAATAGGAGAGAAAGGCCACAAGAGAGAATTCTTTATGTCCAAATAAAGTCGCATTTTGGAATAGAAGAGGACTCAAAAAAAAAAAAAATGTGAGCTTTAGGGAGGACACAACTCAGAGCCCAACACTGCTTCAGTTCTATCTGCTGACTTAATTCTCCGCTACCCTATCACCAGCATCTTCACAGGTTCTGGAAATTTGGATGCAGACACCTTTGGGGAGTGGAGGCATTGTTCTGCTATCCCACAGTGAGCCATGCTGACTAGGAGAGGTCTCCGTGACTGAGGTGAAAGATTGCTGAGGGTCTATGTGATGAACAGCCAGAAGGAAAGTGACCCTGAGGCTGGAACAGTGAGTAGAGTACAGGATAAGGCCAACGGGGTTGCTTCAAGGGTCCCAACCTTTCCTTAGAGCATTTCCAGTACAGAATCAGCATGACCTAGCTCTCCCTGGATGCTGAGCTACTAGGTGGGCTGAGGTAGGAGGGGATCAATTAGGTGATAACCCAAGGGAGAGGATGCAGGCTTAGTTAAGAAAGCAGCAGGAGGGGCTGTGACGACGGGACTGGATTCTTCCTTGGATTGACATGAGTGAATGACAGGAGTCAAGAGTGACTTTGAGATTTTTGTTGCTGTTGTTCTGAATAATGAAAAATGAGGTTGACATTTACTGACAGGAGAAGATGGGGTTGATAAACAGCTCTCTGTCTCTGTCTGCCTGGGTCTCTGTCTTTCCATGTCTCTGTTTCTTGTCTGTCTTTAATGCCTCTCACTGAACACTGAGTTCAAGTATGCAAGGCTAGCTTTCTTTACATATTTAAACTCAACATTCAAGTCTTTTATCTGTACATTTTATAAGTTTTGTTTAAAAAAGTAACACTTTCACTTTTTCATTGATCTTCAATTAACTCATGGTCATTAATTAAAATTAGTTCCATTTACAAACTTGGTCATCTCCCTCCTCCAAAAAGCTTCTCAACTACAGTTATAAATTAATATGCTTACCTTTTTAATACTTCACATGCCTGGCAGGAAAATTTTGCAATATTACTAAGTATTTAAATTACTTTTGTGCCTAACACATGAATAATTATAGTAAATTTCCCTTGACCATGTTTCATGTTATTTGTAAATTTGAAATAATCAAATTAGAATAATCAAAACAGAAAATGCCAATTTCTTCATCTTGTTGCACCATTTTTCCTCCCACCTTGAATTGTTGATGTGGGGCTGATACTGTTTCATGCTTAACTTACAACAATGTAAAGACAACATCAGAAAGAGTGCTTTGGCTTTCCAAACAAGCTAGGAAAGTTGAAGATGCTTTATTCATTCCAGGAGAAAGCTAATTTTTGCTAAGGTCCTAATTGGGCCACTTCAAAATTTTTAGGCTTTTCTTCTCCTACAAAAAAAAAGCTTTCTCAGAAAAAGAACAGATAGTTGAAGTGGGATTCAAATGACTCTCACAGGTCTGTGTCTTCTCCTTCAAAGATAGACCATTGACTAGACAACAAAGGACATGTCAAAGGTCAGGCTCAGGTATCGACTGGATGGGTTAGGGGTCAGAGGGCTTTCTAGGCATGAAGGCAGACACAGCTTTGGTGTTTTCTGGACAACTGAAGAAACAAACATATTCCCACCCATCCTGCCATCCCAACCCATGCCAGTGCTTCTTCTGTGGTCCATGTGAAGATAACATTAGGTAGAAAAACAAAGACAGCTGTAGGAAGTGTTATCCTCATCTAGAGCGGTGGAGATGGTGGATTTAATGTTACTTTTCTTGTTTCTATGACAAAGTACCCGAGCAATAAGCAGTTTAATGGAGGAAGGGTTTATTTTTGGCTCACAGTTTCAGGGACCAGAGTCCATCATTGTGGGGAAAGCTTGGCAATGTGAGCAGGAAGCTGCTTGCTGGCCACATTCTATTTGGAGTCAGTAAACAGAGCCTGAACAGGAAGTATGGGTAGTTGTCAAACTTTAAAGCCTCCCTCTGCTGGTGTTGTACTTCTTCCAGTGAGCCTCTGTCTCCTAAAGGTTTCAGAAACTTCCCAAACAACACCATCATCTGGGAACTAAGTGTTCAAACCTAAGAGTCTATGGGGGACACTTCACACTCAAACCACAGGAGAGGGGTATGATGCAAAGCCCCAAATACACTCAGTTGATTATGGAAGAACAGGGTTGTCATCCTAGGGATCTTGACTAGAGAGAGTCCTTCAAACAGCCAAACGTTTGAGTAAGGAACATCCCTTGCACCCTCCTCCCTCTACTGCAGCAGTACGGGCAGGGTTCGCTAATCTCCAAATCTCCAAAGGTCTTTTAGGAAATGATTTCCATGGGACCAGCACAACCTCCATCCCTCTCTCCTGGAAGCCATTACCACTTTCCTAGCATTTATGATATGGGTGCAAATTCATAAAGGACGCCAGGCTTATGATGGCTGGTAGCAGGCCTACATGCAAGGCTCAGGCCTGCACTGCTTCACTTCCTATAGTTTGTTGGCTCAAACAGAGGTGCTAAGGACTCAGCTCTGGTTGATGGAGGATAGGGGTGTCACTCAGTGGTAGAGCACTTGCTTAGCCTCAGTAAAATCCCTCTGTCCCACACTGTAAGAAACGTATCTGGCAATTGGAGTTTGACTTGGATGTACAGGCAGCATTCTGCTGGACAGAAAGGAATGATGAGGCTGTCCCCAGTGACAATACACACTGGCACTAAGAGTTCAGGGTGAAGGGTAGGTTAGTGTCAGGGTACCTATCAAGAGGTCACAGAAGTCAGGTGACAGGGACATGGAGAGCCAATATCAGGGCTGGCGCAGGAGAAAAAACATGTTTCTATAGATGCTCATGGTCATCTGTGGAGACAGACAAGTGATGTGGTGACGGTGGCCAGTGCTGCCATAGAGTAAGCACGGTGTGTGTGGGATCTCTGAGGTGGCTGACCTGATTAGGCATCAGGTGGATGACAAAGATTAGCAAGGGGGAAAAAACGGCAGTGAGCGGCAAGGTCAGGACAGACAGAATGGTGCTGTGAGTGTCCCAGTGAGGTGGAAGAGACCTGGAGCAAGTGGCTGTGGGACCTGGGTAGGTTCACTCTGGAGTCATGGGTGGCATGTAAGAGTGTTTTTCTTGGGACTTGCTAAACTCCATGTGCAGATGTCTTCTTTACCAGCCTTGAAAGACAATGTCCAGGGTGAGGAGGGGGCTCAGTCAGGCACAGGCCCAAGGACCTGAGTTTGGTGCCTAGCACCCATGTGAAAAATCCTTGCAGGGCTGGGAAGGCAGAGAGGCTGATCCCCGAAGCTCACAGGCCAGCCAGTCTAGACTCCTTGATGAGTTCCAGGATAAAGAAAAACACTGTTTCAAAAAAGTCCAAGGTGGATGGCACCTGAGATTGTCCTCTGGTTTCCAAGTACATGTACATACACATGCACCCCTTTGAGCACCCCAATGACCACACACACACACACACACACACACACACACACACACACACACACAC
>CAJQZJ010000220.1:5407022-5419154 GCA_907164525.1 Lophiomys imhausi
GAGAGAGAGAGAGAGAGAGAGAGAGAGAGAGAGAGAGAGAGAGAGAGAGGCAGAGACATACACAGAGAGATAGAAATAAAGGAGTGAGACACAGAAAGACAGAGAAAGAGAGAGACACAGAAAGACAAAGAGAGACACACAGAGGAAAAACACATATAAGGGGAAAGAGGGTAAGAGAGAGAGAGAGAGAGAGAGAGAGAGACTGATTTTTGTACCATTAGAGGAAATCACAGCTGAGTGTGACTAGTGCCATTTGAGGAAGAGCGGTGAGTAGGGATGATGGATATTCTTTTAATAAGCTGACATTAAGGGTCCAGAAAAATGTCCTTAGCCTTATTATATTTTTGGCTCACTCTGCTTGCTAATCTCCTGACTTTATACAAACACAAAGCTTTCACTTGCCTCCTGCTCATGCTGGGAGCTTTACTGGCTGTAGGTCTGGAATATCTTAAATTATGAAAAACATATATTGAGGTTACACTCAGATGATTCTTGGAAAGCTCCAAGGTTAAGAGCCAGGAGGAGGGAACAAAGGTGCAGCTCACAGAGGGATCATGGATTCCAGTGCTCTCAGAAGCTCCGGAGTGCTAGAATTCTGGGCTTTTGGGGGCATTGTAGCATCCTATTCAGATCCATTATCTATTTATTCATGCATAGGTTCATCCAGTAAACTGTTCTGAGTGCCTCTTATGGGCCCATTGAAGAAGAAAAGCTCAGCTTTTCCAGAGACAGAGAGTTAAGGAGAATGGTGAAATTCAGGAATTTCTGAAAGTTAGGGAAATACACAGAAGCTGACTAAAGTGTGTGTGTGTGTGTGTGTGTGTGTGTGTGTGTGTGTGTGTGCGTGTGTGCACATGTGTGTGCATATGTTTGTGAACATGTGTGTGTGCATGTGAGTGTGCACATGTGTGTGTGCACATGTGTGTGTGCATGTGTGTACATATGTGTGTGTGCTCGTACCTAAGCACATACATGGTACAGAAGATTCCTAGAGAATGTCACTATGGTGGCTCCTATTTAGTCTCAGCTTCACTGGATTTGGAGCCACTTAGGAGACACTTCTCTCAGTGTGTCACTGAGAGTGTCACAAGTGTCCTTGAATGTAAGAGGCACCACCCAATGGGCTGGGGCTCTCGGTGTAATAAAAAGGGGAAGGTCTGATCCAGGTGAGCACCAGCATTCATTTCCCTGCCTCCTGTTCAGAGATGCTGTGTGACCCAAGGCCTCGAGCTCTGTCTCTGCAATGAGAGTCACTCCTGCCGCCTTGCCTTTTCTGCTGTGATGGATGACACCTTCCAACAGAACACACCCTCCTACCTTGTTTCTTTTGTTGGGTACTCTGTTACAGCAACAAAGAGAGAAAAGATAATGGGGGTCCAGGAGGGTACAAACCATGCAGTCCAGCGTTTCTGCAACTTCAGTATGTACATGAACAACCCAGATGGGGTTGGTTTTGCTGTTATTTATTACATATTTATTATTTATTTGTGTGTGGGTAGGTGCATACACAGAAGTCAACTTTCTTGAGTTAGTTCTCTTCTCCGACCAGGTAGATCCAGGAACTGAACTCAGGTGGTCAGGCTTGGCAGCAAGTGCCATCTTGCTGGCCCAGACAGCAGTTCTAACCAGCTTGTGACAACCAGTGAATGACAACATAGTGATATTCTAGAACTCCAAGAAGCAAGGGAACAGAGACCTTGTGTCTTCAGACTCTTAGAAAACAGACTTCAAACACTTAGAACCAGGTATGAGTATAAACATTCAAAAATGAAACCTGCATGTGGGCTACCTTGGTTGGAGTGAGGGACGGGGCTTGCTCAGGAGGCTTTTTTCCCCCTCCAAACTCATACAGCCTCATGGCCCCACCAAGCCTCCTCCCACCTTCTACCAAACTGTGCAGTCTACACTGACCACAGGTGGCTAGCTGGGTTCATTGTTTAAAATGTGGCAAGGATGACTGAGAAATGGGATTATTTATTTAACTTAAATGGAAACCTGAAGCAGTATTAGACTTACTTTTTTGATAAGTGTAACTTCAGGGTAGGGGATGGAGAGATGGCTCAGTGGGTAGAGCACTCACAATGCAGGCATGCCAACATGTGTGTAGATCCTTAGAGCCCATGCAGAAGCCAGGCAGAGGGGCATGTGTCTCTAACCTCAGTGCTGGTTGGAGGAGCAGGAAAGGGAGGTCCTAAGGGCTTGTGGACCAGAAAGTCTAGCCTAGTTGGCAAGAACCAGGTTCAGTGAGAGATCCTATCTCAAAAAAAAAAAAAAGGGAAGTTGGGGAGAAGCTATTGAGGAAGACATCTGACAAAAACCTCCAGCTTATATACCACACACACACACACACACACACACACACACACACACACACTTACACTCAAACACACACACTCACACACACACACACACACTTACACACAGACACACACATACACACATATACAGACACACACATACACACACACACACATACACACACACAAACACACATGTATGCATGATGTAGCTGACCCCAGAGTTTGAGAATTTACCTAACTTAGTAGGTAAGCGTTGCTTTGAAAATGAGGTACAATTTTGCTTCAGTATCCAATCAAATCAATCTTTCTTTTGTCTCCTTGCCCCTTTAAATTTTTAAAAATTTAAATAAAATTTTATTTTAAATGTATGGCTGATTTGCCTGCATGTATGTATGTCACATGCTTGCAGTACCTACAGAGGCCAGAAGAGGGCACCAGATCCTCTGAGATTGGAGTTGCAGGTAGTTGTACGTTACCATGTGAGTACTAGGAATAGAATCCAGGTCCTTTACAAGAACAGCCAGTACTTTTAACTGCTTGAGCCATCTTTCCAGTCTCCCCTAGCCCCCCAACATCCCCTCTCTGCCAATCCCTTTTAGGTAGAGTCTTGCTCTGTATCCAGGGTGGTGTCAAACTCACTATCTTCCTGTATCAGCTTCCCCTGTGTGTGTGGGCAGCATAGGTGGGTGACACTGTGCCCAGTTGTGAATCTACTTTCCTAATGGTACCATTTTATAAAGATATATTTTTATTAATGTGTATATGTTTGTTTGTGTGTGTGAGTATATGCCGTGTGTGTGTTGTGTACTCTCAGAGACCAAAAAAAAGGGTATCCGATTCCTGGGTGCTGAAGTTATAGGTGGCTATAAGCTGCCATGTGGGTGCTGAGAACTCAATTCCAGTCCTAAGCAAAGTATCCTTAAGTACTGGTCCATCCCTTCAGCCCCTCTCATGGTAAATTTCATAAAATGTAAATTAAAGCTATTATTTATGACCAAAATTTGGTATTCACATGGAGAAGTAAGTACAAAATATAACTTGAATTCAAAGATACATTATTTAAAACATAAAAGGGTTTGTTTCTTAAGCCCAGTACAAACTGAAATAATATTTTGTACATATCGGGTTAAATCAAACATTCATAAAAGTAAGTTCTATTATTTGCTTCTACCTCTTCAGCACAGCTGTGAGACAGTTTGATTTATGTGGTTACCATTTTTCCATTTTTGGTTTGTGCTCCTAAGATAGTTGGGTGCAAAACCTCTCCAGGAAAGCAGGGATCATCTCTCTCCATGTATTTTTTCTTCCCCTGCTGAACCACTGGTGTGAGAATCATGTTTAGTGCAGAGAAGGCACTCAGTAAACGCTTTCTCTGTGAGTGAAAATGTTGAGGTAGCTGTTTAATTTGGCCACGAATTCTTCTGTGTCATAACCATTTTCTCACAAGCCCCTCTGCAGATCTATTATCTACTCTCTTAGAACAAATTTTAACGTCATTGTACATAAAAGGGTGTGGGCCATTTTATTGCTGTTAAGCCCTGCCAAGTTAGTCTCAGAAAATATTGAACTAATTTGCAGTGGCATCATCATTTTCAGTTGGTTCAGAATGTGGCTCTCCTGGTGCCAGCTTTGAAAGGCATGTGGAGAGAATAGCTGTGGCTTGGGAGAGTTATTCTGCTTGCAGAGACTCTGAACTGTAAAACAGAGATAACCATGTGAGGCTGGAAATGAACTGAGTAAGTGCCAAAATATTTGCACAGTGAACTGGTTCTTATATACACGAATCTAGTTAAAAGGATTGAAACGGCAGAGGTAGGGAGGTGGCTCAGCAATGAAGGGTTTGCCAAGTAAGTGTAAGGGCCAGAGTTCAATCCTCAGAACCCACAGAAAAAGCAGGTACAGTGATGTGCACTTGTAATCCTACAACAGGGGAGGAGGAGTCAGGAGGCCTCATTGGCCAATCAATCTACACGAATCAGCAAGTTCTAGGTTTAGTGAGAGACAGTGTCTCAAAAAATAATGCAGAGAACAACTGAGGAAGATGCCAGCTGTTACTCTCTATGCTCCATTTGAGTGCACCCACAAACATGTGAACACCTGAAATAAAAATCAAAAGAACTGGAAATCACAGTCCTTCCTTACCGTAGTCGGGGATATGAGAGGTGGTCTCTGCAGATGAACAAATGGGCAGGGGGTAGTGAGAGATGGCTACTTTAGGGGTGGGCACTGAAGAAATTCGAGTCATAAAATGGTTACCTGCTCCTGATGCTTAAACTGTTAAAATCTGGCAGGGTTGGGAGAGGGAGAGGGAAATTGCCTCTCATTTTTGTACACTTGATTCTTGAGTTACAAAGATTTACTTTTAAATAGTTATGAGAGCTGATATCACATGTGCATCTAAGAACTTAATCCTATGAATATTTTATTACAAAATGAGTTATGTTTCCTAGCAAACAAGAAATGAGTTGTGAATAAAAATTTGCTTGGGTGCTGATTTGGCAAGTTCAGGAGTGTGGTCGGGGCAGGGTGGATCTCACTTTGCCTAAGAGAACAGGAGGGAAGCTCTGTCTGTGTGGAGGCCTGCCACAGTGTGCCATGTTCCACAGACCCTGCCTCTGAAACAATGACCCGAAAACTAGCCTTTCCACTTTGAAAGAAGAGGAAAAAGGGGCTAATTGCAGAACATTGGAGATAGATTTTCTTCTCCCTCCATCAGACCTTTTGACAGAATTACTAGCAAGAAATGGATGGACAGGTTTGACATGTTTACTTTTCCTTATTCAATATAAGAATATTGCATATAGATATAGAGGGTGGGCAAGCTTCTGTTTGTCTGTCTATCTGTTATCATCTATCTACTGATATATCTGCCTTCTATGATCTATCTGTCATGTATCTACTATCTTGTTTATTATCTATCATTTATCTAACTAATAGATATATCTATATATCATCTGTCTATTGATCTATCACATATCTACTATCTTATTTATCATCTATTAGATAGCTAGCTACTATCAATGTATGTATTGACCAATCTATTTACTTATCTATTATCTATCTATCTATCATCTATCTATCTATCTGCTACCAATCATCTTCATCCACATCAATTTGGTGGGAAATGAAATCAAGAGGAACCTTGTCTATCCCTGCTGTGCAGATACATCTTTGAGGGCAGTTCAAGAATGGTTATGTTTGCTTTAGGTTATCTCTATGTCATGAGCAAAGACCCAGCTGTGGTCTCGAGAAGGCGAAACACTTACCTAGACCACAGCTGAAGAGCAAGGCTGGCTGGTGACTGACAGGCTCTCGCCTGCTGGATTTGTGCAGCCACAGAGCTCAGAAAAGGCTGCTTGCTTTTCTCAGTACCCCAGCTCACGGAAGCTGTGTTCTAGGAAGCTACAGAGGGAATGTCTGGGCTGGGTATGGAAGGTGATGTGTTGGCTCCCTTCCTTCACGATTCCATCACTTCAAATCTGTCCTGAGCTAACAGACTTCTTACCGGGGGGAGGTAGGTGAGGGAGGGAGAAAGTGAGATAGATAGAGAGGGAGGAGGATGCCAGAAAGACTTACAAGAATGACTTGCTCTTGTCTAAACCAAGACGCAGCAGGCAGATCCTCTTCAGACACCCCTCCTTGGATGAGGATTGTCCGCCCAACCCCATGTATCTTCATGTTCCACCAGGAGACAGGAAGAAACCGCCTGGCAAACACACAGGCCATCATGCTCTTGGTGCAGTGCCGTGTCCACCACGACAGGACTGTACCCTCAAACTATAAGTCACAATAAACCCTTCCACCCCTACATGGCTACTGTCAGATATTTTGTCATAGCAACCTGAAATGCAACTAGTTCAAGGAGGAAAGCTGAAATGTCAGCCGAGCTTTCTCTCCTGGAAGGATATTATCCCTTCTTGCTTCTGTTACAGAGGAGAGACAATTCGCTTAATTCTCGTGACACTGTGGTGAGTAGAAAGAAGAGGGAGACTGAGATCCGGATTTTAGCCCTGGCTTCCCCAGCTCACTGTGACTTTAGTCAAGTCTCTTGGCCTTGCTGAGCCTCAGATTCCTTTCTATAAAATAAGATTGGAATCAATTCCCTCTAAGCCTTTTTGCACTCAGTACCAGTTTGGTATCAGCAAGAACTAATGAGGTCTGTGCTCTCTCTCTCTCCTTTCCAGACAGATTTCTAAATGATACTTAACATTTGGCCCTGAATTTGAGAAACAAAGCTAGAATCTGCCTTGATATGTGACAGACCCGTGGGCCTCCTGTTCTGTCTGCCGCAGGGTTCTGGGTTGTCATTCTCATCTCCAGGAATGTAGCTGGATTCTCAGTATCCAGTCCCCCTACACTTCTGGATGGTGAGTCATGCTTAGTGGCCGTGGTGCCTGGCAGTGGGCCCCACCCAAACTTCTTGAGCTTGTCAACACCCAGGATGGGGTAAATCATGAGAGGCCCATTTTTAGCTAAAAGTGAAAAATAAAGTCACTGTGATAGCAACAGAAGATGCCAAATGGGGACACAGATGGGAGGCGACGATGTGTGGAAGGGCGAGCCAATCCCCAGGAGGCTCTGGGCTGCTGGATTTGAAGTAGCTGTATGTTGGGGGAAGAACCCAAGAGAGAGGTCTTATGGGAGGAAGGAACCACAACATGTCTGCCCTTTTCCAAATCAAAGACCCGAGCAGAGGGTCTAAGCATCTGACTGCTCCAGGGAAATAAAAGAGGGATACCGAATTCTCAGATGCATGGTCTTTGGTGTCTTCCACTCTATTTTATTTTTGGAGTAGGGCAAAGGACGTGGGGATGGTGTACTGTGTGTCTGCTCAGCCTCCTCTCTCTTCATCTCCCACTCTGCGCTGGACCAACATGTCTCAGAGGCCTTTACATTTTCCCCATCCTGTAGTTCCTTGCTAGTTTTAAAAATAACACATTCTGGGGGAACAGAGCATGTGAGAAAATTGCTGATATTTTAAAGATGAAGTAGCACCCTTTCAGTAAAAAAGGGGGGAGGATCTCACCTCAGTTCCATGACTTTTATTTCGATGTTGATCCGGACACAGCCATTTAACCTCGTGCTTGTCTCCTCCTGTGTGAAGCAGATGTGGTTACCCTAACTCAGGAGCTCTGGGAGCTCTTCACTAATTCACAGTTAAGTGAATTGTGAGGGTAAGGGTTTGCTCAGCACTGCCAGCCAGTGCAGCTAAGGGGAGACAAAAGCTGATGGGACCCAGCTCTCTTAAGGAGACAGTAGGCGCTAGGTGGCTACCCATTCATTCTACCTTCCTTGGCTTTCCTGGTACTGAGAACGTCCCCCTAGATCCCTCAGAATGAACCCTGGAGTAGATCTCAAAGGAAGGAATCCCTTAGGGGGTTGGCTGGCTGTAGCTAGTTCCTTGTTCCACTCCGTGTGTGTCCATGTGTGTGCAGGTGCACACATGTGTGCGTGCATGGCAAGGGAGGCAGGCAACAGCCTTAGGTATTGTTCCCCAGGACAGGCTCTCTTACTGGCCGGAAGCTCACCAAATACCACTGTGGCCAGTAATTCCCACGGATCTGCCTGCCTTTAAATCTCCAGCACTGGAGTTACAAATGTGCTCCACCATGCCCAGCTTTTTTAAAATGTCAGTTTTGAGGGTGGGTCAGATCCTTGTACTGGAAAGTCAGGCACTTCACCAACTGAGCTGTCCCCAGCTCCCAGCTATCCTTTCCTTCTCCTGACCTTGCATACGTGCTATACCAGGAGGGAGGACAACTTCAGAAAGTACACCAGGACCCAGAAGAGGGAAGCATGGCTTGCTCATTTGTTCATTCATTCATTCATTCATCCAGCAGAGACCTTGTGCCTGTCTGTGCTTGGCTGTGCACTCAGGGCACCACTGAACCTGGGCTCTGCCCTCTTAGTATGGAGTGGGGTGGGGACAGCCTTCATTCAGTTCCTGCTTCCTCCTCTCTTACTCTTCCTGCTCCACCGCTCACCACCACACAATTGATTCTTACATGAAGATGAACAGTACACCCGTGGACCTTGCTCCCATTGGTTGAAACGCCAAGAACAGATGAGACTATGATAGATGGGAGAGTGTCATATTGCCTGAAGCTGGAGTTTTGCGTCATTGTGTGCTTTTCCACATCAGAGCTGGGAAACAAACTCCAGTCTACCTGTAGGAGAGCAGCGAGTGCTCCTAACTGCTGAGCCAGCTCTCCGTCCCGGTCCCTAGTTTGTAACTTGAACATCTTCCAGAGGCCTCACGTGGTAGAGGTTTTGTTGCCCAACCGTAGTGGTGTTAGGAGGTGGGGTCTAGTGGAAGGAAGTTAGGTCATTGGGGGCGTGTCAGGACCTCAGCTCCCACCTCCTTTCCTGGCTACCACAATGTGAGCAATATCCTTCAAGGCATGTTCCTGCCATGATATTCTGCCTCTACCGCAGGCTCAAAGGACGGGAGCAAAGCAGCCAGGACTGAGTGTGAGCTGACCTTTCCTCCTTTCCAACTGATTTTCCTAGGAATTGTATGTATTACTGTGATGGGAACTGACTAAGGATGGATTTGGGGCCAAAATCCTGTCTGTGTCTCTCGTCAGTTTGTGCAATCTTGGGCAAGTTGTTTGATGTCTTCAATTTCATTCTCTCTCTTGTTACCTGGCACATCCTTTTGATTGTTATTGTGTGTGCCATATGCATGTATGCACATGGGATTGTGGGTACACTTGAGTGTGAGTGTGTGTGTGTGTGTGTGTGTGTGTGTGTGTGTGTGTGTGTTCAGGTCAGACACCAGTCTTGCTCCTTCACACCCCACCTTAGTTTTTGAAACAGTATCTCTCACTTAACCTGGACCTCACTTTTTTGCCTACACTGACTGATCAGCTAATTTCGGGGTCCTGCCTGTCTCCGCCTCCCTCGCTGGGGTCACAGGTGCATTGGCACCAGCTTTTACATGGTTGCTGGAGTTCCTACCTCGTCTTTATGCTTGTTATAACAACCACTCTATTTACCCAGCCATCTCCTCAATCACCCTTTGATTATTAAGCTGCCACCAATGGCTTTAGTGCTGGAAAGACACTTTGTTCCTTCCTTTTGCTTCCCCTCTGTCAAGGACACTCAGAACTGATTTGTGATTATTGGGGATGTATGTTCAAACCACCTCCTCTACTCGACAGCAGACTCCATGAGAGAGAACAGGCATTATGCTGGGAATGAACTTCTGCGCTGGTACTACAGAGCCACAGGACTTTCAAAGGTTCACAAAAATGTTTTAACTTCGGCTTCTCTTTAAACCTGTAGAAAATGAGTAAGTAATAGTAGAGTGTATAATAAGTCCCACCTGGATTGAATTTGTTTCTATACCAATATCAATACACATATCCTTTAATGTAGAAAGGGAACTCAAAAGACAAGAATGGATAGTACCCACAGAAATTGTAATGTAGCCTAGGGTCTGTGTCTTGTGGACACCTGTGTCCCCTTTGGTTTTTTATATGTTTTTTTATACTTATAACTTCTCACATGAGTTAGACATTCAACCAGTAAGTGTCAAATGAGTGGAAGGTTGGCAATTGGAGGAGGCATTCCCAGCAAGAGAATCTCCTCGAGGCTGGAGAGTAAATTCATCTGTTTGGGAAGATTTTAGAAAATGGTCCACAGAAAGCCAAGACCTAGCCTTTACCCATGACTTCAGTCCAAGTTGTTTACTCCCCATCCTGGCTCTAAGACCGTTCAAGCCAGCAACTGAAGCTTTGAAAGCTTCAGTTTTGAAGGCTCTGCCCAGCCCTCCTCATGCTAGAAATGTTGGTACATCCCCTGGCAGTCTCCATTCCAGACCACTTTAATACTTTCAGGAATCGTCAACTGCTTTCCTAGCGTGACTTATACAAAGCTGGAAAACCCCTCACCTGCCCGCCATCCTGACACCAATTGCTTAATGTCAACAGGAATTTGGGAACTTTGTTCAACTTTTGTAAGAGATGGCTGAGGATTTTGAGGTCAAAATGTGTCATGACCCAAGTCCAAAGTCTGGTGGGCCCCATGAGTTGTCTATTGAGCAAGTGGCATTATGAAAAATAGGAAAAAGAAAGAAAAAAAAAAACAACTCTTAGGAAATGATTGATAATTCTCAACCAATGCCTGTTTCTTGAAGGAATGGGGAGGATGGAGATATCAGGCCCAACCAGCTTGAAGTTTCAGCAAAAGTTTCAATGCTTGGGTACAAAGAGCAGATCAGGAGACTGTGGTCTTTCATTATTAATCAGAAAAAAACATATCAAACAAGATGACCAAGGAGGATTCAAGGATAGCTAGGAACCTTTGGTCTCTGTATATCATGTGAGAGAGAGAGAGAGAGAGAGAGTTAACAAAGCTTGGATATCCCTTCTATGAGATGTTTGGGACTAGGAGTATTTTGAATTCAGGAATATTTTTGCATACATAATGAGACATCTTGTGGATGAGAACCAAAGCTAAGCATGAAATTCATTTATGTTGACAGGCAACTTACAAACCCACACTGTAGGTAGTGTTCTGCCATATTTGCAGTGAGCCTATGTGACGTGTCACTGAGGTCAGAGGTCAGATGTGGAATTTTCCTCCTTGTATATTGTAACAGCACTTACAAAGTTTCAGTGTTTAGAGCATTTCAGATTTCAGATTTTTGGATTGAGAATGTCCAACCTATATAGAAAATGAAAACAATATGCTTCACTGTTTATTCAGTCTCTTTTATTTTTCTACGGTCAATCATAAAAGTATCTGCACAGATGTTATCTTACTCAGGGTACCTTATCTGTGTTCTGCTTCCCCAGCGTCTTCTGCAGGAGATCACTCATGCAGCTGTGCAGCTGCTATTGGCCGGGAACTCTGCTAGGAGGCTGGGTGGCTTACAAGCTTGAGTAAGACATGATGCCAGCTCTCAGGAGCCCACAAAGGAGATGGACGTGCAAACAAATAATTATAATGTGTTCTGGGAGAAGCTATAACAGACTCCATGCAAGGTGCATGGGAGTTCAGAGAAAAGACTAATTTGTTCAACTGCCAGGTTAGAGAAAGCCTTTTGGGAAAATGGTACATGAGATAATGTTACAGATGGATGAGTCCAGATGATTCCCGTGGTTTATTCAGATTCACAGGAAGAGAGAGAGAGAGAGAGAGAGAGAGAGAGAGAGAGAGAGAATGCATTATGAGACTCCTTGTATAGAGCATGTGTATTTCTGAACAGCTCAGACCAAGTGTTTGGAGCTTCTCCCTGTGCATTTAGACCCCCGGACAACCTTGAGTTTGACCTGTTAACACTTGCTGGGTCTTTCAGATTATGAGACTGAAGAGCTGCCTACTGTGCTAAGGAGGCACTCACTTGCTGGGTCTTTAAAAGCATCAGATTAAGGTGTGACTCGTACTTTATGTTGTGACATTGAGAACTCTACCTTGAGTAAGAAAAACAGATGATGGCTCCCTCCACTGTGTCTCGTTCATTTCCCAGCAGCCACTGATTTCAAGAAATCTCCCCTGGGAAATTCCCAGATGCACCAATGACCTCCTCCAAATGGGTTTGGGGTCATGTTTGACTTGGCATTCCAGTGAGGAAAATGGAGCCTTCCAACTAGGAGATGTCCTTCTGTGGAAGATGTGGTTGAGTGCCCTGTCTTCACAGACTAATGGCTCAGTGAGTATATACTGCTATTGCAGAGCACCAGAGTTCTAGTCTCAGCAACCATGTTGAGTGGCTGACAACTGCCTGTAACTCCAGCTCCAGGGGATGCAATGTCCTCCTCTTGCCTCCATAGGTAACACACACACACACACACACACACACACACACACACACACACACACACAC
>CAJQZJ010000220.1:5419164-5443027 GCA_907164525.1 Lophiomys imhausi
CACACACACACACACACACACACACACACACACACACACACACACACTTATGTAATCATAATTAAAAATAAATTTTAAAACAGAAGTGTCTGACATTCCTAAACAGAAGCCTGAAATCCTCTGGAAGTACTTTGCAGTCTTCCCTAGAGACCATCCACCTTCCAAAGCCCACAAGCCAAAAGAGGGTGTGGGGGAGGGAAGAGGTGCTTCAAAAGAAAGCCTGAAAATAACTTTGGCAGAAGAAAACCAATCCATCAGCACTGTGCCCTCTCCTCATACAGCCACAATTTGCTCAGCAACAACTCAGCTGGTGAGTTTTCCTATACTTCTTTTCATTGAGCATCCGTATGACTCAAGAAAGAAAGGAGAGGAACAAGAGTGTGAAGGTGCAGAACACTCGCATACACACAAGTGTTGCTTAAGATATGTGTGTATGTATGGGCATGTGTGTGCACATAAATCTGCCTACCATGGGGTCAGCAGTTTTCTTCCCCCAAACACCTTCTACCATGGTGCTCTGCTTCACACTGGCTCAGAAAAAACAAAGCCAACTGACCACACACCATAATCTCCAAAACCTTGAGCAAGAATGAAAATTTTCTCCAAATACTGCCATGAACTTGGGACCAAGATTTCACAAGTGAATGTTTGGGAGACAGTTATCCGAACCAGAGAAACCATCAAAGTTACATCCCTGGCTTTTAATAACTCATTAAGAGGGAAAAGATCCTGAGGCAAGTAGCCAAGCTAATGAGTGAGGCTGGAGGATGTTCATTGTAAAGAACTGGGAGAAGAAAATCTAATCGAGCAAATGATGCCTACTATCAAATGTCTGAAAGGCAACAAACTGGAGGGATAGAGAGATAACCCTGAGCTTGCTTTGCTCAGCGAACATGAGGTCATGAGTTCAAATTCTCAGAGGCCACACAGAGCTGTGTGTTATAAGAACATGCATGTAATGCTGGTGGTGAAATGGGAGACAGAGACAAGAGAAGCTTTAGAAGCTTCGGGGCCAGCTAGCCTGGTGTACACAACAGCAAACAGCAACAAATGAAGCTGTTCTCAGACTTCCATTCTCATGCCGTGCCATCCACATGGTTGATTGCACTTCTGCAGACAAGTAGGTACACACACACACACACACACACACACACACACACACACACACGGAGGGACTGGTATTAAAAAAGAAAACTTCTCTTTAGAGGAACAGACCTCAGGGAGCAGGGTTTAGTATAGCATAGAGACTGCCCTCCCATGACTTAAAGCAGTCTACAAATGCAATTCACTGCAAGGGACTGTGAACCTCCCATTTCCAGGACTGAGCAAGCAGGGTCCCAGTGACCATCGTGTGGGGATAGGGTGATAATTTAAAACTTTAAAGTGATTTCCTATTACAAAGTGATCAAATTTGAGGCATAGATTCTCACCTATTTGAACACGAAGCACACATCCCGTTCCTTTTAATTGTCTCTGGCCTTGATTCATCTCTAAAGCTAGCTCTTATTAACTGTTAGTGGCTGGATGGAACACTGTGAAGAAAGTTTCCAAAGCTATGCAATGGGATAGATTGGTAACGTCAGACAAGGACCAAGGAAAGGAAGAGTAGGGACCCACTTCGCCTTCTTTGCATATGTAGCAGGTAGATAATATGAGTATTGCTTGCTTTCTTTAAATATAGTTTTTCTTTGCAGTAAGCAAAAAACTCTCCCTTTCCATCATGACAGGGTTTATTGCCTCTGAGAGGGGTGGGTGGATTTCTCTAAGGACAAAGGGATTTAAAGACAGGAAGGAGAAAGCTAGTACATGGAACAATTTCCAGCAGACAGAGGAAAGCAGAACTTTTTCTAGGAGTGAGGATTCAGAGTCCATGGAAGAGGTGACTTCATGGGCTTTTCTCTGATTCTGACCCTCAACTCTGGAGAAGAGTAGGACAGGCAGACATGACACTTACTGCTTAGGGCCCTATGCTAGACAAGGTGGCCATGGTAGCGGGGTGTATTCAGGAAGAGAGAGGGCAGAAGCAGGTACCCCAAATGTCTCAGTTCCTGTGTAGTGTTGAAGTGTTTGAGACTTCTGTGTCCCTGAGATGAACAAGACCCCTCCCTTTGGTAGCCACTGCAGGATGTCAGGTGACCAGATGAGGGACATAGCTGCTTGTCAGAGTTTCCATAAGGCCAAGGAGATGTAAGATGGCATCAAGTCAGGCAGGGATGGCCACCAAGCCCCTTGTTATAGGTGTGAGTGTGTGTCCACAGGAGATGGCAAAGGGCAGAGATGGGGGCTAGAAGGAGCGTGCTGGGGTTCAGCGGAAGATGACAAAGGAGTGGAGCACTGACCAGGGGATCTCCCTGGAGCTGAGAGGACATGTAAGCTCCACTTGCCTGAAGCCATGTGGAATAGGGGAGGGGAAACCCTCTGCAAGTTTCCACAGGAAGCCTGAACTTAAATTGTCCAGTGGCTGCAACTGTGGTCAGGAGTGAGCTGTCCTTTCAAAATCTGAGTGCAGCCATGTTAACATCTCTGTTGTCTCCCTTGCCCACAGATGCACTGCAATTGCACACCAATTGAGGTGACATGGCATGTGTAGTTGTAATGGGGACATGGCATGGCATGTGTAGCTGAAATAGAAGGGTCTGGACAACCTCCCAAGGCCAGAAGGCGACAAAGCAGATGTTTGTGAAGGCAGAAGCAACAGGAGTGTAGGAGGAGAGGAGCTGAGGGGAGATCCACCTGAGGGGTGACTTAGTGAGCACTAGCAATTGGGTGCACACCCACCACTGCCAGCACTGGGGCCAGGACCCCAGCAGGCACCACCCAGACCTTGCTAGAAATCTAATCTATAGGGCAGGAGAGATGGCTCAGATGGCTTATGCAGTGCTTGTGTATAACAGGACTTGCCTTACCTGCTAACCATTCTTCACATTTTAAAGATTTATTATTTCAGTGTGTGTGTGTGTGTGTGTGTGTGTGTGTGTGTGTGTGTGTGCATGTACCTATGGAGGCCAGATGAGGGTGTCAGATCCCCTGGAATTGCAGGAGGTTACAAGCCTCCTGATTTGCATGTTGGGAACCAAACTCCTGTCGTCTTGGAGGGCAGCAAGTGCTCTTAACTGCTGTGTCACCTCTTGGTTTGTTTTTGTGACAGGATTTCTCAGTCATTTGAAATTTGCCTTGGCTAGGTTCGCTGACCAGAAAATCCCAGGACTTGTTCCTCAGGCCTCCATCAGCCTTAGTTTTTAAACTTTAATTTTTTTTGAGACATGGTTTTTCACTGGACTGGAACTTGCTGTTTCCATTGGGCTTGCTGGTCAGAGAGTTCCAAGGATCCACCTACCTCCATCTTCCCAGTGCTGGGATCTCAAGTGCTTGCTACCATGTCCTAGCCCCTTTAAATGTGGGGTCTGAGGATCAAACTGAGGTCCTCATGCTTGTAAGGTGAGCATTTTACCTCCTGAGCTATCTTTGTAGCCATGATTTTAACTTTTTTGTTTTTGTTTTTTTTTGAGACAGGGTTTCTCTGTGTACCAGCCCTGGCTGTCCTGGACATCTTATAGATGAGGCTGACCTCAAATTCAGAGATCTGCCTGCCTCTGCCTCCCAAGTGCTGGGGTCAAAGGCATGCACCAACACTGCCTAGCTTGATTTTTAACATTTAAATTTTTGAATAAATCATAAAGGGAGTGCTGAGTGTGGGTTGGAGTATGTGTGTTTGTGTGTGTGGTCATGGAAAGTCCTATGTCTGAATATAATCAGTGTTCAGGAATTCTTCCAGATTTGGAGCAGAGGGTGCCCTTAAAGAACAAGGTACTTGGAACATCTCTCTGACTGGCTCTGTGAGACTGCTGGCTTTTGAGGCCAGGGACATCCATGGCCTCAAAGCAGTGTCCCATGTGACAGGGCATAGAGGAGTCTCCTGAGGTTAGTAAGAAGACAGGCTGTTGGCTCGCAAGCATCAATGACTAAAACCCTTCCTCAATAAGATGTCAGTAGAACCTGAGCTCTTGTTCCACTTCCTCATTCCAGAACTGATAATCTAATAAGAACAGAGTTTCCTATAACACCAGAGAAAGGAGCCTATCATCTCGGGGTTTCCCTGCAGGCCTCTGCAGGACCTGGACACATGGCCTCTGGAGGAGTCTGTCATAGTCATCTCCTGAGACTCTCACAAGAGAGGTACCTAGACCAAGAGAAAGTAGCCTATGCCATGGCTGGGAGAAAAGAGCCTTCCAGTTCCTAAAAGATCCTGTTATAAATGAGCAACTTGGCTGTCTAGCTTAGACCCTTCATCCTTCTTAAACCCTAATATGTAGGAATGATTTCAAAGGCTGAGGGGCCATTTCTGAATGAATGCCACCCTGGTCCTCCTGCAGGCTGTACTGACGGGTCCCCCCTTTTCTTTTTCCTACCTTCTACACACTAGCTTAGTACTGACTGGGGGCCCCCTCACCCAGCATCTTACACTCTAGTTGAGAATGAGGATGTCTTCCTTGTTCTCAATTGTGTTCCACCCACATTGATATGTTGAAGTCTAGCCATAGTTCCTCAGAATGTGACCTTGTATGGAGACAGGGTCGTTACAGCCAGAACTACTTAGCATGAGGTCATGAAGGTAGGTCTTGATCCAACTTGACTATCTCGTCAAATGTGTACGTCAAAGGCAGACACTAGGAAGGAAGGCAATTGAATACAAAATGAGGAAATGACCATGACCAAGCCAAAGGGAACAGTCTGGACCAGATTCTTCCTCATGATTCTCAGGAGGAAAGAATCCTCCTGACATCTTGTCCTTGGACTTCTAACCTCCAAAACAGGGAGACGATAGATATGTAGCTGTTTTTCAAGCCACTGTCCTGGCAGCCCCTGGAAAGTAATAGGGATATATACATGAAGCTGAGGAGCACAAGGCAAGGCAAAGCCACTGGAGATTCTGTTGGCAAAAAACACTTGACCCTTCAAATATACAAGCACAGTGAGAGGATGGATAACCCACCAAACTCCCGATGGCGCTCCTGCACAGGATGATCCCAAAATAAAAGTGGGAGGGATGCCTAAAACAGGACCAGTGAGGTCTGCTATGAGGGTGTTCATCAATGACCTTGACATATGCCAGGGTCACCTAGGAAGAAGGCGTCTCAGATGAGGAATTGCTTCCATCAGATTGGCCTGTGGACATTCTCTTGATTGATGATTGATGTGGGAGGGTCCAGCCCACTGTGAGTGGTGCCACCCCTAGGCAGGTGGTCTTAGGATGTCTAAAACCCAAACTGAGCAAGCCTTGGGAAGGAAGGCAACAAGCAGCATTCGTCCATGGCTTTCTGCTTCTATTCCTGCCTCCAGGTTCCTACCCTGACTTCTCTCAAGATGTACTGCCTGTAATCTGAAATAAACTCTTTCTTCCTCCGGTTGCTTTTCATCAGTGTTTTATCACAGCAACAGAAAGCAAACCAAGTCAGAGAACAAGTGAACAGCACTTCAGTGTCACAACCTGCAATAGCAGCATAAGGCAGAAAGCCCAGCCCTCACCAGAGCCTGGGAAGTGAGCAATGGTCTCCTGATAACCTTGGTATGGTGGATGGATGAGCACTGAGCTTTTTGTGGTTTCTCACAAGCATCCCCGGCTCCCATATCCAGAAGGATGACAGGTGTGCTGCTGTAAGTCAAGCTTTGCCTGCGTGGTGTGGGTGTGTGCAAGGTTGCCAGGGTCTCAAAGTAGGGCCCCTCTCCAAGGCAGTAGTTACTAGAAGACAGTGCTGAGTCACAGTGAGGAGCTCAGCCTCCGAGCTGGACAGCTCAGCAAAAGGAATACCGTGGTTTGAATGTGCCCCACCCCCAAAGGTTCATGTGATGGCTGCTGGATCCCCAAATTCACACCAGTAGTATTTGGAGGTGGGGCATTTGAGAGGTGGTCAAGATTAGATGAGGGTCTTTAAGATGATTCAGCAGGTAAAGGTGTTTGCCTCCAAGCCTGACAACATGAGTTTGATCCCACATAGACACCCCAAAGGATGGAGAGAATCAATTCTTGCAAGTTTCCCTCTGACCTCCACATGTATGCCATGACATGAGCACATGCGTGCGCGCGCGCACACGCGCACACGCACACACACACACAAAACTGACTGAATGAATTAATAAATAAATGCAATCTGCAACCTAAAGAAAAAGGTATTAGATGAGGTCCTGATGGTAGAGCCCCAGGATGGTATCAGTGAGGTCTTAAGAAGAGAGACCTACACCGGCAAGTTTGCTCATTCGCACCATGGGATGCCCTCCACTATGTTCCAGTGCAGCAGAAAGGTCCTCACTAGAGGCTGACATATTGGACTTCCCAGCCTTCAGCATCATGAGCTAAATAAACTTCTGTTCTTTATGTTATCCTGTCTTAGATACTTTTCTAGGGAAGTTGGTGGGGCAGCTCAGCCAACTACTTGAAGGACTCCAGTTCAAATGAGTGTACTGCTTTCAAAAAATCATTTTCCTCTCTAATTTTTGGAGTCCAGTGAGTACAAAGTGTAAGGTTTAGAAAATTAAAATAGACATAAAGCTCACAGCACAATGCTGAGCCAAAGAAGACAGACACAAGAGTGCACGGTGCATGGGTCCTCTGGTCTGAGATTCAATAACAAGCCAACCCATGTACAGTGAAAACAGACGTGGGCTCCTCCAGGGAAGTGGCAGCTAGGAAGTGCCCTGGGTCAAGTTCTTGGGGGAGATGATGTTCTGTTCTGGGAGGCTGATATGACTTATTCATCTGTCAGACCTGGACAATGAGAGTTTGTAGCCTTGGTATGTGAACCTTACCCTAAAAGCATACAAAGGACACTGTAACCCCAACCTCATATCCCACCACTAGAAGACAGTCTGCAGGCATTTTTCATTTTTGTATTGTCTTAAGTGTTCTGGGTAGAGTTTATTTTTCTGGAAACATACTATATATACTCTTTTGTGTCCCTTTTCCTTTTCAAATTGATGTGATCAAAGGACTCCTTTTCATTATTAATGTCTTTGCCAGTGTCATGCTTTCTTAACACATGTATGTATGTTCACGCACACGTGCCTGTGTGCATGCGTGCATGGGTGTGTGTTCAGGTGCATGGGGAGGCTCAAGGACAACCTCAGTTGTCATCCTCAGGAACACCACCTCCTTTGAGACAGAGTCTCTCATTGTCCTGGAGATTAGTAATTAGGTTACACTGTCTGGCCATTGAGCCCCAGGGAAACCCCTGCTTCCACCTCCCCAATCCTGACACTACAAGTGTGTGCTACCATGACCAGCATTTTAAACAGGTTCTGGAGACTGAACTCAGGTCCCCATACTTGCAAAGCAAACACTTTTCAGATTGAGACAACCCCTGCCTCATCACCCTCATTTTAAAGAAACTTCCTTGCTGTAATCCACACACAGCTCACAGGATTGGGCATTCAGGTTGCCTTGGCAAAAAATAAATGACTCTGATTAGCATCTGCGACCATACATCTATGTCTGCATTTCTGATTATTTCTCCAGAAGATTGCGGAAGAGGGCTTCCTGCATAGAGTCTGAATACTGTAAGGTTTTGTGGTACCAATTGCTGGCTGCCTTGTCTCTGAAGCACAGGAGCTATGCTTTGCTCCCACATCCTCAGGAGTTTTAAGAGAGTGACATTTTGTCATTGTGGTTTGTATTTCTGGGCTTCCTGGTTGATTTGAACACTTCCCCATACATTTTAAGTCATTTCCTTGTCTGTGACTCTTCTACTCATTCATGTCTCTTGCTCATTTTCCCACAGTACTGAGTTCTCTCTCTCTCTCTCCCTCTCTTGGATTTTTGAGACAGGATTTCTCTGTGTAACAGCGCTGGCTATCCTGTAACTAGCTCTGTAGATCAGGCTGGCCTTGAACTCACAGAAATCTGCCTGTCTCTGTCTCTGCCTCTGCCTCTGCCTCTGTCTCAGGAGTGCTGGTATAAAGGGCTTGTGTCACAACACACTGACAATATTTAGTTCCTAATTCTCTTCCTTACTGAAACAAAAATGTTCTGAAGACTGAGGTTATTAATTCCTTGGACATATTGCTGATAAATACTTAACTCACAGGGGGCTTTAGATCCTGAGTTGGCCTTAACTTGCATCAAAGGCACATCTATCTACCCGAGTCATTTACTTTTACAGTTCGTTTTTCACCCATATCCCTGGCCTAGTACCTCTGTGTGGGATATTACAGGTGGAATCAGCCCTGTGAGCTCTGGACTTGGATCCAGAAAGAGAGATGAGGCTAAGAAAGAGGGGCCAGGTGTGGGTTTGTCTTGGGGAATGGGGAGATGTGAGCAGGGTTTGAGTGAGCAGAGTCTCTCCTACAGGGAGAGAGTGGCACAGATTTCTCAAGCTGAGCTAATGTCCCAGGGCCACAGACACATGGAACAATTCAGCATCTGAACTGTAGCTATTCTCAGCTGGAATGTGCTGTGAATGGAAGCCACACCCAGAGAAAAGCACAGCAGACCATGTCCACACTGAAACATATTGAATGTATTTTTGCTATATTGACTTAAATTTAATATATTACCAAAATGTCTTATTTTAGTATTTTATTTATTCTTTGAAAATTTCATATATGCATACAATATATTTTGATCATACTACCCCTGAGACCCTCCAACCCACCTCTTTCCCTATTTTTCTTTTTTAAATGATTATTATTAATAAGCCCCTGAGTCAAACTAGTGTTGACCATATGCACATGGGTTTGGATCCATCCAATGAGACAGCAGCAACCTACCAGCAGCCATATCCCCTGAGAAAAGACTTCTCTCTGTCAGCATCAACTGCCAATAGCCCCGAATCTGCTAAGGATGGGGCCTCAGGAGTTCTGATCCCCAAATTAAAACTTTTCATGAACTTTCAGGGTGGCTCACATTCAGTTTTTGTTGGGAAGCTCAGACACTAGCCAACATTGGTATGTCTCTACTGTAAACGCTGACATAGGGCCTTTGATCTCTGTTAACTTAATATCTGTGTGAAAACTCCCGTGCGTCAGATTATACAGTCCCCACTGTGGAACTAAGGCAGAGAGCTTCATGTGAGCAATGCCATATCCTTAGTGCTCATAAAGACTTGTGGTCTTGGTCTCCTGCTGTTTCTAGCTCAAAAAAGGGGAGCCATTTAATCTCCCTAAGCCTTAGCTTCCATGTGGATTCTCTAGCTGAGGTAGAGGTTAGGATACAATAATCCTTTTAGGGTTGGAGAGATGGCTCAGTGGTTAAGAGCACTGGCTGCTCTTCCAACGGACCTGGGTTCAAATCCCAGCACTCACATGCCAGTTTACAACTGTCTGTAATTGCTGAACACCTTTAATCCCAACACTTGGGAGGCAGAGGCAGGCAGATCTCTGTGAGTTCAAGAATAGCCTGGTCTACAAAGTGAGTCCAGGACAGCCATGGCTACACAGAGAAACCCTGTCTGGAAAAACAAAAACAATAACAACAAAAAGTCCTTTCAGGTTATTGGATCAACACTGGTAAGAGAAAAGAGAAGGCAAGAATAGGTGGAGGAAGAAGTTGGCCTTCAAGGCAAGTAAGTAATCAAGGGTGAGCTCAGGTACCCAAGTGTGAGTTCACCAAGGGCTCTGGAGCTAGGATGGCCCAGCACTGTAACCCAAGTCAGAGTGAGAAGGCCACAGCCCTGGCACCCATACCTGTCCATGTCACAGGTGCAGCTTTCCTGGAGAGGAGGGTAACCTGGAATGAGGTGTCTTGCTTCACTTAAGAAAGGGGAGAACCACTCTGAAGGCTGGCGGTGGGGAACCTTCCCAGCAGCTAGAGAGAACCATCAGTCCTGAAGAAGGATCTCAGCTATGGGACACAACATCCACGACAATGGAAAATGACAACAGTGACTAGCCACTGAAGGATCAAATGAAGATATTTGAAGACATATATAATAAAGAATATACAATGTATAAGCCCCATTATGTATATACATAATATATATGAGAATATGTGTTATTTTTATGAAGATTAAAATGAAGAGATGCAGTGAGAAAATTATTTATCAAAGTGATGTGCTGTGGATGTTGCTCAGTGGGTAGAATGCCTAGGATGCATGAAGCCCTGGGATCGATCTCCAACATCATATAAGCCAGACTTGAATGTATACTCCAGGTACTTAAGAGGTGGAGACAGGAGGATCAGAAGTTCAAACTCATCCTTGGCTGAGTTCAAGGCTGGTCTAGACCACATGAAACACTGTTTCTTTCTTTCTTTTTTGCGATTTTTTTCCTTTATTTTTTATTTCTTCAAGTTACATCTCAATCGCAGTCCCCTCCTTATTCCCCCCTCCAGTCTCACCCTCCCACCCTCAACTCCCCATCCTCTTCCCTTTTTTTTTAAGTTTAAGGTATATCTTATTTCCCCCTACAGTTTCCCCTTTCAGTCCAACAAATGGCTCTTTCTCTTATAATAATAAATTCAATACAAAACAACAGAGGTAATTAGGCCACAGTTTTGAGGGTTATATGGCTTAGCGTACATTCCCACTGTCCAGTCCATATGTATTTGGCACCTGACTTTAACATTCTACTATCTAACCATCTCCATGAGTTTAAAGTTCTATATCTAACTCAACATTTATACTAACTTGCAACACAATTTGAAAAGCATCTTCTCAGATCTGTAACACTCTCTTGACTCCTAAAACAACTCAAAATTTAATTATGAGACTCTAGCTATCTGTTCTTCAACCACCTCAGAGACCTGAGAGGGATAAATATATCTGATTTTATAGGAAGTACAGGGCCTGCAGCTTCCAAAATTAAGAAATGACATACCAGTGGCTGCCTGGACAGTTCCCATTTTCTCTCCATACATTACAGCATCGATCTTCAGTCATTTGGCCCCATTTCTCTGACAGACATTGATTGTAGAGCAGGGGTTATGAAGGACTTACCTACCCTGTCTTGGCAGAGCTAGGCTGTCGACTTACCTGCTTCCAAGTTTTGTCCTTTTTGGACAGCATTCTGTCTACAGTTGGAGCAAGGGGCTTTTCCTACCAAGAGATAGGCTTGCGACTTATACAATCATCTCTTCGATGCTCATCTTCTACTTGGGGTAGAATAGGGGGTGCTGTCAGGAGTTGATATGTCTCGATATAAAAAAATCTAAAGTTACGGAAACATCTTTGAATGCCATATTCTGCAGATCTCTTGAGGTTTTTGAAGAGGCCCTATCTATCTCTTATATTAGGGTAAGCAGATGTTGCTTGTCTCTAAGCAGCTTTATTTCTGATTAGCTTAGAAAATAACTGTAATAGGCTGTCATAGTACCTAACAAAATGACTGGCTTGCATAACTATTAGTTTGCATTTCTTAATTATCCTAAACAGTTTATGACAATTAGTAGTAAAAGGCCAAAACATCACATTTCATTTTTTTTTCTTTACCTCCTAACCCTTCCATCCCATTTCTCTGGGGTGGGGTGTCCTTATATAACAGTCCCTCATCTCAGTTGAGAGGTCGTATGAGGGCCAAGAGCCTCCTCATTTATTGGGGGTCTACGAGGCAGTACCACCAGTGAAGAGTGTCTCATTGCCCGGGAGAGAGAACTAAAAAACAAACAAACAAATAAGCAGACAAATAGATAAAAAAGACTAAAAAATAGGAAAAAATATATAAAAAATAAAAAATAAAAAGTCTATGTCCAAGTTCCCTTTGGTGTGTTAGTTGTAGTATTGATACCTTCTATTATAGCTAAAATCCTACTATAAGTGAATAGATGCCATATGCGTCCTTCTGAGTCTGGGTTAGCTCACTCAGGATGAGCTTTTCTAGTTCCATCCATTTGGCTGCAAATTGCATAATTTCATTGTTCCTGATAGCTGAATAATATTCCATTGTGTAGATGTACCACAGTTTTTTAACCCATTCTTCAGTTGAGGGACATCTGGGTTGTTTCCAGTTTCTAGCTATTACAAATAAGACTGCTATAAACATAGATGAGGAAACTTCCTTATGATTCCATGAAGAGGCATTTGGGTGTATACCCAGAAGTGGTATGGCTGGGTCCTGAGGCAAAGCTATTCCAAGTTTTCTAAGATATCGCCAGACTGACCTCCATAGTGGTTGCACAAGCCTGCACTCCCACCAGCAATGGAGTAGGGTACCCCTTTCTCCACACCCTCACCAGCATGTGCTGTCATTTGAGCTTTTGATCTTAGCCATTCTGACAGGTGTGAGATGGAATCTCAGAGTCGTCTTGAGTTGCATTTCTCTGATGATTAAGGATGTTGAGCATTTCTTCAAGTGTCTCTCAGCCATTAGGGATCCTCCTTTGTGAATTCTCTATTTAGCTCTGTCCCCCATTTTTTGATTGGATTATTTGGTTTCTTGGCATTTAATTTCTTGAGTTCTTTGTAGATTTTAGATATTAGCCCTCTGTCAGATGTGGGGTTGGTGAAGATTTTCTCCCAGTCTGTAGGCTGCCATTTTGTTCGAATGACAGTGTCTTTTGCCTTACAGTAGCTTTTCAGTTTCATGAGGTCCCATTTATTGATTGTTGGTCTCAGGTCCTGAGCTGTTGGTGTTCTGTTGAGGAAGTTGTCACCTGTGCCAATGAGTTCGAGGGTTTTCTCCACTTTTTCTTCTAGTAGATTTAGTGTGACAGGCCTTATGTTAAGGTCTTTGATCCACTTGGACTTAAGTTTTGTACAAGGTGATAAGTATGGGTCTAATTTCATTCTTTTACAAGTGGACATCCAGTTGGACCAGCACCATTTGTTGAAGATGCTGTCCTTCTTCCATTGTGCCATTTTGGCTTCTTTGTCAAAAATTAGGTGGCCATAAGTGTGTGTGTCTATTTCTGGATCTTCAATTCGATTCCATTGATCTACCAGTCTGTTTCTATACCAATACCATGCTGTTTTTACTATTGCTCTGTAGTACAGCTTGAAATCTGGGATGGTGATACCTCCAGATGTTTTTTTATTGTACAGGATTGATTTAGCTATTCTGTACTTTTTGTTTTTCCATATGAAATTGAAAATATCTTTTTCCAGGTCTATAAAGAATAGTGTTGGTATTTTGATAGGAATTGCATTGAACCTATATATTGCTTTTGGTAGGATGGCCATTTTTATTATGTTGATCCTACCTATCCATGAGCATGGGAGATCTTTCCATCTTCTAAAGGCCTCTTCCATTTCTTTCTTCAAGGGCTTGAAGTTCTTGTTGTACAGGTCCTTTACTTGCTTGGTTAGAGTTACCCCCAGGTATTTTATGTTGTTTGCGGCTATTGTGAAGGGGGTTGTTTCCCTTATTTCTTTCTCAGCCCATTTGTTTGTTGTATAAAGAAGGGCTTCTGATTTTTTTGAATTAATTTTGTATCCAGCCACTTTGCTGAAGGTGTTTATCAGCTGTAAGAGTTCTCTGGTGGAATTTTTGGGGTCGCTTATGTATACTATCATATCATCTGCAAATAGGGATAATTTGACTTCTTTGTTTCCAATGTTTATCCCCTTGATCTCCTTTAGTTGTCTTATTGCTCTAGCAAGAACTTCAAGTACTATATTGAAGAGATATGGTGAAAGTGGACAACCTTGTCTTGTCCCTGAGTTGAGAGGAAATGCTTCAAGTTTCTCTCCATTTAATTTGATGTTGGCCACTGGCCTGCTGTATATTGCCTTTATTATTTCTAGGTACGGTCCATGTATGCCCGTTCTCTCCAGAACTTTTAGCATGAAGGGGTGTTGGATTTTGTCAAATTCTTTTTCTGCATCTAGCGAGATTATCATGTGTTTTTTTCTTTCATCTTGTTTATATGGTGAATTACGTTGATAGACTTTCGTATGTTGGACCATCCCTGCATTCCTGGGATGAAGCCTACTTGATCATGGTGTATGATACTTTTGATGTGTTCTTGAATTCGGTTTGCTAGAATTTTATTAAGTATTTTTGCATCTATGTTCATGAGGGAGATTGGTCTGAATTTCTCTTTCTTTGTTGGGTCTTTGTGTGGTTTAGGAATCAGGGTGATTGTGGCATCATAGAATGAGTTTGGCAATGTTCTTTCAGATTCTATTTTGTGAAAGAGTTTGAAAAGTATTGGTGTTAGCTCCTCTTTGAAGGTCTGGTAGAATTCCATGCTAAAGCCATCTGGCCCTGGGCTTTTTTTGGTTGGGAGATTTTTAATGACTGTTTCTGTTTCCTTAGGGGTTATAGGGCTGTTTAATCTGTTTATCTGATCTTGATTTAGCTTCAGTAGGAGGAATCTATCAAGAAAACTGTCCATTTCACTTAAGTTTTCAAATTTGGTGGAGTATAGATTTTTAAACTAGGATTCAAATATTCTCTGGATTTCCTCAATGTCTGTTGTTATTTCTCCCTTTTCATTTCTGATTTTGTTGATTTGTGTTTTCTCCCTCTGTCTTTTAGTTAATTTGGCTAAGGGTCTGTCTATTTGTTGATTTTCTGGAAGAACCAACTCTTGGTTTCATTGATTCTTTGTATAGTTCTTTTTGTTTCTAAGTTGTTGATTTCAGCCCTAAGTTTGATGATCTCCTGCCTTCTGCTCCTCTTCTTTTTTTTTTTTCCAATTCACCCAGTTTAGCTGTTAATTATCTAATATGAGCTGTCACAATTTTCTTTTTGAAGGCACTTAGTGCTATGAACTTTCCTCGTAGCACAGCTTTCATTGTGTCCCATAGATTTGGGTATGTTGTGTCTTCATTTTCGTTAGATTTTAAGAAATCTTTGATTTCCTTCTTTATTTCTTCCCTGACCCAGTGGTCCTCTAGTAAAGAGTTGTTCAATTTCCATGTAAGTGTAGACTTTCTGTTGATTCTTTTGCTATTGAAGTCCAGCTTTATTCCATGGTGGTCTGATAAGATACAAGGGGTTATTTTAATTTTCTTGTATCTGTTGAGGCTATCTTTGTGTCCAACTATATGGTTGATTTTGGAGAAGGTTCCATGAGGTGCTGAGAAGAAGGTATATTCTTTTGTGTTTGAGTGAAACGTTCTGTAGATATCTGTTAGGTCCATTTGGTTCATGATATCTGTTAGACTCATTATTTCTCTGTTTGGCTTCTGTCTTGATGATCTGTCCATAGTTGTGAGTGGGGTGTTGAAGTCTCCCACTATTAAAGTGTTTGGATCGATGTGCGATTTAAGTTTTAGAAGTGTTTCTTTTATAAATGTAGGTGCCTTTGTATTTGGGGCCTAGATGTTCAATATTGAGATGTCCTCTTGGTGGATATTTCCTTTAACGAATGTAATGCCCTTCTCTGTCTTTTTTTATTAACTTCAATTGGAAGTCTATTTTGTTTGATATTAGGGTGGCTACTCCAGCTTGTTTCCTGTGTCCATTTGCTTGGAAAACCTTTTCCCAGCCCTTTACTCTGAGATAGTGTTTATCTTCAATAGTGAGATGTGTTTCTTTTATACAGCAAAAAGATGGGTCTTGTTTACAGATCCAGTCTGTAAGTTTGTGTCTTTTTATTGGCGAGTTGAGTCCATTAATGTTGATGGATATTAGTGACCAGGGGTTGTTATTTCCCATTATTTTTTTATAGCCAGTCGTCTTGTGTTTCTTTTTGTTTAGTTGCTGTGGAGGTTTCTATTTTCTCTGTTTTCTTGGGTGTAGTTATCTTCTCTGTGTTGGAATTTTCCTTCTAGGATCTTCTGTAGGGGTGGGTTTGTGGGGAGATATTGTTTGAATTTGATTTTGTCATGGAATATCTTGTTTTCTCCATCTATGTTGATAGAGAGTTTTGCTGGGTATAGTAGTCTGGCTGGGCACATATGTTCTCTCAGGGCTTGTAGGACATCTGTCCAGGCCCTTCTAGCTTTTAACGTTTCTGAGGAGAAGTCAGGTGTGATTCTGATGGGTCTGACATTGTATGTGACTTGACCTTTTTCTCTTACAGCTTTTAATATCCTTTCTTTGTTCTCTACATTTGGAATTTCTATTATTATGTGGCGAGAGGAGTTTCTTTTCTGATCTAATCTGTTTGGTGTTCTGTAAGCCTCTTGGATTTTTACTGGCATCTCTTTCTTTAGGTTTGGGAAGTTTTCTTCTAGGATTTTGTTGAAGATATTTCCTGGACCATGGAGTCAGGAGTCTTCTCCTTCCTCTATGCCTATAATTCTTAGGTTCCATCTTTTCATTGAGTCCTTTATTTCTTGGATATTGTGGGTGAGAGATTTTTTGGCTTTCTCATTTTCTTTGGATGTTGTATTGATTTCTTCCATCGAATCTTCCATGCCTGAGATCCTGTCTTCCATCTCTTGAATCCTATTTTTGGTACTCAAATCCATAGTTCCTGTTCTCTTCCCTTGATTCTCCATTTCCATTTTTAACTCTGACTGTGTTTTCTTTATTGTTTCCATTTCCATTTTCATGTCTTGAGTGATGTTATTTGTTTTGTACATTTCCTGTTCCAGTTTGCTTGTCTTTTGCCTGGATCTTCCATTGCTCTCTCTTTTTCTTGTTCAAGTTGACTCACCTTGTTCTGAAGTTCTCTAATGGTGTTTTCCATCGCTTTCATATGTGCAATTGTGGCTTCTTTGAATTCCTTCATAGATTTAAGTTCTTCTTGAAGGGACTCTATCACTTTCCATAATGTAGAATTGTCATCATTTTCATGTGTTTCAGCTGTGGTGAGGTGGTTCGGGCTGGATGGAATAGCGTTGCTTTCTTTTGTCGGAGTCATTTCGCTGTTTTGTTTTGGTTTTTTTTTGTTTTTTTTTTTTTTGGTCTGGGGCCTCTGGCCTTGTGGAATTTTTTAGCTGTCTTCTGGACGTGGGTCCAAAGGGGGTGCTTTGGTGTAGGAGTCGAGTTGCCTTACTCCACCCCTATAAGGTGAGTCATTCAGCCCTGCCTCCTAGGTGGAGACCTAACTAATCCAAGGGGTGGAGCTGTGTACAAGTAAGCTCTGGTTCCCCGCCGGAAGGGCCAGTACTAGTAAAAAAGTCTGATATACAACAGTTTTAAAACCTCGCAGTTTGCCCGGGGTTGGTTCCTGTGGTGAGTAAATCTGTCTTCACCCCCAATAGCCTTGCTGCTTCCACAGCCTGGAAACTGGCCAGTGATGTCACAGCAGTGGGTTGCAATCTGCAGTCTGAAGGCACTTTGCAGCTGAGCTGTGCTCACTTCCAAGGTGAAACACTGTTTCTAAACTAAAGTTATTGTGTTATGTGAATGGTTGTATACACCACACTTGATGGCGAGGTGTCATTGTTCTAAATCTATATAATTTTATGGAAAGGATGAAACTGTAAGTAAAGAAAGCTGACATTAGGTCATGTCCTAGTTTTGTTTCCATGGATGTGAAAAAAAATACCCTGGCAAAAAGCATTTTAGGGGAAGAAGGATTTATTTCAGCTCATATTCCAGTTACAGTCCACGGCAGCAGAAGAGTCTGGGCAGGAGCTTCAAAAGCCTGTCCCATCGCGCCCACAGTCAAGAGCAGAGAGGAATGGCTCACTTGGTTGCTCACTTGTGTTCGGCCTCTCCACTCCTAACAATGCTCAGGACCCTGTCACCCACACCGGACTGGGCCTTCCCATGTCAGTTGATGAAGACAGTCCCCCGCAGACATGTTCAGAGGCCAATCCAACACAGACATTACCCATTGACACTTTCCTCCCAGATGATGACTTTACGATTGGCATTTTGTCCTTTTCCCTCGCATAGCTTCTGTTGATCCTTTTCTTTAAAAAGAAAAAAGTTCGCCGGGCGGTGGTGGCGCACGCCTTTAATCCCAGCACTTGGGAGGCAGAGGTAGGTGGATCTTTGTGAGTTCGAGGCCAGCCTGGTCTACAAAGTGAGTCCAGGACAGCCAGGGCTACACAGAGAAACCTTGTCTTGAAAAAACCAAAAAAAAAAAAAAAAAGAAAAGAAAAAAGTTCATGAATTAATGGTTTTAAGAAGCAAATACATTGAGAACTTGTTAAGTTCTCTAGAGGCAGAGTAAGACAGCAGAAAATGTGCAGGTTTGGGGAAGGGCTGGTTTGTACTTGAATGCAGTTTCTGTTCTCTGGCTGTGTGCTGTTGGAGGGGTTACCTCACCTCTCCAAGGGTCTGTGTCTCCATCTATGGATATGTAATAGTTCTATGGGGACTGTAGGAAAGTCGCATGGAGAACACATGTGTGGTCTTCACATGGCATTCAGAAGAGCGTGCCCCTGCCGGCCACTATCTGTGGTAATCTCTTGCCAGGCACCAGGTAACTATAAGCATTCAGTCCTTTGACATGGAGCCAGGCTGTCTCCACTTCCACTTCCTATCCCATAGTTCCCAGGGGCCTTTCTAAGAACATGTGGGAAGCTGTCTGTTTAAAAGCCACTGTTCTGAGGGAAACAGTATAAAAATCTCACCCTTCACTAAGAATCCAGGATGTCTCCTGATAACCATGGAAGCTCAGAGATGTTGGAGCTAGAGCTGGGCTGGGACCTGGGGGGAGTCATTTCTCAGGGGTTGAGTCTGATCTGTGAGCCAGGGCTTGTGGCTGGTCAGAAGTGCTTAGGAAACAGCATATTCTTCTGACATCTTTCAAATGGCATGTAGACTCACTCCTCTCCATCTCTCATCCCCAGAGGTGGAAGATACTGTGGATAGATGGAGTAGACACACGAATCCCTGCAAAGCCTGTGGTTCTGTGGGCTGAGGTCTGTGGGAGGGATCTGTTTACATCTGAGAAGGGATCCAGTACAGTACGGGGCTCAGACCAGAAGTACTGAATGGACTGAGCTGATGGTGCCAGCTTGAAGCAGGGGCCAGCCAGTGAGGGAGAGCTGCTGCTGTAGAGGTCCAGACCAGTTAGGTGCTCTGCTGCCCAGGAACATCTCTGTTGCAACTTTTCACAGACAGGCCCAACAAAGCCAGATTCCTAAAAAGCAGGCTCATTCTATCCAGATGGCTTCTGCAGCCTTGGCAGAAGGGCTTTGGTGTGTGTGTGTGTGTGTGTGTGTGTGTGTGTGTGTGTGTGTGTGTGTGCACATGTACATGTGGAGGAGGGTGGCATTCTCAATATGGGCTTTTTATTTGTTTATTTATTCATTCATTCATTCATTTATTTTTAGACCTTTAAAAGTTCCTTTGTAACCCTTTCTCAGCTGAAATATACTTTTTGTCTTTCTTAATCTAGGCATTTAATCCAGGAAGAACAGAGCATCAAGAGTCTCCTATGATGGAGAGCATTCAGAATCTCCTTGTTGACAATGTTTTATGGTGACCCTTGCTTCCGTACCTCCATGAATATATACTGACATGTCTGCAATTGGGGAGAACCCTGTGACAGGCAGGGGAAATGGTTCAGGGGTAGATGCCTCCTCAAAAACCCCAGGACCTGAGTTCACAGTCCTAGTACCTACTAGTTTCCAGAATAAAAACAAATCTTGGTGTCCTCTTCCCTCCCAGAGCTCTTAGTCTCATCTAGTTCCCAGCTCGAAGGATTCCTCATCTCCATGTCAGCCCACAGATGGGCACAGTTTTACAATATACTGGAGCCAGCATTTCAGTTGTTTAGAGGGGAAGTGTTCCACTAATCCACTGTATTGCTGGAAACAGAACCGATCAAGCTGGTTTATTTTTAGCTAAAGTTAATTTCTGGAACATTCTGCACCTGCAGACCTGAACCAATTTGCATGAGTGTGCCTTCCTCTGCTGAGAAAAGAATTTCCAAAGAGGAAAAGAATTTCCAAAGAGGAAAACCAATGGGCTTCTGTCAGAGACAAGCAAGAGAAGGATACTGCTTGCCTGCCTGGGAGCCCCAGAATGAAGATTTCAACCTACTTCAGAGCTATTATTATGCAAATGTACAGATAACAACAACTTATGTTCATGAGGATGAGGCTTCTTATAAGCCAGACACTAACTACATTATTTATGTCACCTCAATTTTCACAACTACTCCCTTAGGGAAGTGTTACTAGCTTTCATTTCACAGAAGAGAAAACTAAACAGAAAAATGGTAAGAGGCCTGCCCAAAGAAAGAGGTAGAAGCATTAGGTCTTTGGGCCCAGAACACATACCCAAAGCCCTGCTGTTATACAGTTACTGTTGGAAGAAAAGCAGCCAGTGACAATCCGGCTACCTGTCACATGTCCAGAGATAACCTTCTCCTCTACCTTTCTGGTTGTGAACCTGAGCAAGTCCATCAGAAGAATCCAGGGAGTCTATTCAAAACGTTCCTGAAGGGTTGGTGAGGTGATTCAGAGGGTGAAAACACAAGCGTGAGCCCTTGCACGAATGCACCACCTGACACCTCTCACATGGAGATTCTAAGCTGTTTGGACTGGAGTAGGGACCCCACATCTTTCTTTTGACAAAGCTTTTCGGGGAGGCATTCTAATGTACCAGGCTCCTGAGTGAGCCAGGATGCTTCTTCAGGGCACTTGTGTTCCTGTTGGAACACTTGATTGGGTTTCAGCTTCTCAGGAAAATATGCACTAAGCAAGAAAGAGAGTTGCCACATCACTAGTCACAACTGAATGTCCCCGGGAAAGTTCCTGAAACTAAGCCTTGGTCCTGCATATGTAAAATAGCCATCTGTGTTAGTGTGGGCATTTAAGACATTTGTATTTCTGGGTGATTGTTGAATAAACCCAGCTTATTTTGTGTTAGAACTCTGTATTGGCAGAGCATGGAGCTGTCTTAAAGTGGGCAAGAGGAATCTGCATGTGTGTGTGTAAGTGTACGCATGCTTGCACTTATATGTGGAAGCCAGAGGTTGGTGTTGGATATTCTCCTTATTTTTTGAGACAGGGTCTCTCACTGAACCTAGAGCTTACCGCTCACTGACTGGCTAGATTAGTTGGTCATGATCCCTGGGGATCTCCCAGTGTCTGCCTGCACAGCACTGGGACTCTGGGCCCACATATCCTGTGCCTGACTTTGGTGCTTTTATGCTTCCGCCCTGGAGATCATGGGGGATGTGAAACAGGAACCTAAGTCCAGAGTTTGACCAAGGTGAAGTACCTCAGAGGAGATACTCAAAGAAAGTAGATCCCAGCCAGGCATGGTGGCACATGCCTTTAATCCCAGCACTTGGGAGGCAAAGACAGGCAGATCTCTGTGAGTTCAAGGCCAGTCTGGTCTGGCAGCCAGGGCTTGTTACACAGAGAAACCCTGTCCATAAAAACCAAATATAAAAACCAAACAAAAAAAAAAAAGAAAAAAAGAATGAAAAGACAACAAGGAAAAGAAAGAAAGAAAGATCCAAATGATGCTTTTGGTGAACACCAAAATTGTCATGAGAAAAGTCTGCTGGCCTCTATGAAGACAATTACTTTGGCTCAGCACAAACTGACTCTCATTTACCTTTGCTGATCAACTTCATAACATGGACATGGCTCTAAAGATCCAACTCCAAGAAGCTGGAGTGATGACTCATTGGTTAAGAGCACTTATTGCTTTTGTCTGGCTTCCCTGAGTGCCCACATGCATGTGCTCATACACACACTCACATACATACACATACACATAAATCAAAATAAAATAAGCCCCTGCCCCTAGAGGCATTGCAGATGTGACTGCTATGTCACATGTGCATCGGTAGGTGGCAGAGAGGAAGAGGCTATATCTACATTCAGTATTCTGACCTATGAACATCTGAATGAATAGTAGCCTAACATTCCTGGGGAGAAAAAAAAGCAAGCTGTATACCAACACCACTTTGGCACCATGGGGTAACCTGAGATGACTACCAGACCAGTACCAGGCAAGCACCAGATGGGCTCCCAGGACAGGAAACAAACCAGAAACTAGAAGAACTCTGCCTGGCCCTGAATGTGGGGGTTGTGGGTGAGCCAGTCCTGAGGGAGTGAGTGTGGGAGAGACAGCCCTGCCTCCAGTCTGCTATGTGGTGGTGTTTGCTAGGGAGAGATCCCTTCTCTTCCCTTTTGCCCTCACCACCATTGACCGACAGGAGATCTGGCCCAGAAGGGGTCACAAGTGCATGAGAGCTGTCCCAGCCCCTCACATGCTGCAGCACTTGGGAGAGCAGGCCCTGCACCTTTCCATAGTAGAACTAGCCATGTAAGTGGAGGTTGCTGGCCCAGAACCAGGGCTTTGAGTTGGCCCACCCCAACATCTACTCCATGGATGAACTGCTGGAGTGCAACAAGAGGCCAGTTCCACAACCCAGGACTTCAGGATCTCGATGACACAGGACAGCTATGGTATATCCGAGAGGAGTTCTAGTGAGGTTCTACTAGTGAAGGAGTGAAGGAGTAGTAGAAATCAGGGGCCTTGTACCAGACCAAGGAGTCATTATAATGAACATTTGCAAGCAGAATGTGTGGACAAAGGGGAATATTGTGGGACATACTGAGATACACTGCAGCTTCCACAATGAGCTGTTATCTTTTATGCTGGGACAGATTGCAAGAGTGGAGGGTGGGTCTGGGGGGAGGTGGGAGATGGGAGGGAACAGGGTGTATGATGTAAAATTCACAAGATAAAATTTTTTTCAATTAAAAGTAAACCAAGCCAAAACAAAAACAAAATAAAATAAACCATTTTTTTTTTTTAAATTAAGAGACCTAGGGGGGAAAAAACGGTACAGGGTGACTGAGAAGCCAATGGTTGACTTCCACATGCGTGCACACACACATGTACACATGCAAACACATGGCTCTCTCTCTCTCTCTCTCTCTCTCTCTCTCTCTCTCTCTCCTCTACAGAAGGAATAAAACTGAGACTGCCTAGTGGGCAAAGTCTACAGGGAGTCTGCACTTAAGGTGTTCCATAACAAAGAACCTGAGGCTCCACTCCCAAGTGTTGTCTTCTGCCAAGGCTTGACCAACTTCCCAGGGCCAGTGTTGCAGTTGCTTCCTCTCTGACCCAGCCCATGGTCTAAACTCTGATTTACCTGATGCTCTGAACTCTGGCAAGGAAAAGAGAGGGGGCTTTCCTCTGTGTTCTCCCTGTGTGTAAGTGAGGTTTCGTGTTGGGTGACTGCTTCCTTCAAGGTCACTTGTCTGGCGAAGGCTCTCTGGTTGCCTTCCATCCTCCCCTTCATTATGCAGCATTTTCTCTTATCCTTCCAAGAGGGCCTCGGAGAAGAGACTATTAAATGGCCACGGTAATTAGCCTCACACTGTAACACCCTTGACTCTGGGTTAGTTCCTTCAGCAGCTCGAAGGGGATGATTTTATAATGTTCTTTTTCAGACAGGTCTCAAACTCTGGCAGACAATTAGTAGCAGAGGATCTCCTGAAAACACACAAGGGCGTTGGGGGGCAGACTTGGGTCACTGCTATTCTCAGTGGCCTTTAAAATAGTAACTGTAGATCTAACAGATGGCAAAGCAGTGGGTCTCACCTTGATAGTGGGGGCATTGATAGGTTGCATTAAAGCTGTGGGTCTCGACCTGTGAGTCAAGACGCTTTGTTGAGGGTATCAAAGGGTCCTTTCATAAGAGCCATCTATGACCATCAGAAAACACAGACATTTGCATTGCAATTCATAACAGCAGAAAAATTATAGTTATGAGGTAGCAACAAAAATAATTTTATGGTTGGGGTTCACCACAACATGAGGAGGGAGAGTATTAAAGGGTCACAGCAGTAGGAAGGTTAAGAGCCACTGTATTCAAGGATTGGGTGGTGTATTAGTTTCTCTTCTGTTACTATGGTATTCTGACAGAAAATGGCGTAGGGAAGAAAGAATTGGTTTTGGCTTACAGCTCCAGAGGGATAAAGTCCATCATGACACAGAAGCCATGGCAACAAGCTGGGGAAGTTTGTCAGCAGGAACAGGAAGGTGGCTGCTCATGTTTCATCCTCACACAGGAAGGAGAGAGACAGAGAGAGACAGACACACAAACACACACACACAGAGAAAGAGAGAGAGAGAGAGAGAGAGAGAGAGAGAGAGAGAGAGAGAGAGA
>CAJQZJ010000220.1:5443037-5471704 GCA_907164525.1 Lophiomys imhausi
AGAGAGAGAGAGAGAGAGAGAGAGAGAGAGAGAGAGAGAGAGAGAGAGAGAATGAATAAGAAGTGGTACCAGGTTATATAATCTCAAAACCCTTCTCCAGTGATGAAACTTCATGTCCAGCAAGGCTCCACCTCCAAAAAGTTCCATGACATTTCCAAACAGTGCCACCATCTGAGTACCAAGTGTTCAAGCAAAGAGAGAGAACTTTCATATTCAAACCACAGCAGGCAGAATGAACAAAATTCCAGGATTTTAAAATTCCTTGCTGCATCTTGAAAAGTTTGCCTGCTCTATGGCCTGTGGAGTAGAGTTGCAGGTGGACAGGTGTGAACCGTGGGTGGGTAAGTGGGATCTGTAGGTGGATAAGCATGCACTTGGGGCTCCTTCTGTTGTCCAGATATGATGGGAGTGAACATGTCACTTCTATAGTCATGCTTCCAAAACCTCTACTACAGCCCAAGGACAAAGGAACCATCAGATGAACTTCCTGTAAGAATAAGAAGTCTACATATAATGACTGGTTTACATCTTGAAATCACAAAACCAAAGAAAGATTGATAAAACCTCACAGATATGAGGAGACTGTGAGGAGAGGAGAATTAGACACAGTATAGTACCTTGGAAAAGAAAGAAGCAAAAGTGAAAAAAACTAGTGAATCTTAAATAAATGTCCCTTAATATAATATATCAGTTCGTTGTCAAATGTGCCTAGTTGACAAGGGGAGCACTGGGCTGGTGGCCCACACTTTTAATGCCAGCACTTGAGAGGCAGAATCAGGCAGATCTCTGTGAATTCAATGCCAACCTGGTCTACATACCGAGTTTCAGGCTATCCAGGGCTACATAATAAGATTGTCTAAAATAAACAACAAAGAAGAAAGAAGCTGTATGGAGGACCTGAAAGATCTCTGAAACTATGTATCATCTATCTGTCTGTCTGTCTATCCATCTGTCTATCTATATAAACTATCTATCTCTGAAACTTTGGCATAAACTGTAGTTTCATTATAATTCTATGAAGAAGACCCTGGGTTGAATATCAGAAGTGTAAGCTGCTTTTGCTCCAGTAGCTCCATGTAACCTTTCATAAAGTAGGGGATGGTAAAATCCTCATTTGCAATGCTGTAAGGATTAAATTAGTGTATGTGAACCATTTATAACTCTAGTCCAAAGGGAGTGCTTGATAAATCTTAGCTCTAGCCATAATACACATTTTTGTTTCACATATAATTTGTTTCTCATGACTATTTTCTCAGTGTGAGATAACTCAGCATAGGTCAGGTGGCACACAACTAGCCACTGGAGGGTAAGGAAAACAATAGACTTAAAAAAACTATTATGTGTTTGTGTATATGGGTGTGCACATCAACTACATATATGCTGATGTCCACAGAGAACAGAAGAGAGTGTGCTGGAGCTGGAGCTACCGACAGTTTGAACTGTGCAACATGAGTGCTAGGAGCTGAAGTGAGGTCCTTTAACCACTGAACCATCTCCCTAGCCCCAGGATTTCTGTTTTTATGCTGTGTTTTACAGCCAAGCTTTCTATTTTGTTGTATGTGCTCCACTGCCATCTGAAGTAGGTCAGAATATGTATACAAATGCATGCATAAATGAAGGTGTGCTCCATTGTTTTCATCAGTGGGGTCAATGATATGAAAGGCCTGAAATGTGTGTTGTTACTGGGGCGGCCTGTACTCATGTATCTGTGTGACCTTCTTAGGTCTCAAAGACACAGCCACTTAAGCAAACTAATTTTGCATTAAGCCCTAATGTCTGTGACATTTAAGTCTGCAGGAAAATAATACTCCAATCTAGAAAACTAAAAGGGTTGAAGCCAACTCTCTCTATATTTATTTACTGCTAGTGTTTCTTCAGTGCGGACTATTTCAATTTGTTCTATTACTAGATGGAAGCTCTTCACTTACTTTTGAGAATTTAAATTTTCCCTCTTGGCTCCCAGCAAAACTTATTTATTACTTCAGAAAACTCTTCTAGTTATTTCAGGTGATGTAAGTTTATGAGCCTAGAGCTTTTTGTATATAGATGATGATATTTGTAGCAAAATCGCATAGAAGAATTTGAGGCATGAACCTACATAACTGGCACTAGTTTTGAGATTTATATAAATGTATTTACTCACAATCATCTTTTGCAATGCTGATTTAGTTTGAACCATGTAAAAGCTCAAGCTTCTAGGGACAGTCAGATCTAGGCTGGAATTCTAATGTCCTTAGACATTTTCTTATTTTTCAACTCCTTAAATTTATTTCCACATAATAAAATGGAGTTAATGTTGGGCTTGCAGGGTGTAGAAATGAAAATAACATTCCAAGTGAAGCATTTGTCCCAGCATCTGGGGCTTGATAGACGCTTAATGAATTTGAGCTGGCGAGATGGCTCAGCTGATAAAGCACTTCCCATGCAAACCTGTGGACCTGAGTTCCATCTCCAGAATCCAAAGGAAGGTGTCAGGAGAGAACAGGCATCACAAAATGATCCTCTGACCTTCATGAGAGCACTGTGGCAGATGCTGCCTCCTGCCAAACAAACAAACACACACCAGCTAGAATCTGGTGTGGTGGCACATGCAAATAATCGTAGTACCTGGAATGCTGGATTGGAGGATCCAGAAGTTAAGACTAGCCTGGCTAGTGAGAGATGGCCACAAAACAAAACAAAAAGCAAACAGTAACAACAACATCACCTGGTTCATTTTTCCCTATCTTTTGTCTTCCTGATGTTTTGTACTTACACTTTTAAAGTAGTAGTCCACTACTGCTGTTATGTTTAATTTCAATAATATTCATACACCTATATTTCTTGTTCATTCATCTGTGTCCTTCCTGTTCACCTCTGACCTTTTCTGAAGATATATCCCACTTCTCTACTATCAAATTGATGCACTTTATTTGATGCCAAATTTATCAGACTTAGGATTTCAATGTTTCCCACTGCTCATCACTTTAGACTTTCCCTCAGCTATTTCATTTCAATGGAAAATATAAGCAAACCAACTAAGTCAATCTAGAGCAGCATCTGTGAGCTACAGCTTTAATCTCCATTGTCAAAGTTTAGGATTTTCACCCAAATCAGCATTTGTAGCAAAGACTTCCCTGCTTCTTTCTGGTTGACTTAAATAGTATCTGATGCCCTCTTCTGCAGTTCACAAGCACCAGGCGCTCACACAGTACACAGACTTGCATGGAGGCAAAACACCCACATACATAAAATCAGTCAATCAGTCAACCACTCAATCAATCAACCTTAAAAACAACAACAACAAAAGTAATAAGCCACATCAGGATCAATGAATGAGTCCTTGTATCTTACAGGGAGGGACCATGTACTAGACCCTAGCCAGTCTCTGGAGTTCCTGGCGTTTCTCATCTTTTACTCTTCTCTCTCCCACTTTCCCCTTTCTCTCCTTTCTACATAAAGAAAACTGTTCTGTAGGGGGTTAGATAAATTAGATTTAGAAAATATATAGGGGTTTCTGATACTGTCTCTTAATTCGGGGCATGAAGAGCATTATCAGCATGTGGACTAAAAACAGGAAACAAACAGGAGACTTAATAGACTGAAAAACAAGGTTGAAGTCAGGAAAAACAGGAAATACTCAATAGACTGAAAAACAAAGTATCTGGCCTGACATTGGTTTCAGCTGCTAAGTGGGCAGAGCCCAAATTAAGCTGAAACAGAGTTCCTCCTATTTAAGGACAGTGCATGGAGCCCAGAAGGAGAAGAGGCCCCTGATGCTAGAGAGCTCCAAGAGTCCTGCTGAAAAAAGTGCTGGCCATCATTTGATGGCCAGATTTCCCTGAAGCAGAAAGAAGCTGGTGAGCAAAGAAAGCCTGAGCAAGACACCAAAAGGCCAAGGACTAAACCCTGTGGCTCAGCTTTTGCCTAGAGGGGTTTGATCTGTCCAAACAGTGGCCTAAAGGAAACTGTGCCTGGCTTTAAGGACTCTGAAGTGGAGGGGCAGAGTTGCTGATGCAAAGGGGCTGGGGTCTCCCAGAGAGAAGAAAGCATCAAGCCTTATTTAAGGTGAGACTGCAATAACCAACTTACCCTGACGAACCTGCATCTGAGAGATCCAGAAAAAGGACTGCTAAGTGCGTTAAAGAATCTACAACAAAGACTGTGTTCCTGACGACTGAGGACCTGCCCCAGAGACTGTATCATTCTAAAAGGTTAGAAAAATAATTATCAATAGGTTTAGTGGATAGGTTAAAGGGGTTGTAAGAGTTTATAGGATAAGTGAATTTAGTAATAAATAAATAAGTGATAAATAATAATTTAAAAGTTCGGTTACACTGTTCCAATAGCCTCGTCTGGAACTTGTTAAGGTTTCCCAACATTTATGGCCGAGTCCCAGTTACTCTCTGGTCTAGGCTCACCCTCACTCTACCCTGTCTTCCTCTTCATCTCAACATCTGATCTCTTCCAAAAGCCTACCTCCTGACATTTTTTTTTTTTTTACACAAATGTCCAGTTTCCTAAACCCCATGTCTTTCATTTTCTGGACTGTTCTCATTCATGTTTGATGGAGTACACGTCCCTGAGTAACATGCTTTCAAGATGTCTTTCTTTAGATCAATCAAATCACATTTGCTCAAGTGTGGCCAGGTATACATCTGTCTTCAAAGGCCACTGCCTACTGATTTCTGTTGACATCCACTGTGGTTTGAGCAGCTTGACATCAGCAGCTCCTTCTGTCTTACAGGTGGATGCTCTGGTGCTCACCCAACACTGGGAAGTGTTTCCTAGCTCCTTATTTGAGATTTCCATTATGGGGGAGGTTCCTCCCACCCGTTGTTTACAGATAGCTTCCCTTTTAATTCTCTTCACTTTCCTGTGGCAGATGGAAATTGGATAATAGCCTTTATAAATTGTAGATGCTCTATTTTTGTTACCACATTTCTAACATGCTTCTGATCTATTTGTGCCTTTAGCATCCTCTTCTGGAAAACTCATTCTTAAATTTTTAATTTATCTTTTAAATTTGCAAACTTTCATAATTTTTGCTAGTTATGGACAGAGCAACCTTTAAGTATATATGCTTGTGGGCTTTTTTTTCTTTTGATATCGGACTTCTTGTTTACTAGTAATTTCAGATGTTTTATGTTTCCTGAATTATTCTTAAATCGGTCTTCCCTCCTCTTCTTCCTCCTCCTCCTTTTCTTTCTTTTTTGTTGTTGATTTTCTTATGGATTTTTTTTATCAATTCTTTCAGCTTTTTTATAGGCTTCCCCCAATTTTTTTCTACTTGAATCTGTGAGTCCATTTTTTTTCCTCTGAGAAAGAAGCAGCCCTCACTGTGACTTTTTCATGATTCTCCCACCTTATGGCATAAACAGGATGATGGGGAGAACCTGGGCATTTAAAGTGTCTTTCAGTCCCCTCTTAATGTTATTTGTGATCCCAGTATGTAAAACAATAGTACCCAGGTTCTGTAGAAGAAACCCGAGGCTGAATTACTGAAAATGTCTTAAAATATAGTCTTACTGTGTTCACTTTCTTTTGGGAACTTTATTGGAACTTAGAAAACTCACTAAGTTCCCCCAACAGTGGAACAAGTAAGAACAAATTCTATTTACGTGGAGCCTCTGACACCTTTGACGGCTCTCACATTTATTATGAATACATATGACCTCTACAGTGTTACAATATTTACACCCATCAGTAAATAGGCACTCTTTAATAGGAAGACAGAAACTTAAACTCTAACCAAAACCCCTCACAGAATTAGAATTAGTGAGAAGAAATATTATCATGACTCTTGCATTCCTAATGAAAAAGCAGTAATGAGTCAAGTTTTATACCTATGCGCCCATGATATAGATGGTTTACAAATTGGTAGAAGCACCGGGAACTCATAAGATGACTCAGCGGTTAAAGGCTCTTGCCTCCAAGCATGAGGATCTGACTTCAAACCCCGGGACGCACAACGTAAGAGGAGAGAACAGACTCTTGATACTTGTCCTCTGACTACAGGGACAGTATGTCATGCATGCACAGGTAAATACAAACACACAGATACATACAAACATGATAACAATAATGATGGTGATGATGATCATGTTCATTTTAAAAAATTATCACAGAAGCAAAACAGTAATATAGTCCTGAGTCACTGCCAAGTTCAACAGGAAATATTATTACACAGGTATCTTTATGATTAAGACAACCAAAAGATGACCTTGGTTGGATCAAACTTTGGGATTGGTTTACCTGTGTCAACATTTCATGTAATTTCTTCAAGTGTCTGGAATGTTTACGCCGTGCCTGACTCATATTGCTCATGAGCTCAGATGTCCAAACAGATTGTGACATGGTTGTGTGTGTTGTCCGTGTGTTCAGAATCAGCCAGAAAGGGAAGCATAAGGGTGTTTACATAATGCCCTCAGAGGTCATGGAGGTCAGGACTCATAAGGACTCTCGGTCCAGTGCCTGCTAGGACTTCATTTACTTTCCCTCTGGGTTGGCATTGACAACAAAGACTCTCAAGACAGAAAGTTCCCTGTTGAGGACCCACCTTTAGCCCATCTACCTCACAGCTCTCAAGTGACCACCTCACCCACCTCCTATCGCCAAGGATTGACACTGTTGAGATCATCATGTCTACTCGCACCAGTGTGGGGAGATAAAGGATATTTAGTAGCGGCCCTGGGGTCTGGGTACCTGATGGGGAGGCAATGCTAATGGGTCAATGGGGTCCTGAAAATCTCAAAAGGACATTCAGATAATAATCAGCTTTTTGTTTTCTGCAAGCCTATCTCACATCTGGACTCTGGGTTGAGCTGTACTCCCCTCAGGCAATTCCCTTGCTTGGTGATTGATTAGATAAAACTATTGACATTTTCCCCAGTGAACTACCAGTTGTCATTCCAATCATTAACCGGGCTCCTAGCTTCTCTTTGTCACCCCATCTTTCCCTCTTTGAAGTCAGTTGTGAAAGAGATAAGTCCCATGAAAGTCACCTGTCCCCTGTCTTTTGCAGCATAGGCAAGGATCCAAGTTGAGTCCTCTCTGGGTGCTGGGCCTGGGTGTCCCCCATGAAGCATGCTCTTATCAGCCTTCTCCCAAGACTTTGAGACTAGCCTGATCTATGTAGAAATTTCAAGGACAGGCAGGGTTACATAGGGATACTGTGTTTCTAAAACAAATGAAAATAAAAAGAAGATACTTTCCATGGCTGACTTCACAACCTGGGAAACACAGCAGGCCCTGCTGCTATTGCTCCTGACTTGATGGCTAATCAGATTTGTCTGTCTGTCTGTCTGACTGACTTTGTCTCTGTGTATACCTCTCTTTGCCTCTGCCTCTCTATCTCTGTTTCTTTGTCTCTGTCTGTCTCCCTCTCCCTCTCTCTGCCTCTAAGGGCTTCCTGCGTTCCATCAACACCCTCTCCACCACTTTCTTTGCAGGCCCAGTTGCCACAGGGGCTCATGGTGTGAGCTCCCTGATCCCCAGAGCCCTCTTCTCATTCCTCTACTTTCAGGAAAGCTGCTCCAATGCCCTTCTGACTTCCAGGAATCATTTCTTGTCTGGTCCTCTTGCCTGTCTCCAGGATGGCATACTCATCTTCCCTTCTGGAAGATTCAGTGACCACTGAGCCCAGCCTCAGTGCCCTGGCTAAGTACATTTGGTTCCTTGCCTCTGCTTGTCTGATGCTTCCAGCACACACTGTCACCACTGTGTCTGGCCTCTGAATTAGGGGCTGTCAGGCCATTGATCCATCCCTCCATTAACACATATTTATCAAGGTCTTATTACCTGTGGGGCCCAGTGGGGCTGAAATGAATGGAGAGTAATCAGCCTTGCCTCTCTGAGCCCTTCCAGTCTGGGATAATGTACTGTAAATGGCTTTGTGGTGTCATCCTGTCTGCTCGCCTAGGGAAGACTGTTAATTCCTTGCTGGCAGGAACTTTATTTTCTTGGTCTTTGTGGTCTCCACATGGCTTATTGTGGTGTAGGCCCACATAGAAATGGTAGCAGTGGATAACGTATAGAGACTTGTAAGATATTAACAGCTTAAAGGAGCATCTGCAATCACGCTTTTTAAATTGGATCATGGTCTCGTGGGGTAGGCAGGATGAGACTGAAGGATGCAAGTTCTAAAAAGCTTAATAAACTGACACTTCCCAAGTACTTATTCAAAAAATATTGTTCAGTCCTTATCAGGTGAACATAAGGAAACTTTCATTTCAAGATCCCTGCCCAGAGCAAGGGATTTAATGACATTAAAAATACTACTTTTTCCAGGTATAGTGGCGCATGTCTTTAATCCCAGCACTCGAGAGGCAGAGGCGGGTAGATCTCCTTAAACATGAAAGGCTATAACCAGTATTCTTGGTTACCTTCCAGAACTTGACAGTAAGACTCTGTTGCTCATGACACCACACACTTGAGCCATAGAACATGGAGAAACCAAGCCTATGCTGATCCAGCAGCTTCATCCCCTGCTAGTTGCCTCTCATATCACTGCAATCACTGTTCTGTGCACACTACTGGAAGAGAAGGACTGACCAGTCTTTGAACCAGCTGTGACTTACTTTTTCACCTTGGCTTCTCCTTCTCTTTCTCCTCCTTCCCTTGCATTTGCTTATTAGAAACTTCCCTCACTGACTGGTGATTTCAGCAAGCTATTTGTAGTTCTGTTTGTTGTGATGAATGCAAAAGTTTCATTTTTAGCAGCAGGGCCCTTTGGAATATTCAATCCCAGAAGCAATGTTTCTATCCACTTCTCATCTTACATAAACTTGTCAAGATCTCTCATCCATGGGCAGGCTCTTCTGGTTCTCTCCATCGTTGCTGATTTTGTCCTTTTTCATTCCTGTAGTTGCATATTCCCATCCTTTCTTGAGTGAGGGGAAATAAATGCCTGTGTGTTCAGACATTATTCTGAGCAACAAACCAGAACAGGTTTTTCCACCCTAACTTTTCACATGCTCTGCCTTGTTCTTCAAGGGTTTTAATTGCATGGAAAAAGACAGATTAAAAATAAACAAAAATGGCAAGCTAAGCTCTGAGGTAAAATATCTCCAGTTAATTAACTTCAAGGTGATGAAAATTATACAGACTTACCATGTTCAGAAAGTAACTTCCAATGGTCTTCAAAGACTCTCCAACAAACCAAGTCTAGTATTATATAGGATTTATATAATATGTTTATATATTTATTTTGAAAATGTGTTAATAGATGATGTTGGGGAAGGTCTAATAACATTGCTTCTGATAGGCTGATTTCAATGCTGAGATCTAGTTACTGCCCTTTCTGAGGCATTCTCTGATTGGTTGAATAAATGCTGAGGCCTGAGATTGGGCAAAAACAGAGGTAGGTGGGACTAAGGTGTGGGCTTCTGAAGCCTCCAATAGATGAAGGAGAGAAGCCTCTAGTAGCCAGAAGCAGCCTCAGGAGAAGCTTTCAAGAGAAGAAACATGGAACAGGAAGGAAGACAGATGCTATGGGTTAGAGAAAAGAATTTCATTCCACGTGACCTGGAACATCGGCACAGCATGGAGAAAAACAGCTCAGGGGACATATGTATATTATAGGGAGCTTTATTCAGAAATAGAATTAAGAGCTAGCTTAGATAGGCCAAGATTGCTCAATTCAGGCCAAGGCTTGTTAAAATCCATGTAGTGTCTATGTGCTCATTTATAATGGCTGGTTAAGGAGTAACAGCTGCCAATCAATCAACAATAATATAGTGTTAAGCAATTTAATTAATTATTTCTACAAATGGTGCCTGACTACAGCAATTAGAATCCTTCTTACAGCCTGAGAAGACCTGGGTAAAAGGTAGCTTTCTAGCCAAAGATCGGGGAGCTGAACCCGAATACATTTCAAAGGAGTGGCTCCCTTAACAAAAGCTGCTGCCTTGCAGCAAAGGTGGAAAGCTTAGCTCTTCTTACATACTAAAAAACCAGAAGCCTTCTAAACAGAGCTTGAGAGTGGAATTAACCACCTAGATTAAAAATAGAGGAATTCATAATGCCTCAATATGTTTGGATTCCAATTGAGTTTGTTTCTCTTAGCATGCAAATGATTTTTACCCTGATAATTGTGGTTCTGTGTATCTTTTTTGAGAAAGTTTGGACTAGGATAGACTTAAAGGAATGAATGAATTTACAGATGGAATGCTAAATTGCCAACAATGATAATGGAGGAAGGAGGGAGGCCCTTTCTAATAGATAATACAAAATTGATGGCAGCTGGAGCTCAGAGCTCCTTGGCTACTAGATGCTTCACAGGGCTTTCTGGGAAAGGCCCACCAAGGAAATGCAGACACAGCTAGATTCAAGGAATGATGAATAAAATTATGATATAGGATGACAGAGTTAGACCAAGGTGTTTTGAATGTTTTTGTTTCTTTGCTTGATTTTTGTTTAGATGTCCTTGATTTTCCCTATATTGGGAGGTAGAAAGGACTTTTGTAATTTGGCAATTGCTAAAATATGCTGGATTTTTTAAGATTTTGGGCAGATTTTGAATTGTCACTACAGTTTTAAGTTGCTCTCTGGGTTACAGAGTTACTAATAACTGGGATTTAATTGAAGTATTTGAGCAGGATGGTACTGGCACACACCCTTAATCCCATCACATTAGAGGAAGAAACAGGCAGATCTCTCAGTTTTAGACCAGCCTGGTTCAAACAATGAAGGCAGGGTGGGAACCCTGCTGATAAGATAAGGCTGCTTACTAAAGACAGTCTATAATTAAAAAATGACACACTTTTTCCTTGATGTTAATTTTAATAATGTCCTTACTGATCTAATGGATAAATACATATAATCTTAAATTTACATAAAGAGAAAGGGGTCACAAGCCAGTCTCCTTAGATGTGGGGCTCCCACTGAAGAACTGGTCTCAAGAGGCATTTTGCCCATAAAAGAGATATGTTAATCACTGGGCATGGTGGTGCATGACTTTAATCCCAGCACTTGGGAGGCAGAGGCAGTTGCATCTCTGTGAGTTTAAGGCTAGCCTGGTCTACAAAGTACATCCAGGACAAGGATACACAAAGAAATTCTGTCTTAGAGAGAGAGAGAGAGAGAGAGAGAGACAGAGAGACAGAGAGACAGAGAGACACAGAGAGAGATTCTATTAGTCAATGTAAGGACCCAGAATTAGACAGGGGGGAGGGAACATGCAAGCTGCATGCCTCCCACTACCAACAGTTAAGAAAAGCTACATAAAATAACATAAAGGTTGCCGGGTGTGGTGGCACACGCCTTTAATCCCAGTGCTTGGGAGGCAGAGGCAGGCTGATCACTGTGAGTTTGAGGCCAGCCTGGTCTACAAAGTGAGTCCAGGAAAGCCAGAACTGTTACACAGAGAAACCCTGTCTCAAAAAAACAAAACAAAAAATAACATAAAGGTAATTCAATGAATTAAATTCATACCTTGGTCCCAAAACTTGGGACACAAGGAAAAAACAGGTTCCTTGTGTGCTCATGCCAATCTAATCTACAGAGCTCTATAGAGCAAATCAAGACTGCCCAAGCTACACATAGAAACCCTGTCTCAATAAGGATAGATATATCCACATAGAAATTAAATCTCCAAAGAAAGGTTAAAAGGAAGGAAAAATATATATAAATGCATACCTTTGATCCCAAAATTTGGGAGACAAAGACAGAGACAGATAGGTTCCTTTTCAGTTTGAGGCCAACCTAATCTAGAACAACACAGAATAAATCTGTTTTAATCAATTAATAAATTTATATCAACTGCAGAGGAGAATGCTTAAACCCCATACAGTCTTTTTTTTAAAATACTTTATTTTTTTTTCTTCAAGTTACATCTCAGTCACAAACCCTTCCCTATTCCCCCTTCCTATCCCGCCCTTCCACCCTCTTCCCCCCAGCAGCTTCCCCTCTCAGTCCAACAGATGGTTCCTTCTCCTATAACAGTAAATATTATACAAAACAACAGATATAAATATGTCACATTTATGAGAGTTAAATGGCCCAGCATACCTTCCCAATGTCCAGTCCATACATATTTGGCCCCTGACTTTAACATTCTACTATCTAACCATCTCCATGAGTTTAAAGGTCTATATCTGACTCAACATTCACACCAACTTGCAACACAATTTTAAGAGTAACTTCTTAGATCTATAACACCCTCTTGATTCCTAAACAACTCAAAATTTAACCATGAGACTCTAGCTGTCTATTCTTCAACCACCTCAGAGACCTGAGAGGGATAAATATATCTGCTTATATAGGAAGTGCAGGGCCTGCAGCCTCCAAAACCAAGAAATGACATACCAGTGACTGCCTGGACAGTTCCCATTTTCTCTCCATACATTCCTGCATCAGTCTTCAGCCTTTTGGTCCTGTTTCTCTGACAGACATTTGTTGTAGAGCAGGGATTATGAAGGACCTACCCACCCTGTCTTGGCAGAGCCAGGCTGTAGACTTCCCTGCCACCAAGTTTTGTCCTTTTTGGACAGCAGTCTGTCTGCAGTTGGAGCAATGAGTTTTTTCATGCCAAGAGATAGGCTTGCCACTAATTCAACCATCTCACACTGGAGATTCTTCGATGCTTATCTTCTACTTGGAGTAGAATAGGGGGTGCTGTCAGGAGCTGATATGTCTCGATATCAAAAAAAAAAAGAAAATCTTAATTTAAGATAACATCTTTGAATGCCATATTCTGCAGATCTCTTGGGGTTTTTGAAGATGCCCTATCCATCTCTTGTATTTAGATAAGCAAATGTTGCTTGTCTCTTAACAACTTGATTACTGAGTAGTTTAGAGAATATCTGTGATAGACTGTCATAGTAGCTAACAAAGTGACATGTTTGCATGACTAGGAGTTTGTTTTACTTAACTATCCTAAACAGTTTTAGACGGTTGGTATCAAGAGGCCAGAGCTTCACATTTTATTTTTAAGTATCTCTAGGTATGATACCATTAGGAAGTGTTACCTTTAATTTTGTATCAATTTACAAAGATCTATTCAATTGTGGTTAAATATACTCTTAATTATGTATCAATATACAAAGATCAATGCCTATGTAGCCCAATACAATCTTAATATTACGTCTATATATAAGGGTCAATACCATTGTGGCCAACTATAATCTTAATTTTGTATCAATATACAAAGATCAATACCGATGTAATCCAATACAATCTTATTTTTGCACAATAAACAATGGTCAATACCACTTTAGCCAAATATACTACTAATTTTGTATCAATATACAAAGGTATAAGGGCATATTCAATAATCTGCCCCTTCTTCTTGGACCTTCCTGTGCTATGTCCCCATACAGTGTTATGCTGCATTTTCAATTTAAAATTGATTATATATAGCATATATATGTAATACTATTACATGCCATCCTTTTATATGGCATTAATGGGGACTTACAAATGTCTTTCTTTTGCTCAAGCAAAGAACAGAAAATATTCCTTAATTGATTTGTGCATCCTGCACATCCAAGGCATTTTGGTAATGCAGAACTATGTTACTTGTGAGAAATTATGTATTTTCAGAACGAAGTGATCAGACACCAAAGAAGACAAGTAGCCCAAATGATCCAGCCTCATAGACTGCCTCAATAGCTGTTTCCTCAAAAATATGCATCCAGAACAACTTCAAAAGTAGCTTACTAAGATGTTCCAGCCTCACAGACTGTTCCAGACAAGACTTCAATAAAGCCCTGAACTTTCCCACCCAAAGTCCAGTTTCGGACTACAAACTGCTCAGGACATTCAAATTGCTGAGCACATAGAGATTGGACAACGAATGTTACTATTAAATTGATTGACCATTTTTTCCATTTTGTTTGGGACCCCAAACAGGTTTTCTGCATCCCAATTCAGCAGGAAGCAATTTTAAGAGAACAACACCCCATTCCCAAAAGGTGGGGGTGGATGACTTCTTGGTCATAGATGTTGTCATTTAGGGGGAATGGTTACAAATTGTTATATGGTCTTGTTAAGCAAGATATAGGAGGTTAGACTCAGGGATTTCTCTCTTTTTCTTTTCTTTATCCTTCTTTCTCTCTTTCATAGGAGGCAAAGACTTGAAAAGAAAAAAGAGGGGGAATATGGATATACAATATAGAATTGATAAAATAAAATGTTAGATTATTGAATCTACTCCTATAGATCCTTGTTATTAATACAAAATTAAAGTTAGACATATGAGAATGATAGGAAAAAAGGGTAGATTATTGAATCTACTCCTATAGATCTTTGTATATTGATACAAAATTAAGGCTATATTTTGATTAGGTATTATACCTATGTAATTCTTAAGATTGTAATGGGAAGTTCTAGCCCTTTTGACAGCAACTACTACAAACTGTTTAGGATAATTAAGAAATGCAAGTTGATAGTCATTCAAACTTGTGATTTTATTAGGATAATTAATTTAGTTTATCTCAGATGTTTTCTAAGTTAATCAGATATTAAGTTGTTAGAGACAAGCAACATTTGCTTACTCAGTGGAGATGGATAGATGGTCTTCAAAAACCTCAAGAGAGGTTTTTGTAGAATATGGCATTTAAAAATATTTTTATTATTTAAATAATATTCTTTGACATGAGACTGTTAGCTCCTGACAGTTCCCATTGGACTTGGAAGGAGACGATAAGCATCAAAAATCTCCATCAGGAGATAATTCCTACCAGGCAGAAATGCCCCTGCTATCTCAACAGACTATATACAGTCCAAAGATGGAACAAAGTTTCAATGCAGGCAAATCGATGGTCTGATTCTACAAAGACAGAATGGACAAATCTTATTTTCTGCTCCAAAACTAAATTTGTGAGATATGCTTGGCCAGAAGGCTGAAGATGATGCTCTAATGTTATAAAAATGGGGGACTGTCTAGGCAGCCAGTTGTCAGTCATTTCATAGTTTTGGAAGTTGGTTGCTCTGCACTTACTATTTATTCAGAAATATTTATCCTTCTCAGGTTTCTGATGTGATTGAAGACTACATTGTTATAGCATCACAGTAAATTTTAAGTCATCTAGGAATTAAAAGGATGTTTTAGAGTTAAGATGAATTTAGTTCATAATGTAAGTTAGGATGGAAGTTGAATTAGGTAAGATCCTTAAACTCATCAAGAGAGATATGTAATAAAATATATTTCTTAGTTGACTAGTCAAATACATATGGACTGGACATTGAGATTGTATGTTACATCTTTTAGTTTTCATAATTGTTTTTATTGTATTTATTGTTATTAAGAAAAGGAGCCTTTTGTTAGACTTAAAGGGGGAGATGCTGGGGAGGGTCGAATAGCATTGCTTCTGGTAGGCTGATTTCAGTGCTGAGATCTGGTTACCACCCCTTCTTGATTGGTTGAATAAATGTTGAGGCCTGAGATTGGGCAAAGACAGATGCAGGCGGGATTAAGGTGTGGAGTTCTGAAGCAGAAAGTCTTGGGTGAAAGAAGCCTCCAGTACCAGAAGAAGCCTAAAAAGAAGCCTCCAAGAGAAGAAACAAAGAGCAGGAAGGAAGACACATGCCATGGGCTGGAGAAAAGAACCTTATTCCATGTGACATGGAACATCGGCATAGCATGGAGAAAAACAGCCAAGGGGGCATATGTATATTATAGGGGGTTTTATTCAGAATAGAATTAAGAGCTAGCTTAGATGGGCCAAGATTGCTCAATTCAGGCCAAGGCTTGTTAAAATCCACATGGTGTCTGTGTGCTCATTTATAATGCTGGTAAAGGGTTAACAGCTGCCAATCAATTAACAATAATATGAATACTGTTAAACAATTTAATTATTTCCACAAGATGATGCCATAAGGTAGCACTTTACTTTGGGATGATCTTTATGTTCTTATAATATTAGTTATCTTTTAAACTGGGATGTGGGACACACACACATGCACAGTTTGCTCAGGTGATCTACCCACACAGACAGGCTACGTATGAAGGCAGATAGACACAAATGGAGAGGAAAAGAAATCCATATTCCCAATTTCTCAGTCACTTTCCCCTTCAAGCTGATGGTTTGCTTCTTTCTATGTTCTTGGAATTTTTTGTTTTTCTTTGTCCTATTAGCTCACTGGTTTTTTTTTCTTTCCTTTATCAATGTAGTCATATAAAGTCATGAAGTTCCTCTCTGCAAGTACTGCTTCATCTACATCCACAGAGTTTTAATATATCGTATGTTATTATGATTTCTTTCCTTTTTATTGTCTTTTTCTATCTTCTTAGGTGACTCTACAAAGTAGTGAGTTTCATCAAGGCATCTGTACATGATGTTATATTTTAATCCCCACTGCCACTGTCCTCCTCATATTGGCATTTATTTCTAAAAAAAAAAAAATCTAATTTGTGTTTGACCTAAAATGTATAAATGTGGATGTTTTCTAGATATAATTAGTGTAATTTCATAATATACCAGGAAAGTATCTAATAAAGCAGGGCACATGGTAGCATAACCTTTAGTCCCAGACACTCAAGAAGCTCAGGCAAGAGAGTCACAGGTTCAAGGACAGCCTGGGCTACCTATTGAGACACCCATATTAAAAAGAAAATACATTAGGCATTTGTAGAAGACTAGCTGTGTGAATGTTCACAGGATAAACAAACACTATCAAAAAGGTAAATAAAACAAAAAATATGACAATTTGGGACTTTTATTTGAATTGTTGTCTACTTACAGTGAAAACAATTCTATGTGTATATATATGTTTATATCCGCATGTCAATGTTTGTATACACATACACATATACATATATATGTACACATGAACATATACATGGATATTTAATGTCTATATTATGTCTACATAATACATAATATACATATTCATGTATATATTTATATATGAATGGATATGTAATATGCACATGTGCTGATATAATTACATATGCATCTATATATGTGCTTATCTATGAGTGTTCATGTGTATGTGACTATGTTTGCATGTATAATATGCATATATGTATATGCATAAACACATGCATGCATATAGATATATGAATGTATACACATGTTTACATGTGTATACAAAAAGCACTAGCAGTCTACTTGCTTGATTACCAGGAGTGACTTATTTGGATTCACTTATTGGGTGCTGGAGGACATACACAAATGTCTCTAATATGCCAGTGCTAGGGGACCTGATTTCTCATAACGACTGCCCACTGGCTGCTGGTGAGGACAATGTAACAAATAAAGGGACCCTAAAGAAAAGACTCTCCCTCTCGTTGGTCTCTCTAGTGCCCTCTGCCGTTAGTTTTGGGTAATTAACGAGCGGAGACTATCTCAGGTTTGGGAGAGTGATTTGTAGAGGGCTTGTGTCATGTGACTGACATGCGCATTTTAAAAACACTCTGGAGATGTACTCATAACCATATGGATGGATTTTAATTTCTGCCCAAGGGCTCTGCATACTTTGATGAATGTGGAAGCAATTTCCATTTCATCAGTTATGTAAGATGGCACTTACCTTGTTCATGTTAATTGGATCCACATTCTTAAATTTATTTCAGCATCACATTACTACAACATATACTATGTGTTATCAACTGAATTTTTCCTTAGTTCAGTTTTGGAAGTTGATGTGTTACTTTTTAAGATTTATTTATTAATTTTAAAATGTGTTTGTATGTATGCCTGCATAGTTAATGTGTACCATGTGTGTGCAGTGGCCTCAGAAGCCAGAAGAGGATGTCGGATTCCTCCTTAGCTGGAGTTACAGGTGGTTCTAAGTTGCCTGATGTGGATACCAGGCACTGAACTTGGGTGGTGTGCAAGAGCAGTGCATATTCTTAACTGTTGTGCCCTGTTGTACTATTTTACTGGAAAGCTTCACGCTCTAGAAATTAAAGAAGCTCCTTCTTTGAGCCCCTGACATGCTTTGCACACACCTAGACAGTCTTGCCCATCCTCTGCATTTCAAGTTCTGTTTACTTGTACCACATTTCCTCCATATTAGGATCTTTTTGATGATGGGGTCTTGTGATCTGCTCTGTGACTTATCACAGCTACAGAAAGAGGATGATGATTAAATATTTGTTGAACATCTAGTAAAGATCACATAGTTAGGAATATCTCTATATAACTTACTTGAGGAAACACTTTACTCCAGGACCTTAGCTGGAACAGAGAACAGATTCCAGGCCTTGGGATAATCTGTATACCTTGCATTGATTCGGAGATTTTTCTCAAGGCCATTCAGCACTTTGAGAGATGACCAAAAAAGAAAAAAAGCATTTTGGAAAGATCATATAAATGGCTCTCATTTACTATTTGGATGAGAACGGATGAGACAATCTGAAGGTTGCACTCCAGCTTCCCCCATGCCTTTGATTTTATTCTTTGATATAGAATTTAGCCTGGGAGGAGAGCCTCTCAACCCCTAGCACCTCAGAATGTGTATGTATTTTAAGATAACCTGTACTCAAAGATAAACTTTGAGCTCAACGAAAGGATCCTGCCTAAAACTGATCAGCGCCTGGCCTTCACAGGCACAGGCTCAGCAGCATGTATCAGAACAACATGTAAACAGCCTTTTGTAGGCCACAGAGACAAGTCTTTCAGGTGCCACCCTTGAACTTGGACTTTGGCTTCCAGAATTATGAGAATTTTTTTTTTGTCATGTAAGCCACCAACTCTGTGCTATTTTACTATGAAAATCCAAGGAAACCAATAGAATGTAGCCAGCTTTGCCTACTTTTGCACAGGTTAACATGAAGATAGACAGTTGTAAACACACAAATCAAGTCTCTAGCAGTGAAAACCCCTGGGTGGCTGTGGAAAAGCTGTGTACCCAGAGGCCTTCTCACAGGTAACTGTAGGGGTTAGATAAATTAGATTTAGAAAATATATAGGAGTTTCTGATACTGTCTCTTAATTTGGGGCCTGAAGAGCATTATCAGAAACTCCTATATATTTTCTAAATCTAATTTATCTAACCCCTAAATGCCCCACGTTGGGCGCCACCTGTAACCAAACTTTTAAATTATTATTTATCACTTATTTATTTATTACTAAATTCACTTATAATAAACACCAACAATTTCTTAACTATTAATCCTATAAATTCTTACAACCCCTTTAACCTATCCACTAAACCTATTGATAATTATAACAACTACTTTCATAACCTTTTAGAATGATACAGTCTCTGGGGCAGGTCCTCAGTTGTCAGGAACACAGTCTTTGTTGTAGATTCTTTAACACACTTAGCAGTCCTTTTTTTGGATCTCTCAGATGCAGGTTCGTCAGGGTAAGTTGGTTATTGCAGTCTCACCTTAAATAAGGCTTCATGTTTTCTTTTCTGTGGGAGACCCCAGCCGTCTGTAGGCCAACTTACTTCTTTTGAATCAGGAACTCAGCTGCTCTGCCTCAGTCCTTAAAATCAGGCACAGTTTCCCCTAGGCCACTGATCGGACAGATCAAACCCCTCCAGGCAAAAGCTGAGCCACAGGGTCCAGTCCTTGGCCTTTTGGTGTCTTGTTCAGGCTTTCTTTGCTCACCGGCTTCTTTCTGCTTCAGGGAGAGAGCTGGCCATCAATGGCCAGCCCTTTTTTCAGCAGGACTCTTGGAGCTCTCTAGCATCAGGAGCCTCTTCTTCTTTATCTGGGCTCCATGCACTGTCCTTAAATAGGAGGAACTCTGTTTCAGCTTAATTTGGGCTCTGCCCACTTAGCAGCTGAAAACAATGTCAGGCCAGATACTTTGTTTCTTCAAGTCTATTGAGTCTTTCCTGTTTTTCCTGACTTCAACCTTGTTTTTCAGTCTATTAAGTCTTTCCTGTTTTTGCTGACTTCATGCTGATAATGCTCTTCAGGCCCCGAATTAAGAGACAGTATCAGAAACTCCTATATATTTTCTAAATCTAATTTATCTAACCCCTACAGGTAACTATTGAAGGGAGTCTTGAAAAACATGGAGGAGTTCAGCAGGCTGACAAAGGTGCCGAAAAGTACATTCTCAGCCCTGAGAAAAGCACTTCGCAAAGGCTTAGAGTATTAAGGGGCACATGTATTTGGGGACCATAGAGGACTGTAAGGACAAGATGCATGAACAGGAGAGAGCCACAGGGATGAGACTGGGACAGTAGGCTACTGCCTGGTAGTGGAGGACCTGGGGATCTTTGCTCACAGCTGCAACACTTATCTGTAGATAGCAAAAGAGTACATGGGGAGTAGAAGGTCACCGTAACCTCCATGGAGAGACTCAATTCTCCAGAAGGTCACCCTACACTCTCTAGCATGACCACACACTTGGCCTTTCAGCTGTGTTCTGTGAAGCCTCATCTCTTTGAGTTCCTGTCACTTTTCTAAGCTTTCTCTGTGTCTAAGTGTGAGGAAGAGCAGTGGGACATGAGGCCAGACATGTGGTGAGGGGGTTGCAGGCGAGGACAGATAACCATTGTGAATGTCATACTGGTTCTGATTGACGTCAGAGCCATAGAAGGACTTTAGAGGAGCGATCCATCTTCAGTTTGAAAATTATCCCTAGAGTTCGCAGATGGAAAAGTGACTGGGGACAGCTAAGAGTAGAAGCAGTAGGTTTCTTGGGTGCCAGAAATGCCAGTGTCCTCTGGGGGAGGAGAAGTGGATGGGTTTCCCTGGCAGAATAGACCGATGGGAGGGCCGTGAGGAGACTGGAAGGCAGGCAAGAGGGTTTTGAAGCAGAAATCATGATGGATGTTCTTTGCTGGCCTGCTCATAGGCCAGCTAATACTCAGCTAATTTTCTTATACAGCCCAGAACTACTTACCAAAGGATAGTGCAGCCCACAGTGGGACATATCTAGAGGGCAGTCCCTCAGTTGAGACTCCATTCTCTAGTGACTCTAGGGTGTGTGAAGTTGAGAGTGAAAGCTAACTAGGACAGTTATCTTTAGTATATTAGTTGTTATGTGTCATCCACCTCTGTGTCTGACCTATCATCTTTATTATTATTAAGTGAAATCCCATTTGGAATGTACAAAAGGCTCTAATACTACAAACCCTAAAACCAAGGATGTTGTCAGATAATATCTGAAGCTTATAGCAGAGACTTCCTCGCTGCACTCTAGCCTGCCTACCTGAGTTTTCCACCTTAATTTGTACCATGTTTTTGGTGTGTTATTATAAAAGCCTCATTAAATTGTCACCACATTGGAACACAATATGAGTTTAACCTGAATCCATGCTCCCTGGCCCATAGTCACTGGTATTTTCTATGCTGCTCGGTATGGAATTATCTCCCTGCTTGGAGGAAAAGAGAATCCTTCACCAGTGAGTATGGACAGGTAGGACTGTGCATTCATTTTGAGAAGTTTCTGTAACCCGAGGATGGGCTGGGAGCCAAGGCTCAGTAAGCTGATATCCCACCCAGACCCTGATTGAGCAGAGGTGACCATCAGCTGAGAAAGTTTATAATGGCCACCAAAGTTTAATGATATAGCTATTGGAAGTGGTATCAAAAATGACAGGTTATCTTTCTGCTGCTGCGCAAAATCCTCAAGAAAACTGACTTATAAGGAGAAAAGATTGATTTGGGCCCATGGTCACAGAGATTTTCGTCCATGAAAGCTTGGACATGCTGCTTTGTGTTTGTGGTAGAACGGTACATTATAGCAGAAATCTCTACAGAAGAAAGCAGATAACTTCATGATGGCTGGGACATACAGAGAGTAAGAAGGGGCTAGGTCTTACTATCCCCTTCAAGAGCATAACTTCAAGAACTAACATCCTTTCATGAAGCCCCACCTTCTAAAGTCTTCCCACCTTCCAATCAAGGGTAGTGACTGGTCCTTGCATAGAAGCCTATAAGGAAAACTCAAATGGTGACAAGCAGAGCCCTGCCTCTGGGACTCTCCCTCATGTCCTTCATGTCTGGGACCATTGTTGTTTATTTTTTTATTACTTATTTTTATTATTTGTTTAGTGTGTATGTTTAAGAGGGGGTCTCTGTGCTCAAATGAACATGCCTCATTTGACTTGTGGAGGTCAGAAGAAGAGTTGTGGAAGTCAGTTTTCTCCTTTTACCATGTGAGTTCCAGGATCAAAATCAGGACTTCAAGCTTGGCAGTAAGCAACTGGTTACCCTCTGAGCCACCTTCCCAACCTGGGCCTGCTTTTGGTTTTATTAGCCTTCACAGTTACTGCCATTGCCCAAAACCAAGAGCCCTGCAAATGCAATGGTGGGTTTTTTTCCACCCTAGATTTTGCAGAGCCGTACTTTTAAGAGAAAGTCAATTCTAATTAGAGTTTTCTCACCTAAGATTAGATCTGGGGTGAGAGGAGGTCACAGAAGCTATTCATTCTGGGGTTGTATTTAGATAGGAGGAGAGGGGGTGAGAGGAGAGAGAGGCAGGAATGAGGAGAGGGAGGAAACACATTAAGATATCTTAGGAGATCAACTGAAATATCTCAGAATAAAATTGACATTTTGGTGACTTTTTTCTTTTAAAATTATTTTAATAGTTCCTCTAAAGAGGTTTGCTGATTAGATTTTAATTTTGTTCTTGAGAATACTTGGGTGTCCTGATTGCACAGGAATCATGTGAGCGGGGAAGTTCAGTACACTTGGAATAGTTCTTTGGACCCAATAAGCCTCTAGGGTGAAGTTCCCAGATTTTACTATCAACTAGAAACTTGAGCGCCGAACAATCCACACTGAGACAAAAATCAGAGCTTCCAGAAATGTCCACGAAGACCCTCTGAGCACTCAGAGGATCACACCGCACACTTTGCTGATAGTTGCTTGCTGTGCCTCATCTGTCTAAAATGAGAAGTGATTGCTTCTTCTCATTTCAACATTCAATGATCTATGCTTGCTGCAAAAAGTTCAAACACTGTGGAAGTATACAACTTAAGAAGTAAAAGTCTTCTCCTATCACTCCCCAGGACTTACAAAGTAAAAATCTTCCCTCAGCAAATAATTTTGAATGTATATCTTCATGCTCTTATCATGCGTGTACCACCTTTGTAAAATAAAAATGGAGTAATATTGAACTAGAGGGTACATTTATTTATTTGATTATTTTTATATGCTTGTGTATATGTGTGGAGGCACGCATGTGTCAAGGCATGAGTCAGAGGAAAACTCATGAGAGTCAGTTTCTGCCATGTTGGTCTCAGGTCTTCAGATTTGAAAGCAGGTGCTTTTACTGTTAACCAAAAATTTTATTAACCTATATTTATTAATACCTATAAACACCTATGATATCTATAACCTATAAACACCTAACACCTAGAACCTATAATACCCATAACCTAAGAACACCTAAACAATCCTACTTTATCCCTTTTGAAAGCAAACTAGGATTCTCTAGCGCAGGTCCTTGCCGGTAACTTGGTCAGCCTTCTATCTGTCGGCACACCACAAACAGCAGCCACAGTCTGGCTCTGGCAATCGGGCAGTCTTATCTTCAGCTTGGCTCAGCTCCCTCCAGGATTAGTGTACGGTCCGCTGGTTCGTGTGGCCAACCTGCCTCACCTGTTCAACTTGGGGTTGGCTTCGGTCACACACGGCACAGATGCTCTGCCATGCATGGATGGCCTAGTCTGGCCCTAGTCTTTTACTTTAAAGTCTTGTCACAGCCTCCTGTGACAGGGGTCACCCTCTTGACTGTTCTTGAAGTCCTTCACGTGGCCTCTAAACTCTGCTTGCCTTCTGGTACCTCGTTCACTCACTCAGCAACTCTCTGACCCCTAGACGGATGTCTTTAGTGTCCAGTTTTCACGAACTTTCTCTTAGCAGATTCTTTGCCATGCCTTTATTTATTTATTTATTTGTTTGTTTGTTTGTTTGTTCGTTCGTTCGTTTGTTTATTTATTATTATTATTATTATTATTATTTTATTTTTTGCCAGCCTTCTCGTACTGGCTTGTGGCGAGAGTCTCTCTCACGTGTGCGGGAGGGGTGAGGGGGAACTGTGTCCCCTGATTCCTGGGCAATGCTCAATTTGCACGCTTAGGCTTTGACCACTGATATGCCTCAGGGCTGTCGCAGCCTAAGGGCTGGCAGATGGCTTATGGGCCTTACCATCTGCTGCGTGTGCTCCTCTCTCCAGCTCTCTAGCTTAAGCAGGGCACGATCTCACTGTCTTTCGTGGTCTCGCCCTTCCACACGCTCTTTGGCAGTTTCTGGTGGCCCCTGGCCACACCCCTCCACAGGTGCTTTGTGCGGCTCCCTCAGAGCTGTGGCTTTACAGTTATACCGCTTTACCGGGCACCGTCTGCGGGCTTCAAAATGAAGCTTTTTGCCGCCCTTCCTTGGCCACAAGTTTTGGCCAGTGTTCAGTAGCTGAAAGCCTCAGCTAGAGTCTTTCAAAGTATGGCTATGTTGAGAGGCCTTCCTTCAGTTTCTCAGGCTTTGCAAAGGTCCATATGTCCTTACTAATTAATTCACTAAAGAAAGCCAACCCATTACACTCTACCTCCCGAGCCTTGCCATCAAAAACTGTTCCATATCCTGAAACCCATATTTCCTGTTGAAAGCTCAGGGGAACTGAAATTTGGAGGGGAAGGTAAGAATAAGGAGAAGCCAAGGCTCTCCCAGTGCTGAGAAGACAGTGGGCTCTGTAGGGCTCAGCCGAGCCTCAGAGCTCCAGATATTGTGCATATAGAGGAGGATCCTCCTTACTCTGACTGCTGCATGGCTTCCTGGGTGCTAAACACCAGATTTTTGAAGATTAACTTGGGAAGGTGTCTATACTGTTTTTCAAACTGCAGGGCCATGACCCATATATGTGTGTGAATAGTATAGGGTAGACAGTGTCATATGAGGTAAGTGTAGGCACTGTTTGAAAGTCTATTTTGGATGTGTGACCATTAGTATATTGATTCCTTTCATATTGCTGAGACAAAAATACCCAAGAGGACAATTTGAAAGGAGGAAGGGTTTGAACACTTCAGGTCTGCTGTTGCTGCCCCATGGACGGAGGAAGGATGTCATGGCAACAGGAATACATGGCAGAGGCTGATCTATCGCTACTTCTTAGCAGACAAGAAGGAGACAGAGATGCTGATAGTGTCCCATCCCTGGCAACATACTTCTTCCAACAAGCCTCACCTCCTAAAGTTTCTAGAACTTTCCAAAATAGCAGCCCTGGCCAAGACATGAGCCTGTGGGAGACTTGATGGTTTATGTCAATTGTGAACTTGGCAGGATCTATAATAGCCCTGGAAATAAATCTCTAGGCATGCTTATGAGGGTTTTTCTAGGTCAGGTGAACTGAGGCTGGAACTGTTCCTTGGGCTGGGTGGAATCCCAGACTGCATAAAAAAGAAAGAAATGAGCTGAGCACCAGCATTCATCTCTCTCTGCTTCCCGGCTGTAGATGCCATGTGACCAGCTGCCTTCCACTCCATGATGGACCGTGCTCATGGACGAGTCTTTTTCTCTACATAGGTTTGTATTTTTCTGCATATGTCATCAAGGAGTAGAATTCTGACTTGTAAGACAGATATATGCTTACCTTTTAATGAAAGTCCAAGATTTTTTTAATATAGCTATCTCATATTTTTAATCAATAATATATTAGTGTTCTAATTTTTTTCAATGGCCTTTCAAGCATTGGGTGTCTGGTTTATTGGTCATTAGCTATTTTGGTAACTATATGGTAATCCCTCACTGTAACATTGTTTCATGTTTCCTTAATATCTGTTGTTTATGTATTTGCTGACTGTGATGCTTAACTTGACACACCCAAAATCACCCAGAGATTCTGGATGAGACACTGTCTACCTTGGGTTGGCTTGTGGACCTGTCTGTGAGGTGGGAAGATGCAGCCATTGTGGGTGGTACCATTCCTTAGCCAGGGAGTCTATAGTTGTGAGTAGAAACATCACACTGAACACAAGCAAACAACTATATATGCATGGGTTCGTTCGCTTTCTTTTCTTGTGGCTGGATGTAACCAGACTAACTGCTTTAAATTCTCGCAGCTCTGACTTACTTGCAGTGATGAACTGTAACCTAGAACTGCCAGCTAAAATAAATTCTTTCTCACTCAAGTTGCTTTTTTTTCAGGGCATTTTTAATCATAGCAGCAGAAATGAAGCTAGGATACTAACCATTATGTCATTAATAAATAGTTATTCAAGTCTTATCTCATTGACTTGTAAGGATTCTTTTATGTTTTGGATATAAGCCATTATCAGATAAATGCTGAAACATTTTGTCAGTCTTTGGCTTGTATTTGCATTTCTTAATAGCATCTGTTGAGGAGAGAGAGTTGTTTCATTTTGATAAAGTACATTTTTTTAAATTTTTTTGTCTTTTGTGACTCAAACATTGATGTTATATTTAAAAGGTCGCCATCTAATCCAATGTCACAATTTTTTTCCTCTTTGTAAGTTTTATATTTAGCTCTTACACTCAGTTAATTTGAGGTGCATACATCTCTTTTTAAAAAAGATTTGTTTTTTATTTTTAATTAAATGTTCGTGTGTATGGCTTTGTGTGTGTGTGTGTGTGCATGCACTCTCGTGAGCACCCGCATGTACACATACATGAGTGCAGATGCCCTTGGAAGTCAGAATAGGGTGTTGGATCCTCTGGAGCTGGAGTTACAGGTGGCTGTGAGCCACCCGACATATGTGCTAGGAATCGAACTCTGGGACTCTGCAAGAGTAGTAAGTGCTCTTGACAATGGTCCATCTCTCAAGCTTCTGTGTAGTTATAACTTTTGAACCTTTCTGCTGACCAAGCAGGAGAGTGAAGTGAAGGATCAGGTCCTCAAACTAGTGGGAAGACTGAAATAGATGATTGCTGGAGTGTACTGGGAAAAGCTTATTCTAGTCCACTTTTCCCATTTCCAAGGCTATAAAAGAATTGCTTCTCCCCTCACTTGTTAAAAAAGAAAATACAAACAAGCCAAAAAAACAAATCACTCAAGCCTGAGTCAGGTATTTCCTACCAGACGAGTCCACTGGGTCTTTCCCTTGACCACACAGAACCTCAGTTGTCTGAAATGGCCTGTCTTCCCATGCTGGGTTCTAAACCAGCCCACCACATCCACATTTCTTTCAGCTAAGCAGCTTTAGCCTCTTTCCCTCCCAGGGGCTGCATCTGCCCCTTTCTATACTTGCACTGCTCTTTGACACTGACATTCTGGACATGGCATATGTCACTTGGTATTTGAACATTGCAGCTTTGAAAACAAGGGCAGACCAGGAACATGGAGTTGGATGGATTTCCCAGAGGATGCTGGAGGGTAAACAGTAGCTGACTTCTGCTCCAATCTGTCACGTTCGACAGTTGAAATTGTTAGGGCTTTGGCTCCCTGGGCTCACTTGGGAGAGATGAGAGGCCAGGGTAGAGAGAGACTTGTGAAAAAAGATGGGCAGGGGACCTTGGGTGTCATTCACTTATGTTCACCCAAAGTTGATGGATTACTCTCTAATTGTATTTTGGACCCAGCTGTCTTATCTGTTTTTGCTTGATCCGAAAAGGATTACATTAGCACATTAGCCATTATCTACTTCTTGGTGAAGCAAAATTTTGAATTAGATCCAAATCTGAAGTTTTGGCAATAGAGAGTTGGGAACAACCTACACGTTCATTTTTATGGGAATAGACAAGAAACATATGGCAGAAGCATACATAGTACGGGATTGTTCTGTGGCAGATAGACCATAAGACCAGGTGTGTTTCCACATGACAGCATGAACACAACTAACCTAAATTTGTGCACCAAGATAGAGTAAGTGCTACAGCATAATACAGATAACATAGACTAAAAACCACAATATATTTTGAAAAACACCCGTATACCAGTATGGTGTTCAGGTACCATATCAATCATGTAACTGGAAATGTCTTATATGGGATGAGAAGCCAGTATGGGAAGAGATCTGTATTAACTTCTTGTGGCTATATAACAAACACCCACAACCTGGGCAGCTCAAAACAACAGATTTGTCTTCTTATCGTTCTGGAGGCCAGAGTTTTGGGATAAACAACATTAGGCTAAAATCAGGCTGTTAGCAGCACTGGGTCCCCCCACCCTAGTGGGGTGCCCAGGGGAAAGTCTGTTCTCACTTTGTTCAGCTTTGGTTAGCTGCCCACATTCCTTGGCTTGTGGCTGTATCACTCCGTCTTCCAGGCTGGCATCTTCAATTCTCACAGTTTCGTTGTGTCTTCATCCTTCCTGTGTAGGGGACCCTATTAAATTCCAGGGGCTACATTTAGAATCCACTCAGATAACTGATGTTTACCTCTCCTCAGGATCCTTACCAAGGGGTTGAGAGATGGCTGCCCTTTGCTGCCCTTGCAAAGGGCCTGGATTCAGTTCCCAGAACTTACATTTCTCACCAAATTATATGGTTTCAACCTTAAAAGCATCGAGAATTGGCCAGCTGTAACTTCCTGCGTGATCAGCAGCCAACAGTCACCCTCCTTGCAGGAACTATTGCTACTTTCTTTGCTTCTACCTTAAACCAGTGTTTCCCAGCATGCCTTGTCTACACAGCAGCTGTAGTGTTTCCTTTGACACCTCAGATCATATTCCTTTTATATTCCTCCTTCTCTCTTAAAAAAAAAAAACAACCAAACAAACAAACAAACAAACAACTTTAGGACTGGAGAGAAGGTTCAGTGGTTAAGAGCATGTGCTTCTATTGCAGGAGAGCAACGAGAACAGGCAGAGTTTGCATAGACCCACACAGAAGCTGTGTGGTAAGCCGAGGCATTTCATTTATTCACTCAATGTTTC
>CAJQZJ010000220.1:5491011-5563151 GCA_907164525.1 Lophiomys imhausi
GTGTGTGTGTGTGTGTGTGTGTGTGTGTGTGTGTGTGTGTGTGTGTGGCCAGTTCCTGCTTTTTAGTATGGCTGCTGGGATTGTGAATTCGGACCCTCGTGCTTTCACACCAAGCCATCTTACCCACTGAGCCATCTGCCAAGCCCCGGTGTTGTGTCTTGTTAGATATTTCTGTTGTAGCCAGAAAAACAACGGGGACCACGGGACATAGTGTTATTTATCCTCCCAAAAGAAGAGCACTGTTCTGTGTGGTGTTAAGGGTTGTCTGACTTGTAAGAACTACATCTTTCCTATTCTCAGGCCCAGAAAGAAGCCATTGCTTGTATTTATCTCACTTTTTTTTCCCTAGTGTTTAATTACATCACCTACTGGGATTCTTCTCACCACCCTAACCTGAAATTCAATTCTTCTCTAACATTCAACTGTACTGTGTGCAATTTATCATCAGTATTTGGTTGGTCTTAGTTTCTGTACCTAGAAAACAATCTTTAAGGTTTCTTTCCAAACCAACATCCAAGCATGTAAGGAGCCTATAAAACAGCCACCTAAAGTGGCTGTTAGGAGTTAGCAATAGTTTGAGTTTGAAGTGATGTAATGGTTTTAAGATAAGCAGAAGGTAACTTACCATAACTGACAGTTGCTTATCAAAACTTGGCTGTAGTGCAAAGGAGGCCGTACCACCCAGGGTGCAACCCTGGTGGTAGATGTATAAATATAGGAAAGCGTGTATTATGACCATCATAGCTTTGCTGTAACGGCCGCTCGCTAACCACCATTTGACTGACAATTCCTGAACATCAGAGAAAAGCCCTCAATACCTCAGCAGTGACCACACCACTCACTGCCACCAGAGACTGAGACCTGAGAAAGATTGAGACTGGAGAGAGAAAGAGCTGAGCCTGCTTCGCGGTCAAGCCCGCTGCACGGTTAAGCTCTCATCACAGTAAAGAAGGCAACCATGTCCGGGCCCTTACCTGCGGACTCCAAGCCTAAGGATCAGGTTCAGTATGTGGCTATGTTAGGATTAAGTTTAGGACTTACTGGAACTGGGATTGCTGTGATGATTGCTGGGTTCATTTGCATTTATTGTTGTTTATGCTTAATTGGAGTAAATACTAAAACCTCACCAACTCTGCCTCTCGTATGATCCTTTAGCTTTCTCTCCCTGAAATCATAGGGGAATTCGGTGTTCTCGCAACAAAGCATATGCTAATGTCTTCCCTTAGTGTTCTGTTTCTTACACTTCTCTGTAGATATCATAGACCCAAAGGGCATTTCCTCATTCTTCAAAAAAAAAAAAAAAAATCATGAGACCAAAAGGATGACTCAATGGTGAAGAGCACTCACTGCCCTTGATCTGTGTTCAGTTCCCAGTGCCCTCATTAGGCAAGTTCACTATACCTATAACTCCAGTTCCAGAGGCTCCACCACCCTCTTCTGGTCTCCATGAGTACCTGCATGCAAATGGTGCATATACAGACAAGACAGTATGCATGCACGTGTGTGCACACACTCACATAAAAGTAAATTAAAAATTTTTTTTTCGTTGTTTTTCAAGACAGGGTTTCTTTGTGTAATAATATCCCTGGCTGTCCTGGACTTGCTTTATAGACCAGGCTGACCTTGAACTCAACAGAGGTCCTCCTGCCTCTGCCTCCAGAGTGGTAGGATTAACAGCATGTGCCACGATGGCTGGCTGCCCAAATTTAAAAATTTTTAAGTAAAAAGTCTAGTTAGCATACAAAAAAGTGGGTTTCATTATTATAATTTCATAATATATCGTTGCATTTTGCTGTCCATTATTCCCTTTTCCTCCAACCCTTTCTGCTTTAAGGTCATACATACACAGAGGAAGAAAAGATATATGTCTTAAATTTCTTGGTTTCTGTAATAGTTTCTAACATATTTGTGTCAAATAATCAGGTAGTTGATTTTTCTGTTGGGTATGAAAACGCCCTTCATGGTTGTGTAAAGGAACACACTGCTTCTCAATCTCAGCTTGCTCCTCTACTAAATGACAAGAGCCGTACCTCAGGCTGCTTCATGGGGTTTTTTAAAAAGGTTCAAATGAAATCACACTAATGAAAGTACTTTTAAGTAGCAAAGGGCGATCATGAATGCAAATGCAGGAACTGTTTTAAATGTAACCTCAAAAGGAAAGGTAAAAGCCAGTGAATTCAAATAATTGAATCCATGAACTGAACCATGAAGTCACTTCCTGGCAGGGGGAATAACAAGCAGGGGGAAGACACACTCATGACAGGCAGCATAAAAGTTGTGTCACTGCTAATCACACAATCAAATGTGAGCGATGGGGAAGTTGCAAAGCTTCAAGTGGTTTTGCTTGTTGATTGTGTTTTGTTTGATGATTTTCCAAAGACCAGTACACACACACACACACACACACACACGTAAGTATATATGCGCTATTGCTCTGGGTAAGAATGTGACAATAGCAGATTATGTTCAGGATTTATGATCAGATTTTATACCTGTGAGGACAAGAAAAAGTGTCAATTAAAACTACAGGAACATTCAAAAGGTCAGACTGCTGGTTAATTGGAATATGAGATATGCCCCTCTATTACCTGCTAATGAACTAAACATTCTGGACACATCGTGACTTCTTTTTTTCCCTCCTTGAACATTCATAGCAATATTACTATACCTTGCTTAACCTTCTGTCTACAGCCTTTGGCCAGAGTCCCCACCTTCAACCTCTTATGATCTAGTGATAGAACCAGAGACCATGGCTCAGATGAACTGGGAGTCTCTGCCCAAGAACTATCACTGCACATCCAGGCTCTCCATTTCCTTGTCCCATGAAGCACAACCCCCTTCTGCCCAATGTGGATCTACAGCACTGTGTGGCAGCCACTTTGAGCCCTTTGAACTGATATCTGACACTCCAACCTCTATGAGCCTGCCCACAATGAAGTGCCCTTCTCCTCACTTGCCCCTCCAAAACCCAAACCCAATCTATTCTCTCTCTCTCTGTTTTTTTGAGACGGGGTTTCTCTGTGTAACAGAGTCTTAACTGTTCTGGACTTGCTTTGTAGACCAGGCTAGCCTCAAACTCACAGAGATCCACCTGCCTTTGCCTCCCAAGTGCTGGGATTAAAGTTGTATACACCCCCACGTTGGGCTCTCATTCTGTTCTTAATTCTGAACTAAAACTCTGGCTGCTTCATGCTCACCCCACCCTTCACTGAGCCCCAGTGGCCTTTTCAAACATTTCCAAATGCTGCAGCCTTTACAAGTCATGTAATTTTGTGGCATTCCTTCAAGACCAGTGGTTCTCAACCTGTGGGTTGAGGCTCCTTTAGGTGGTGGAACGACCCTTTCACAGGGGTCACCTAAGACCATCAGAAAACACAAATATTTACATTATGATTCACAACAGTAGCAAAATTACAGTTATGAAATAGCAACTGGAACAATTTTATGGTTAGGGGTCATCACAACATAAGGAACTGTATTAAAGGGTCGAAGCATTAGGAAGGTTGAGAACCACTGTTCAATACTATTGTCCATGTGGATATAGGGCCCAGTTGGTAGGGTGATTACCTAATATGTACAAAATCCTAGGTTTGGTCTTTAGCACCACATAAAGGCATGGTGGTGCCCACCTGTAATTCTGGCAGATGAGGACTGGGCTAGGAAGATCACAAGTTTGAAGTGATTCTCATCTACCTGTCAAGTTCAAGGCCAATCTTGCCCTATGTGAGACAAGAGACAATGTCTCAACACCCTCCCCAAAAGGCTACAATGCTATAAAATCTACCAGCACTGCTCATTCCTCTAATACTCATACTAAAATAATACTCCATGGAAGACTAAGATATTTAAGAACAAGCCAAAGAAAGAAGAAAACTTTTTTCCCTGCAATCATGAGGGCAGAGAAAGGGGGAAGAATAAGCTTGGGGTAAGATGATTTAAAGAGAGAGAGGGACGGAGAGAGAGAGATGATTTCTAAGAAAAATTATTTGGAATTTCCAATAGTTAAGTTACAGACTGAGTCACATACAACCTTGTGACAAACCCTTTCCTGGACACAACATGGAACGTCACCCAGTGAAATGATTTGTATGAATGGCTGAGGAAGCTTCAATGACCGTGTTGACCAGATGGAAGAGGGAATTAATGAATTGCAAGTTTGATGTGAAATGACCACCAGAGGCTCACAAGGGAATGACCATGAGAAATACAAAGTAATGGCTAAGAGGCAAACAGAAAAAAGATGGAAAGGGCCAGACATGGTGGTGCCCACCTTTAATACCAACACTTGGGAGGCAGAGGCAGGTGGGACATGGTGGTGCCCACCTTTAATACCAACACTTGGGAGGCAGAGGCAGGTGGCTCTGTGATTTTGAGGCCAGGCTGGTCAAGAGAAACAGACAAACAAAAAAAGATGGAGAAAGTCACACAATTTCCAAAGAACAGACCACAAGAAAGGCAAAGCAACAAAGTTAATAATTCTCTACAATTGGCAAAAATGGGAACTCTTTACATTGAAGATGAGCAATGAATATTTTCCCTCAGTCATATAATAGAAAATCTTAGAGTTAATTTTTATCAATTCTCATATTATCTACCAAAGAAATACAGATTTTTTTAAGGACCTAAAGACTGATAACAGAGCTGGAAGAGAAACAAGAGAGACTTAAGATGACACCTACAAATTGCGTATTAAAAAATTGCTGATCAACGGGGTGTGGTGGTGCACGCCTTTAATCCCAGCACTCGGGAGGCAGAGGCAGGTGAATCTCTGTGAGTTCGAGGCCATCCTGGACTACACAGTGAGTCCAGGACAGTCAGGGATCCATAGAGAAATCCAGTCTTGAAAAACCTAAAAAAAAATTGCTGACCACCGAGCAAGAATCATATTCATACAAAGGTGGAAACATGTTTGTCCCACGTCTTCCTTTTTGGAAGGAGCAAGGGCAGCACAAAGATTTCACTTGTGCAGAGGTTTCTCATACCAACCAAAAATGTGGTAGGAAAGTGGTGCTTCAAGATGTACCGTCACGACAACCCCGAAGGCTTAGGAAGCTCCGGTCTCTGGCCACTCCCCTTGGAAGGCACCTGGTCTTAGCAAATTCCAAAGAGGCACAATTGCTTATTCAAGTGTGTCCATCCTGAGGAGTAGCATGGTATAAAAGGAATGTGGAGAACGAGGGCTGAGCAGGGTGAACATGGCAATAGGAAAACAATGGAGGTGTCCTGAGGCTTCAGGAACACTGCCTGTAGATCGTTGAACAGCAGCACACAGGACAGGTTGATAATTAGTCTGAGAACTTAATCCTAATTAATATTTTAATAAAATACAAACTAACAGCTCATTTGTATTTTTTTTTTATTAGAAAATGAGTCAGTAATTGGTAGTAAATGTAAGTAAGTCTGCACTGGTAATGGTGCCAACAAAATAAAAGGAGCCTGAACCCAGGTGCCTGTGGGCGGAGGTGGGAAACTGGAAGGCGTATGATAAGGACGCATTGTTTGCATGTATGAAATTGGAATGCATGTGATAAGGACGCATTGTTTATGCGTATCAAGTTGTCAAAGGATAAGTAAAAGTTCAGTCTTTTTAAATTAGTAATAATGATGCTGATGGTGAATTAAGACATGAAACAAAGCTGATGAGGTGGAATGGCTGGTCAGACTTTGGACAGTAAAGATCTTTGTCATGTGGATTTACAAACTCTTCAGAAACACAAGGCAAGCTACTCACAGCCCACAAAGGAAACACGGAGGAGTGAAGGTGGATGTGGGGTAAGAAAGGCTGGTGGAGGCAGTGGGAAAAGAAAGATCAAAGCAGAAACTACTGGAGTGGAAAGCAAAGAAGCTTCTTTTTAAAAATTGTAATGAGGGTTTGACTACAAGGTTCAGTGGAGATTTTTTGTTTGTTTGTTTTCAAGACAGAGTTTCTCTGTGTAACCAAGACCTGGCTCTCCTGGACTCACTTTGTAGACCAGGTTGGCCTCGAACTCACAGAGATCTGCCTGCCTCTGCCTCCTGAGTGCTGGGATTAAAGGCGTGTGCCACCACGCCTGGCATCAGTGGAGATTTTAAGAGCCAGAGAAGGCCATGTAAAAGCATTTCAAAATTATTGTTTTCAAAAACGTTAGCTTTAAAGGTATTAGCAACTTTGAAAAAGTATATGTGAAACTGAAGATGAAGCACCTTGTCTTTATCTTTCCCTTTCTTTTCTAATCTATTGGGGCTGTTTGTTTGTTGAGAAGGTTCTCATGTAGCCCAAAGTGGCTTCAAGATAACTATGTAGATGAGGATAACAATGAATCCCAGTGCCTCGACTCCACCTCCCAAAAGGCAGAAGCCTAGGCATTCGCCATCACACTTGGCTGAAGTTCTTAGATAAGTATATCAATTTCCAAAATGGAATCAAGAACAGAAAAATCTAAACTGGACCTGTGACTTTAAAAGAAGTCTTCCCTCCCCTTGTTTTTTCTCTTTCTCTCTCCTTCCTCCAATGTATATATACACTAAACAGTCTTTAAGGACTAGATAACTCCCACCACATAGAAAGTATTCTTGGGCCAGTGAGATGGCTCAGGAGGTAAAGGCATTTTCTGCCAAGTCCTGCAACCTGAGTTTGATCACCAGGACCCCCAGTGGTGGAGGCAAGAACTGACCTCTGCATGCGCTCATAACCAGACATACACAAAATAAAGAAATAAAATAAAATTTTAAAAATTAAGCATTCTACAAAATAGATAAGAGAAATAATTCCAATGCATTTCAGGAGCCCATTGCCACCTTAGTAATAAAACAAGACAAGGACAATATATGAAATATGATGTCAGAGCTAGTAAGATATCTCAGCAGTAAAGATCACTAGCTGCTCTTACAGAGGACCCAGTTTGGTTCCCAGCACACACATGGCAGCTCACAGCCATCTGTAACCCAGGTTCCAATTCCAACCCAGAACTCAATGCCTTCTTTCTGGCCTCTGGAGACACCGCGAATGTATGTGATATACATATATACATACATGCAGGAAAAGCATTCATACATATATAAGGAAACAAATCTTTTATTTTTTTATTGGTTTATGATCTAAATCTTTAATAAAATGTTACTCATCAAGTGTAGTATGATTAATTAGGGATTGGCACCGAGAATGCAGGGTTTATTTATTGCTAAAATTGTTTATCAACAGAATTGACTACATGAGCAGATAAAGGGACTCACATGTTCATCTCAAATGCTTACATAAATCTATATGCTTAATAGATTCAGAACTTGTACTCTAAAAATTTTTTTTAAAAATCAGCCTAAATAAGAAATCTCTTGAAGCTATGGTATTCGCCATCCTCCCCTAGTGATTATTATGTTTAATAACAAAACATAATGAGGTTGACAATAAAATGATAACATTATTATGGCTTATACTAACATCACACAAGAGGTTTAAGCTGCAAAAATATGACAGTAGAAGAAATCAAGTGCTTACAGGACAGAAAGTAGCAAAATCTTCATTAGACTCTGAAGAAGAAATCCTTGACAATAGCAAGAAAGTTATTTTAGAATGTGTATAACTGATGAAGTATAAAATTCTAGTGAAAAGCCAACTAATGACAGAACCACTTTCATGTTCATGAGTGAAAAAATTCAACATTATGAAAATGTCAGTTGTGTCCAGAATGACGCATAAATTTAAGACAAGATACCTAATTCCACTCATACTTTCTGTTTAAAAAACTTGATAAATTGATTCTGCAATTCATATAGTGGAATAAAAGGTTGGCAATATTATAAAATAATGACAATTTAGAAGGGAAGAGGATGGTGGGGCTGAGGGGGAGGAGGGTGGAAGGGTGGGACTGGAGGGGGGAGTAGGGAGGGGATTGTGATTGAGATGTAACTTGAAGAAATAAAAAATAAATTATTAAAAAAATAAAAAAATAAAATAATGACAATTTAAAAAATGTAAGATAATCATGAGTGTGGTGGTGCACGCCTTTAATCCCAGCACTCGGGAGGCAGAGGCAGGTGTAGCTCTGTGAGTTCAAGGCCAACCTGGTCTACAAAGAGAGTTTCAGGACATCCAGGGCTACACAGAGAAAACTTGTTTCAAAGAAAGAGAGAGAGAAAGAAAATGATTGTAACAAAAATATGTGGCATTAGTACAAGTGTGAACCTTAGTCACATTGTTGAATCTGATTGGTCTAGACACAGACATGAAATGCACACACATGTGAACTGGAATATGACAAAGATGTCATCTAAATACGTGGAGAATAGTAAGTCTGCTCAAAAAATGGGGCTGGGGCACTTGGCTGTCTTTCCAGCAGGATGGCAGACACCTATTCTACAACACACATCAAAATACAGTCTAATGACTCAGAGCTCTAAATATGAAAAACAAAGCAGTTAACCCTGGTAAACCACAGAATATCTTTAGTGTCTGGTTCTAAAATAAATATCCATATCCAATAACTATGAAGGAAAAGTTAGAAATCTCAGAGATTTTGGGTGCAGGGAGCATACCATGTCCTGAAATACATGTGTTTTCATAGGAGAGAAAAACCTGACAGTTCAGAGAAATGTGGGCAAAAATGATCAACATGTCAGGCCTGATGAAAATTACTACTGAAATTTTCTGTCCTATCTTTCAAGAGAGTAAAGAAAAATAGGATGCTAATGCACATGCTTGAAATAAGGAAAATGGAAGAAAAAAAAACATAGGTTGCAATTGGAAACACAAATCTGAAATCACTTTGGAGAGAAGTCTAAAAATACAGATAAATTTCAAGAAGCTGTTGCTGGAGGGCCAACAGACCTAAACACACACTCAAGAGAAACACTTGCAAGCACGTACAGGCGACCTATGAAGATTCCCCCTACAGGAATTCGGACTGTAGTGGCCCACAGCCGTGAGAACAACAGGGGATGATGCAGCACAGTGCCTGTGAATTAACACCTTTGTTTTCCATTATGTAAGTCCAAGGACGTATGAGGACTTCAAAGCCATGTATAAAGCTACCAAAGCAGTAACAGAGGGTTGCATGAAGAAGCAGCAGCACAGACTCAAAAGCATCTCCAGGAGTGTTGACTTCAGTACAGTGAAGGGAAGGCAGAGATTCCAAGCCCTGCTCAGCTCTGCAGTTCACATGCTACAGCAAGTCACTTAAGCCTTAATTAAAAGTCACTCACACTAAGCCTTAATTTCCTTCTCTGTAGCATGAAAATGATTCCCTCACCTCATGAGACTTTTTGTTTAAATTTCTTTTTTTAATTTTTTATTCTAATGTTTATTTATTACATCAAGTTACATCTCCATCACAGTGCCCTCTTTCCACAACTCCCGGTTCCACCCTCCCACACTCCCCTCTCTCTCCCACTCATCCCACTCCTCCGATGTGAAGTGTCCCTACATATCAACCCCTCTCAGTTCAACAGTCATATGAGGGCTAAGAGCTTTCTTTTGCACTGGGGGCCTACATGGTAGCACCCCTAGGGCAAATTGTCCCCTTGATAGGTAACAAAATCTATGTTCCTGATCTTTTTGGTGTGTTGGTTGTAGGATAGTTATCCTGTACTATATTATAAGTGAGTAGATGCCATGTGCATCTTTCTGAGTCTGGGTTAGCTCACTCAGGATGAGCATTTCTAGCTCCATCCATTTGGCTGTGAATTGCATGATTTCCTTGTTTCTGATAGCCAAGTAGTATTCCATTAAGAAACTCTTCTAAAACTTAAACCACACATCGATCCCCACACATTAGTAGTGGGAGACTTCAACACCCCACTCACAACAATGGACAGGTCATCAAGACAGAAACCAAGCAAGGAAATAATGAGTCTAACAGAGATCATGAACCAAATGGATCTAACAGACATCTACAGAATGTTTAACCCAAACACAAAGGAATACACTTTCTTCTCAGCACCACATGGATCCTTCTCCAAAATCGACCATATAGTCGGACACAAAGCATGCCTCAACAGATACAAGAAAACTGAAATAACTCCTTGTATCTTATCAGACCACCATGGAATAAAGCTGGACTTCAACAACAACAGAAATAACAGAAAGTCTACACTCATATGGAAATTGAACAACTCTTTACTAGAGGACCACTGGGTCAGGAAAGAAATAAAGAAGGAAATCAAAGACTTCTTAAAATCCAACGAAAATGACGGCACAACATACCCAAACCTATGGGACACAATGACAGCCGTGCTATGAGAAAAGTTCATAGCACTAAGTGCCTTCAAAAAGAAAATTGTGACGGCTCATGTTAGCAAATCATGGGACTATCTTAAAAAGAGTCTAGTTGTGAAAATTATCTTCAAGAATCGATGGCCCATTCGTTCCACCCTTTCTTGTCCGTATTATACTTGATAGAGGAAAGCCTGCTATCTTTTGCATGTTGAGCCCCTGTGAAAGGATCCCCCATGGCATCTGAGGTTAAACCTTAGACTTTCTTAAAGGTACAGAACACCCAAGTGCAAAACACAAAGGGCTATGCATGACATACAAATCACAAATAAATAATAAAATTGACAAGAAGTTGGTAGGATTTATCTTGAGATCTCTTAATGATGTTCAGCTATGAGTGGAAGAAAACAGGACAGGACTCTGTAAAGCTGTGAGTCTCTGTTTTCTCATCTGAAAGATGGTGTGGCATCAGACACCAGAGGCCACACTAGACTGAAGCCCCCATGTGAAAATCTAAGGAGAAAAGATGGTTTGGCAGCTTTGACAAACCATCCGTGTGGGTTATCTTTGTATTGCTCTAACAAAATATCTACAAGAAAAGGAGCAACATGTAAGAAGCAAAGGTTTGCGAGGCACATGTGAGAGCTGGAAGCAGAAAGACCCCCCTTCAAGGTCGACTCACCTACATAGCAAGGTTGAGGCCAGCTTGGTCTACATGAAGCCTTGTCTCAAAAACAAAAGAAGAAAGGGAGGAGAGGAAGAGAAAGATGAAAATGAAGAAAGAGTTATTTTGGCTCGTAGCCTAAGAGGTTTAAGCTGATGGCTTGGCCCACTTGCCCTTAGGGCTTTTGGGGAAGAATACATTGGGGAAGTGCAGGGTGAAGGAAGGAAAATGAAAAAGGAAGGGACCAGAGACCCCAGTGACCTGACTTCTTCCATGGGTCCCATACCTCTCAATGACTTCACAGGCTGTGGACCAAACCTTTAACACACTCGCTAAGACTCCTAGCAATAGGGAATATGGAACCTGAAACAGCCACCTCCTGTAACCAGGCAAGACTTCCAATGGAGGGATGGGGACACCAACCCAGCCACAAAAACTTCAGCCCACAATTTGCCCTGCCTACATGATGTGCAGGAGAAGAAATTGAGGGAAGGGCCAACCAATGATTGGCCCAATTTGCGACCCATCCCATGAAAGAGAGCCAACCCCTGACACTATCAATGATATCCTCCTATATTTTGCAGGCAGGAGCCTAACATAACTCTCCTCTGAGAGACTTTACCCAGCTGCTGATGGAAACAAATACAGAGATCCATAGCCTAACATTAGGCAGAGCTTGGAGAATCTTGTGGAAGATGGGGAGGAAGGATTAAAGAAGACAGAGGGGTCAAGGACATTACAAGAAAACCTACAGAATGAACTAAGCTGGGCCCATGGGGGCTCACACTGACTGAACCAGCAACCAAAGAGCATGCATGGGGTGGACCTCTACACATATGTAACAGATGTGCAGCTTGGTCTTCATGTGGGCCTCTTCACAACTGGAGCAGGGGCTGTCTGTGACTCTGTTGCCTATTGCCTGTCTTTGGATCCCTTTCCCCTAACCGGGCTTCTCAATAGAGGAAGATGGCCTAGTCCTACTGTAACTTTGATATGGTGGATATCCATGGGGGGGCCTTTTCTCTGAGGAGAAAGAGAGGGGGTGAGATGAGAGGGAGGGACTGGGAGGAGAGGAGGAAGGGGAATGTAAAAGTAAATTAAAAAAAAAAAGATCTAAAGTGTAGCACTGTCTTTGTCCTGAATGGGCCTGGGCACTGCTGACCACAGAAGCTTCTAACTCACCACCCACAGGCCAACTGGAAGCTCTAGCTTCCTTCAACCCTTAGTCTTCATCATTCAAGGCCTCGAATGGGAGACTAAAATGCTGCTACAAAAACCAGAATTGGCCAGGCGGTGGTGGCACACGCCTTTAATCCCAGCACTTGGGAGGCAGAGGCAGGCGGATCTTTGTGAGTTCGAGGCCAGCCTGGTCTACAAAGCGAGTCCAGGACAGCCAGAGATATTCAGAGAAACCCTGTCTCGAAAAAACAAAACAAAACAAAAAAAAAAAAACCAGAATTGGCCGAGTGTGGTAGCACATGCCTTTAATCCCAGCACTCAGAAGGCAGAGGCAGTTGGATCTCTGTGAGATCAAGGCCAGCCTGGTCTACAAAGCAAGTCCAGGACAGCCAAGGCTACACAGAGACACTCTGTTTCAAAAACAAACAAACAAAACAGAATTGGAATCTAATAAAACAAAGCACAATGTTTAAGGCAAAATTTATGAAGAAGGTATATAAAGTTAATATAAAATCATATTTTTAATGTCCTTTGGGGGAGGAGACACAATAATTTAAATAACTTAAACACTCTTTTTAGAATATTAGCCATTATAAAGTAACATAAATTTGATACAATAGGACTGTATCTTTTCCAGAAAACAAACTCCATTGTTGAGTCATATGTCTGAATTACATTTTAACTATGTATACATTTATACATATATTTCTAATATGCAAGACTTTAAGTGCAGAAAATTAAGAAGTCAGAGCATACATAATAATTTGACCAAAGTAAAAGTAACAGCATCTTTTGTTAGTATTTGAAGCCCCCAACTCAGGTATGATTCCAATGCCAGCAACAGCAATGGCAGCTCATCCCAGTTTCCCCTCAGCTAGAGTTTTAAATAATAGCTATATTCCAATTCTTAAAAAGAAGTGTTTATTTAGCCTTAACTAGCTGTGTATTAGGCATATGATGTTATGTAACATTAACTCAGTACGGTGCGGTTTTATATTTTCATCATAGCGTGACTTTTGGGCGGCGGCGGCGGGGGTGGGGGGTTGAGACAAGGTTTCTCTGTGTAGCCCTGGCCACCTGCCTCTGCCTCCAGAGTGCTGGGATGTGATCTTTTTAATAGTATAGTAGGTAGCAATGTCCTTTGTGGTCTGAGCATTGCATACTTTTAATCCCAACACTCGGGAGGCAGACAGGCAGGCAGATCTCTGTGAGTTCAAGCCCAATCTGATCTACACAGAAAGTTCCAGGCCAGCTAGAACTACATAGTGAGACCCTGTTTGGGGGGGGTGGGAAGTAGAGGTCTCCAGGAGAATCCAGAAAACAGAAAAAACTAAAAGAAAGTTGTACACCACATAGTCAGAGGGACCTAAGAGCCATGAACAGATGGCTCAGCCTCCTGCCCTAGGATACAAGTGTTACAGAAGCTTACAGTATGTTTGTAGGAAGCAAAGACATCTCCACACTATTAGTAGACCCCAGCCACAATCAGATGACTTTGAGTAGTCATCGTTTGACATCTCTGGTGTCTAATAATGTCTTGTAAGCTATAAAAAACATTAATCTAGTTCTCTTAGGCTTTTGTACAGGAAAGAGGCTAATTCTTTTTTTTTGTTGTTGTTGTTTGTTTGTTTGTTTGGCAAGACAGTTTCTTTGTGTAGCCATGGATATCCTGGAACTCACTCTGTAGACCAGGCTGGTCTCAAACTCACGGACATCCACCTGCCTCTGCCTCCCAAGTACTGGGATTAAAGGCATGTGCCACCATGACAGCCAAGGGGCTAATTCTTATGAACAGGTGGTGTATTAGGAATGGCTGCAATCACATTATCCAACTCTTGTATCCAAGGATAGGGGTTGGGATGGGGTCCTGGATGAAGGCCTTAAAGATACTATTCCTGCTTCCTTATCAGGACAAACTCATCTGGCCAGTTTTCTTTCTCTGTCTTCCAGGAAAGGTAGAAACAAGGCAGAGTCCAGATGAGAATGTTCTGTGCTCACAGAAGGAAAAAGCACAGAGCAAGACCAGGGGCCTAAGGCCAGGCAGCTGGCTCTAAATTGATTCAAAGGACACAGAAATTGCATCAGCCTGGGCCTCAGCTCCTCCTTCAACAACAAAAAAAGGGTCAACCAACATGTGCCTCCCACCCTTATCTTAGTACCCAGTGTTTTTGAATAATGTAGTAGACCAGAATTACCTTGGATTGTGCCCTAAGAAGAAGATGTCTCTTTCAATCAGGAGGCTGAGTTAATTTTTTTCAAACTTGACTATTTCATTTGAAACACCAACCACATATTCTCCTTTGAAAATCTCCCTGATAGGAAATACACTTGCAGAGAGGAACACACACACTTTATGGTAATAACTTCTCTGACTAGTATGTCTGGTCAAGAATCTGCCCGAAGCCGGGCGGTGGTGGCGCACGCCTTTAATCCCAGCACTTGGGAGGCAGAGGCAGGCGGATCTTTGTGAGTTTGAGGCCAGCCTGGTCTACAAAGTGAGTCCAGGACAGCCAGGGTTACACAGAGAAACCCTGTCTCGAAAAACCAAAAAAAAAAAAAGAATCTGCCCGAAATGGAACTAGAAACCTGGTCACTCTCCTAGAGAGGGACCAGTCAGGGAGGAAAGCAAGAACAAGGAGTTGGGTGCCTTGTACACCTCTGCGGGGTCTGTGATGTCTGTGATCAGCTCTGTCTGTTTCCTCCCTACCATGATGTCCACATCCCTATCCCACTGTATTCTGTGTTCCAGGACAAATACTTTTAATTTCCCTCCAAGGCACAGATCAAGAACTCTTGAGAACCAAAAGATAGGTCTCAAATAGGGAAAAAACTTTGGCAGTAAGAAAAGAATTAGGGGTCTTCCTCACTGCCCATAGCTTCTGCTTCAGAAGGATGCCCTCCTTGAAGAGGAAGCTTTCTGGAAACATTCCCCTCAGCATCAAGGGTAAGAGGAGCTTTGTACCAAAGAGTCCTAAAATGTATGGTAAGAGAGACTAGTACTCAGAACAATGAGAGGCAAACATAGCCTGTAAGAGAAATAGCACAAAATAATGACAGGTCTTGGGAAGTTCAGTAAAGGAAGAGCTTTTAATTTTATGTGGGTCGCATTTGTGTTTGTGAAGAGCTTTGTGGAAAATGAAGAGGAAAGCCATCCCAAGATGCCCAGGAAGAGACAGAGATAAAGGGGCTCCCAGGCAAGAAAAGGGGAAAGTGAGCCAGAATTTTATAACCATTTCTGATGCCAGGGACTTCATGTGCCATGTGTGTTCAGTTCTCACCTCTGTGATGTGTTAGCTTCTTTTGAGGGAATAGAGACTCAAGGACACTAAACTCATTGTTTAAGACCATAATACAGCTGAGAACTGCAGCCCAAGCAGCTGGACAATGTTTGCTCACCTGGGAATCTTAAGGCTAATGCAACTTTTGCAACTTAATGCAGTTTGCTATTTCTATGCTGCAAGTCCAAATGCAAGTAATTCCAGTCTTTGGCTCCCTCATGCCTGCATTTCATGTAAGTCCACCCACATAAGCAACCTTGTTGACACAGGAGAGGTAAAGACACAGGGTCCTAGGGACCACCTAGTATCATCAGTCTGGCCATCCATTCACCACTCAATTCTCTCTCTCTTTAAAAAAAAAAATATTTCCGGGCGTTGGTGGTGCACGCCTTTAATCCCAGCACTTGGGAGGCAGAGGTAGGCGGATCTCTGTGAGTTCGAGGCCAGCCTGGTCTACAAAGTGAGTCTAGGATAGCCAGAGCTGTTATACAGAGAAACCCTGTCTCGAAAAACCAAAAAATATATATATATATTTATTATGTAGACAGTGTTCTGTCTGCATGTATGCCTGCAGGCCAGAAGGGGGCACCAGATTTCACTATAAATAGTTATGAGCCACCATGTGGTTGCTGGGAATTGAACTCAGGACCTCTGGAAGAGCAGCCAGTGCTCTTAGCCTCTGAGCCATCTCTCCAGCCCCCACCACTCAATTCTTATGGCCGTAATAAGCACATGCCAGCTCATGGCTTCTGTCTATGGAATGCTGAAGCAGGTGAACATGGGGGCAGGGTGAGGGTAGGAGCAGTGGGGTCCGATCTATCATTCAGTCGTCTCCCCAAGGGACTCCCTCCTAGGATAAGAAGTGAAATGACAAGCATGACATCTAGAATTCTAAAGAAACCCATTTTGCCGGGCGGTGGTGGCGCACGCCTTTAATCCCAGCACTTGGGAGGCAGAGGCAGGTGGATCTCTGTGAGTTCGAGGCCAGCCTGGTCTACAAAGTGAATCCAGGACAGCCAGAGCTGTTACATAGAGAAACCCTGTCTCGAAAAACCAAAAAAAAAAAAAAAAAAGAAAAGAAAAGAAACCCATTTTAATGTCTTCCAAATGTGGGCATTTACCTCCTCGAGGCCTTGCCCTTCCCTTTCCCTCAACTGCTTATGAATAATAATAAAGAAGCTAATGGTTAGTTACAGCCTGTTATTACTGATGTAACTATTAACTCACATCAACAGTGAAAATAGCCATCTTGATAATTAACTATTTAAAGAGCCCGATGCACATTGCTCCCCTCATTCAGTTCAAAATTCTTAAACTTTCCCTTCACAAGATGGCAGATGCATTGTCAACCCTTCCCTAACATCAGTAACGATAAAAGGCCCAAGTCTAAAAGGTCCCAGTGTCTAACAGGCCAAATTCCAGCTCATTCTTTGACTTACGACTTGCTTATTTTTATTTATTTATTTATTTATTTATTTACTTACTTACTTACTTATTTATTTGTTTTTTCGAGACAGGGTTTCTCTGTGTAACAGCCCTGGCTGTCCTGGACTCACTTTATAGAGCAGGATGGCCTTGAACTCACAGAGATCTGCTTGCCTTTGCCTCTCAAGTGATGGGATTAAAGGCGTGCGCCACCACACCCAATGACAAAGAATTTTTTCATGAACCTTTTCTTTCCTCCACGCCCAGTGACAAAGAAATTTTTCATGAACTTTTTCTTTCCTGAAGGCAACCAACAGGTCTCCTTGGTCATTTCAAACATGGCATGAATGAGTTTAAGGAGACTTCTCAAAAAGCAGATTCTGAAATAGCTTCAGACTCCTGGGATCTAGGGAGCTGGGAGTGGTGCTGACCAGCCTCTGCCATCTTTCCAGTGTGTTCTCCTTTCAGCCTTGTAAATAGGCAAATCTTTACTAGAAAGAGCCAGGCAAGATTTGCATTTGTCAGTAGATCAGGAATAATGTACTTGACCTTAAGCGAAATACGTGTTTCAAATAATAAGGATTCTGTCCAGGTATAATAGAGAAATGAGCTGAGATGGATTTCAAGTGAGCTATCTCACTGTAACACCTGCCACTCAGTGGGGAAGCTGGGATAGCAGATTCGGTAGCAATCCACAGAACTGCCTTACATGTATAGACTTTAGAGGGGAGGGACATCTGAGCTGAGAGTGAGGGGTACCTGAATAGACAGCATATGAATCTATAATTTAGGAAGCTAATCCACTATACCACCCTACCATGGGGCTGCTACATGCTGGGAGTTTAGCAACTTGGGAAGAGGACTAAACAGAATATGGATGAGGCTGATCTCTCCAGGGGTGGCATCTGTCATTCAGCTGTATGGGGATTTGTTGTTTTAAAAAGTTACATTTCTTATTTGCATTTCTCTTTCAGGCTTACACAAAACAGAATGTGAAAAGCAACATTCTAGATTCTATCAAGCTTTACTTTAGCAAATAACTTTATGTTGTAAATTGGAACTCATCATTCATGACAGTTACCTTTGGCCAGAATAAAGTTCAGCTTTCTACCATGAAGCATTCAGAAATTGTGTGTCTAGCTTCTCCCTGAAATAACTGGTCTGTGTAAGTGAAACTGTTCTCGTACCATAGAAGTCAACTCAGAAGAACCTGGTGACCACAAAAGTCGTGGGATTGCCCCCCATCAGCCATCAAACAATATAGTTTGCTATAGATTTCAATACGGTGCCCTCCAACTCAACACTGACACATCCACCTGAAGACAGATAGCATCAGAGTCCTGCCGAGAGAGAGCTCAGGTCTCAAGAGTGACCTTCCCCCACTGCAGATACCGTCGGTAAACTCCTGATTGTCTGAACTATGTTTTTAACTGACAGATTCTAATTTGAGGTTCCTACAACTCCCTCCTTCGGCTATCATTCGTTGGCTTGTGCATCTCAGGGAAGCCTGAGTTTACAGGTTTGTTGTAAAGGATTCTGTGAGGGGTACACAGGGAGAGAAGAGTGAGGGATGAGAGGAGGAGTGAAGCTCCCACACCTGTCCTCTAGGGACCTCCACCTGCTCAGCTGTCTTTTCTACTTTTTATGGAGGAGACTTTACTATATAGACATGACTGAAATATGAAGGACCAAGTGAAAAAGCGGCCAAAGCATTGTCTTAGAGCTATATAACTAGGTTAGGGCTGGGAGGCATAGCTCAGTGGGAGAGTGTACGAATATCATGTACAAGGCCTTGGGGCTGATTCCAAGAACCAAAAAACAAGTTAATAAAAGTCACTTGAGTAGGAAGCCAGCAAGGCTTGTCTGTCCAAATTCTTCTCTGCCCCTCTCTGTAATAACATTTCTTCTACTAAGACATGAGGCTGACTCTTTCTGAAATGAGGGTCTTATGACCCATTATCACATGGGATAGTTCCAGAGAATTCTTTTATGGCCAGTTTGAAAAGGGCAGGGGTCAAGGTTGAGAATATCTGGCCTTGGGAAGGCAAGCGCTAGTATCTGAGGCTAGTGTTGGAGAAAGAAGCAGGATGAAACTAAAAGGGGAGAAGATAGCACATGGCTTCATGACCCCAAGGGTGAATGGCTGGAAGCAACTTTCATCTTCTCAATGTGTAATGGAATTGTGAAACTGATTCTTAAGAAACAAGGAAGGGGCCCGGTGTGGTGGTGCATGCCTTTAATACCAGCACTAGGGAAGCAGAGGCAGGCAGATTTCTGTGAGTTCCAGGACAGCCAGAGATACACAGAGAAACCCCCTCTCGAAAAAAAAACAAAACAAACAAACAAACAGAAAAAAAGAAACAAGGGCTTAAAACGTTTTTTCCAGTTTCAAAAAAAGGAAGCTGAGCTTACTTCCTCTTTGTTTTCTGCACTAAGAGTTGATATAGGCTTTCCTTCATTTTTCAGCATGAGTCACTGTAGGCTGAAGTCAGCCTGTAGTGACAACACTTTTTTTTCTCTCTTTTTTTAGGGCCAGACTTTCAAATATCATGACCCAAGATGGGCATGGGGGTGCATACCTCTAATCCCACCACTCTGGAAAAAGAGGCAGGTGGATCTCTGTGAGTTTGAAGCCAACCTGATCTATGTAGTGAATTACATAGCCAACTGAAGCTACATATCTTATAAAAAAAAAGCAAAAAAGAGGCAAGCATCTTTGTATCTGACTGAGGGCAACTTTCTAGGAAGCTCTGACTTGGGGGAATGGAGAGGCTCTCTCTCAATCTCTCTCTCTCTCTCTCTCTCTCTCTCTCTCTCTCTCTCTCTCTTTCTCTCTCCCTCTCCCCTTTCTAACTGCCCAGACCTAAGTCCCGAGCTTGACTGCGGTGAGAATAAGTAGGAGCTCCCTGTTGGAGAAAGATAAGAAGACAAAAACTGTCTTTTACCTCTGCCAGTCTTGACTCAGCTAACACATTCTACTCTGATCCTTCACAATGATCCAAAACCAAGAACTTTCTAGTGTGTGTAGCTGAAGGACAATTTTCTAGAATCTGTAGAAACTGAAATTATGCCTGAAGTAGAGTTTTTGTGTGTTTGTTTGTATTTTTTTTCTAAAAAAAAAAAATTAAATCAAAACCAATAGTTGTCTCATGACAATAGTTTTCTCTTCACAAATGGTTTGAGTCTAGCTAGGAATTCAAGGTCCAGAAAATGGTAGAATTTATGACTAGGTCCAGGGCTCACACTACTTCAGCAACTAGCAATAGTTTCTGGTCTCTGTTTTGTTGGTGGTGGCTGTTTATTTGCTTGGGTTTTTTTTTTGTTTGTTTGTTTTTTGAGACAGGGTTTCTCTGTGTAGCCCTGGCTGTCCTGGACTCACTTTGTAGACCAGGCTAGCCTCAAACTCACAGAGATCCCTTTGCCTCTGCCTCCCGAGTGCTGGGATTAAAGGCATGCACCACCACACTCGGTGATTTGTTTTTGTTTTTTAACAGTTTAGCAAATCCCCTTCAGAGATTCTTAGACCTGATCTTCGCTTATGTCTAGGAAGTTCTTGCAATTGTCTATTTAAAGATCTTGAGAGATTTGCTGAAGCCAAGTTAAACCCAAAGGGGAAAATGATACGGAACCAACACAGGGCTCCACACATGCCACACCAATCCCACATAAGTTCTTATTTACTAAAAGTTAAGTGGGGCTGGTGAGATGGCCAGTGGGTAAAACCACCCACCATCAAGTCTAATGACCGGAGTTCCATCCCTGGAGTCAACAGGGTGGAAGAAGAGCCCACCCCAGCAGGTTATTTTCAGACATGCACACACACACACTCGTAAATAAGAAGTGTGTGTGTGTGTTTAAGTTTAGTGATCTGATAACACCGTCTTTGCCGGCTTGTCTCTTTGGTAGCCTGCTTCGCACGATCCATATTTACTTATTTACTCTCAAGTGATGCTTATTTCTGGTCACTCAGTCACCAGATGGGAAGCAAGCAGGGCACCCGATCAGTTCTTCATCTACAATTTCTAGCAACTCACTCTTTCCTCACATAAGCCACTTCAGAAGGAAGATGAAGAGAGTACTCTGCTTCCCCCATTCTCCATTCCTGCCACCTGTCTTGCATAAACGTTCTCATGGTACGGTCACCAAATAGCCAAACAACCTAGAAAGTAACTTGCTGCTTCCTGGAAGGGACTAGATCTGATAATCAAAGAAAACAAAACGTAGCAAATGCCTGACCCAGCAGCTTGGCAGCCAGAAAAACCATGGTAGGTTAGAATGGGGGAATCCGGGAAATACTCACAATCAATACAAAGGTGCCCAGAAACTCAGCAAGTGTCTCCTTAGCTAGAGGGCTCTTCAGGGCCAGCCTCTGTTTGAGGCTCTGAACGGTGCTTTTATTCTCAGAAGGCATTTTTGGGGTTTCTGCCAGAGGCGTACTTTCCACCAAGGCTTGCTTGTTCTGCTCCTCGCCTTCACTACTACGTAAAACAAAAAACAAAACGAACAAACAAACGAACACTTAACTCCTCACGGATTCCTGGAGATGACTGGAGAGATACTTAACTATGCAAAGGCTGTCCCAATTAGGAGCTCTGATTTAATCTTTGTCTGAGTCAGCTGACAGTCCCTGCTTTGCTGCCATTTGTTTGATTTAGTGAATTATAGCCCCAAATTCTCAACATGACCCTTTTTGTACCTGATAGATTAATCATTACCTTTATTCTATGTTCTCTGGCTGCTTTTTCTTTGTTGGCTTTTTTTTTTCCCCAGGAGATGAGAAAAGAGATGCTATGTTGGTAGTGTTGCAAACCACAGAGATGGGCCTTGGTCCAGAAGAGATTTACATGTTACACAATTTCAGCCTTCTGAGGTTTTGTTTCCTCCCATTCGGAAGTGGGAGGTTTGGGTGTAATTTAGAATTGTTAAATCCCGGTATGGATATACCTTCACTGTGAACACTCTCTACTGAAGGTTTTCATCACAACTGGAGAGTATAAAAAAAAAGAGATGGCTCCCCTCATTTCTTGCTAGTAGTGCCTAAGGGATTTCACATGACGACTCTAAGGAAAGCAGCTAAGAGCTTCTCTAGAGCCCTGCCTGGTGGCACACACCTTTAATCCCAGCAGTCAGGAGACAGAGGTAGACAGACCTCTGTGAGTTCAATGCCACTCTGGCCTACAAAGAGAGTCTAGGACAACCAGGGCTTGTTACACAGAGAAACCCTGTCTCAAAACAAAACAAAAAAACCCAAACAAACAAAAGAACTTCTCTAGAGATAGCTAAATTAACATATGGAGGGGCAGTTGAAAGGCTCCAGAATGTGAATTTATGGGACAACAACAGGTAGGTGTTGGTGGTGGTTGTGATGGTGCACACCTTTAATCACAGCACTGGGAGACAGACGCTGGTGGATCTCTTGTGAGTTCAAAGCCAGCTTAGAGAGGGGAAAGGAAGGAAGGAAGGAAGGGAGGGAGGGAGGGAGGGAGAGAGAGAGAGAGAGAGGAGTCTTATGCCACAAGATAGGAACTTTCCCTTGTTCAGTGAACTGGTCTCCCTATGTGCTAAGCAGACTTTAGGATTCAAGAATCAGAAAGAAAGCAGCAATACACACTAGAGGGCTGGAATTTGAGTCCCCTGGCCAGTCAGTGCCACCCAATTAAAGAAGAAAGGGTTAACTATGCCCTACTAAGGTGTCTAGTTTAAATCTGATGAATTAACATCCTTCCAGGCAACAGACTACATTTGATAATAGCGTCTTGTTCTGCCCAATAAGCCAGCCCTGATTTCCAAAGCTAGTTTGTCTGAAAAGATAGAATTCATTCGTAGCCTCTAAATACCCCCAGGAAGCCTACTGAATTCGAACACACTCTAAGCTCACCCCCTGCCTCCCTCCCTTTACACCCCCCCCCCACCCCCCTCGTCCCTGGCACAGAGCAGCCAGTCATTCCTCTTTGGGGCCCTCTCCTGCCTTTGCAGGAGGCCCTCAGTCATTTCCAGCTGAGGAGGCAGGCTGGGAGGAGGAGAGGATATGTGGAAAGCAGCTGGGAAGAGCCCAGGGGCAGGATGAAACACCTAAACTGCAGGTAAAATTTACAATTCAGACCGAAGAGGTCACCTTGGAACAAAACCAGGGTAAAACCTATCATTTTGGTTTAACTCCTGGTTAAATGATCATGGAGAGGATGCATAAAAACAAAAAACCAAAACCCCAGAATTTTGCTTAAATTCCTGATTAGGTGATCATAGATAGCATTGTCTTGGAGTTTCCTAGGACCTCACTATGGCCAAGTCTCGGTTAGCTAGACCAGAGGAACGGGACTTTATTGTTCTGACTTCAGCTAATAAAACACACAGGGTGTTCTTCAGAGTCCTCACTCACGCATCTGACAAGTACTTATGGCATAATTGCCGTGTGCCAAGCACTGCCCTTAGCAAAAGCGCACGGCTGTCTTGCTGGTCACAGAGCTGAGTACGATGGAGACCAACATAAGGCACAAATAGACAACACTCTACAGATTGGGGCTGTATCTCTATGCGCAAATATGACAGGGGGAGTTCACCTTGTTGGAGAGATCTCTGCATTGTCTTCCAGGGAGTCATGTCTGAGCTGAGCTCGGGAGGCACAGGGGTTACTGACAGGAAATGGAGAAGGACGTGGATGTGAAAGGCTTTGAGTGGTGGAGTAAAAGCAGCATGACACCTGTCAAAGAATCAAAGAAACACTCACCATGGTTGCCCTCCAGGGAGAAAGAGGGAGCAGGGTGCAGAATGAGCTGGGGTGTGGGAACCAGACTATAGCGATCCTTTGAATTGTGTGTCAGATTAAAAGTGTCATAAATCGGGCTGGAGAGATGGCTCAGGGGTTAAGAGCACTGACTGCTCTTCCAAAGGACCCGGGTTCAAATACCAGCAGCCACATGGCAGTTCACAGCTGTCTGTAATTGCCGGGTGTGGCACACGCCTTTAATCCCAGCACTTAAAGAGGCAGAGGCAGGCAGATCTCTGTGAGTTCAAGGCCAGCCTGGTCTACAAAGTGAGTCCAGGACAGCCAGAGCCACACAGAGAAACCCTGTCTTGAAAAACCTAAAAAAAAAAAAGTGTCATCAATCATTGGAGTAGATTAGGCAGGCAAATGAGAGATCATTCCGTCTTTGAGTTTTAAAAAAAGATCATCCTCCCCTAGCTGTCCCTGACAAACTACTGACAACTGATGGATTCAGCCGTGTAACAAATGGTAAGCCCACCAGGCTCTAGGGAATAGCTCTAAACCCATGGCCACTCAGGCAAGTCCTGGTTAAAATCAGTGCATTACAAGCTAAATGGTGGTGGCCCACACCTTTGATCCCAGCACATAAGAGACAGAGGCAGGTGAATCTATGAATTCTAAGGCCAGCCCTGTCTACAGAACCAAGTCCCAGGACAGCCAGTGCTACACAGAGAAACCCTGTCTCCAAAAAGCGCAGCAACAACAATAATCAACAAGCCACAAGCAAAACAAAAAGACATGAATGTGAGAAGGGGTCCTATGGGGAAAGGGAGGAAGGATGACAGAGGTGGGAGTGAGATAAAAGGGGACAGGGAGTGTGAGTAAGCAGAGTGCCCCAAGTACATACATTAAATTGCCAACAATCAGACTTAATCAATGAAAAATGGAATTCTGAGCTGAGAGTTGGAGAAAGGATTAAAAAGAGTCTAAAACAGCCTCCCATAGATCCGTGTTGGGGTGGTACATTATTCTAAGTCTGAGTGGGAGCTTCAAATGAAGAAGTGGGAGCTGTTTAAGACCAGGGCTGCAGTGGATGGTGTGAGCTCTACTTGTGTGAAGTGGAACCACAGGTGTGAGGGAAAGATATGAAGAAGGAAGCGATGTGGACCCAATGCAAAGGGTGCCTGTGTTCAGAGAGGGGACAAATGAAGCCACTGGGACTGATCAGGAGAGAGAGTATGATGAGCCTAGAAAAAGACATTGAGAAAATTTATTTCATTCTTGGGTGAAGGAGGTTGGCATCTAGTATTCACTATCACCATAACTCATCACCAAACATAAACTCCCCACTTCTGTCCCCCAGCCACCAAGGAAAACCTCCCAAGTACCCTAAGAAAATAAGCAGTGAACATCACCTTACCCTTCCTCCATCTTGGGAGGTACCTTTGTGGAAATACCCTCCCCCTTCCAATGGTCTAAATGGACACGTGGAGCTACTGGTAATGTCCATCCATGCAGCCATCAATAAATCCATTCATTCCATCCCACCCATTCATCCATCCATCCACTCATCTATCCTATCCATTCATCTACCCTATCCATCCATCCATCCACCCATCCATCAATCCATCCAGCCATAATATCTGTCCATCATTTTATACCATCCCAGCCATAAATCTATATAATATCCCATTCATCCATATTTCCATTCTATTCTTCCATCTACCCATCCTTTCATGAATCCACATATCTATCCAACTCTCTCATCCTTCCAGGAAAACTTTTCACTAAATACAAGCTATGCATCAGGCACAGTATTAGGCACTGAGGATTAAAAATCAGATCTCTAGCCAGGCATGGTGGTGCACCCCTTTAATCCCAGCACTCAGGTAGGCAGAGGCAGGCAAATCTCTGTGAGTTCAAGGCCAGCCTGGTCTACAAAGTGAGTCCAGGACAGCTAGGGCTACAGAGAAACCCTGTCTCAAAGAACCAAAAACAAAAACAAAAACCACCACCACCAACAAAAAATCAGATCTGTACTGCTAAGGTTTAATGGTCTAAGGTGACAAAGTCCTGCAAGAAGACTGCCCCACTCAACAAAATAGAGGTACACTGAGCCAAAATCCCACAGACAGACACCTGAATAGCTGTTCCACACTTGTCAACCCCTTGATCCATTCTGCTGTCAACAGTCCTAACTTAAGTTACTGGGCTCCCTGGCCTCAGTGTGCTACTGAATGTCCAGGGACCAGCCACTGACCTGCATGGAATTCCATCTGAATGTGACCCTCCCTGACTCCAGCATTCTCTTCTACATGCCTAATTTTGCCTACTCAGGAGATCACCAATTGTTCCCGAACCTGAACACCTCATACCCTGACCTCACTTTTTGACTTCCCACATTGTCCAACTTCAGCTCCACTTTACTTCTGCCTGGTTCACACTTGGAAACCATGTCAGATCCCAGGATCGTCCCTCTTTCACAATCTTTAACACTAAGCTTCATTTTGCTGATTGAAATGTCTGTAAATGAATGAAATTTTTCATTCATACTCTTGTCTGGAATCATTCTCACAAAACCAGCCTCCCTCCTTCCCTAGTTCTCACCATGAGCTTTCCTGGCTTCATGGCACACCTGTATCTCAGGTTCCAGTGACTTGTTGAGTCTCCTCTATATCCTTGTTGCCTAAGCTCAATCCAGGTATTTTTGGCCAGGGATTTGTCTCAAGAGTTCTCTTTTCAGACAGGTGGGATGCTACTAAGGAAACTCATATAATTGTATTGATTTTCTCTCTGGCAGGTAATTATACAGCATTAGCATTGCTGCTGTATCTTCAGTGAACCTTTGATGATGATGTTTCCGGATTTACCATGAGTTATAATCACCCATCTCTGTGGGGCTGGACCCCCAGGGACTCCTGAGTGCACTGATCCCACCTTGCTTACTTCCCCACAGCAGGCACATGCCTCTCCTAGGCCCCTCCAGCTCCCATGACAGCCCTCCCAGCACAAGTGATTCCCCAACCCCTGCCCTGGGATCCCATAGACAAGCAAATAGGGTTCATTGGCTATAATTCTTTTCCTGTTCCTCTTCAAAAATTTGCCCCAGTTTTGTTTCTGGGTCCTCTCCTTTGTCTTCCCTTTGGAGTGAGCCCCCATTCTGGCATCCTAATCCAGCCTCGGAGGGACTCCAGCCAGTTAACACCCAACCCCCTTTCTTCCTAAACTGGCTTCTATCCCATGGCCTAAAACAAGCCCAAGTTTCTCTTATGCTGAAAACATTCTTTCAACACAGTTTTACTTCAAATTACCATTTATCTTCTGTTCCACTTTCCCCTTCATTTTTTAAAGGGGATAGGTAGCCCTTCTTTTCTGAATATAAAATCACATTTTGAAAAGTCATAAGCATTTAAAGTAACATGTCAAAATCTCATAACCCCTCACCTCAGAGATAGCAAGAGTTGGAATATACTCCCATAGGATTCTCATTAGTAGATGTGTATATATTTCTCCTCCTAAATGTGAGGTATTTACTAGATCAAATTGGTTTGCTCTCTTAGAAGCAGTTCTATTCCTTTCTAATGACTGTGCAATATTCCATTGTACAAATGTGCCATAGTTTAAGCAAGTTCCCTTTAGCAAAGAGTTGCTTACTTCTAGCTTTCCCATTAAAAGGGAACCCCGGACCTCGCAGCGCCATTTGAACAATGTCAATAGCGGGCCCTTACCAGGCAACTTCGGGGCCTTCCTAAGTGCCCTCAACACCCGCCCGGTACCAGGAAGAACAGGAGGCTGTTAACAGTTACTGCCTGACGTTACCCTCCTCCCCACCCCCCGCCCCTGGCCACCCATACACCTATGCTGTCTGTGGGGCTCGTGATCAGCCAGGATGGGAAGGGCACGATTCCAGACACCCTTCTTGTATCCCAAGTAAGACACATTTGGGTGCAGGCACTCTGCCCGCAGCCGCTGATCCCCCTTGCCACCACACTGTTCAGATGCCCCTTCGTCCCTACAATAAAAGAACAGTAACTCAGCCGATCTACAACACTGAAGCCCTAAGTAGGTTCCCTGAAAGGAGCTTGTGCCAGCTTGGCGCCCAATTAATCTCTTCTGCGTCAAATGCCCTGTGAGATACAGACCACGGAGCTCTCTCGGGCACCTACGTGCAGCTGTAGGACTTTGGCCAGATGTTTTGTGCTGCAGGAACTCACCTGTCACTCAGCCATCTTGTGGGAGAGGCTCCACTTTGAAGGATCCATCACTCCAAGGACTCCATCTTTGTGGGGAGATTCGTCACAACAGTAACAAATCCCCAGTCCCCAGATATCACTGCCTTGATCCGTGCACCGCACATGCAAAGGTGGTGACCTAGAGTGTTGGTTCAAGGTCGCTACATCCTAAAACCCCTGTTTGGTCATGGCAGTTTCCCCCTTTTTCAGTCCTACCTTAAAGGACCTTTCTGGTGGTGGGCTCTACCTGAGACGCTATAGTTTGCCCACTTTTTTGAAACCTTTTTTTCTACCTCTGCCCTCTTGTGGAAGACCAAACTCTTCCCTTACAGGGCTGGGTGCTCAAGATCTGTCATAGCAGCACTGTGATCTTAGTCTTTTAACAAGGGTGCTCTGTGGACACATGTCTGCCTGGCCTCTACCTGGCCATAATCAAAAATAAAAACTGGGCTGGATTTTACCACTCCTCAGTCTTCTGTGTTTCCTCACATCAGATCTTCAGCACCACTTATATAGACAGTTTTCTGTTATTGTTTGTTTTTGTTTTGTTTTTCCTTATAGTACAATGGTTTTTATACAGTTTTTATAATCTTTTGGCCTTAAATATCTTTCTCTGAACAAAGGAGGGATGTATAGAAACATTGTCTGTAGCCATATGATGGGTGTAATTTTCTCGTCTGTGTCAGTGTGTCACCCATCCAACCCCCAATATCCTGCACCTCTGATCCTCCTGCCTCCCCAAGTAGCCTCCCTCCCTCCCCCATCTCTTTGTCTCTTTCCTCCCTCTGTCCCTTGCTCTCACTCTTCCTCAAAGAAAAATAAGTGGACCATTTCTTCCAGTACTCTTACTTCCACTGCCTTATTCAATTAGTGTGGTTCTTAAAAACTCCCACACCTAGGGCTCGTTTGGGGTTCAAAATGTCTAAGCAGAGAGATAAAATGAAGCTCAATTAGTCCCACATGGGTGCCAAGGTGCTAAGCACATGGGAGTTAGGATTGTTTCAAAGGAAACCATAGCCTGATTTTATTTTGCAGAGATAGTTTTTTGGCTTTTGTTTAGTTTTTTTTTTTTTTGTTGTTGTTGTTGTTTGCATACTAGTGGCATGGTTTCTGACATTAGGGACCTGGTGTCTGTGACTGTGATGGCAAGCCAGAGTTCTAGGTTGGCCACCATGAGGGTCATCTCTGGAGCTACCACAGAGCTGGCCTCACCACTCCTCTAGAGGCTTGTTCTCCCCTAAGGTGGCACAGGTATTCCTGTAAAAAATGTGTGTTGACATCAAGGCATACACATAGAAATCCAGATTAGATCATAGTGGAAAACAGAAGGGAGGGTAAGATCTTGTCCCTGCTCCAAAATTAGTGTAGATAAATATCAAGAAAAGAGAAGTTTGAAGAGGTTTTCTAAGCCCTGGGGAAGGAAATGATGCCCTTGTACTTGAAGACATACAGAAGAAGAATAAATGGAGAGACTTTCTAAGATTGTGATGAGGAAAATGTCACACTGTAACAGCTAAAGCTGTTTCATTAGTTACACTTGGGAAAAGATTGAACTTTAATGCTAAAGTTCATTTAGCTAATAAATAATGGGAAACAAATCATGCTAGAAAGACATTAAAAATATAAAACGTGTAACTAAAATCACAGTTTTAATTCTGATATATATATTATATATATGTATGTATATATCTTTATATATTATATATAATATATATATGTACATATGACAGAAGGCAAGGATCAACACCTAAGGCTTTCTTCTGCCCTTCATATGTGTGCCTTGGGTACAGCCACATACATACATTTCTAAAAACAAAGAAACATTTTGTGCATATGTACATTAACTAATAACACAACCTCTATAAAGTCCTGTAAAGTAGATAGGCATGTGTATCATAGGATTTTCTGTAGTGTTGCCTTGTGTTTCAACAGAGTGAACCAGACTATTAATATAAACAGCGAAAGCACTGTAGGTAGCCGCCGTTCACTACAAACACAGTGGTTGATGGTTTTGAAGTAGCAGATGAATAAGGCTTGAATAATACCTGTTATGCCTCTTCTCTTACAATACAAACACCTTCCTTATTTCCTTCTCTTATTGTTTTATTTGAAATCATTACAAAAGAAATAAATCAAAATAATGGAAACAAGTGTCCTTACATGGCTCTTCAGTTTAAACACAATGTCTCTGGCACATCTAGCATTTGTTTCATATTTCTGTTAGCATGCTAACAGTTTCTGTTATTAATTTCTAAGACATATGATCATTTGCTTATTTACTTATCTAGACAAATCTCACTATTTTTTTTTTTTTGGTTTTTTCGAGACAGGGTTTCTCTGTGTAGCCCTGGCTGTCCTGGACTCACTTTGTAGACCAGGCTGGCCTCGAACTCACAAAGATCCGCCTGCCTCTGCCTCCCAAGTGCTGGGATTAAAGGCGTGCGCCACCACCGCCCGGCTTCAGATCTCACTATTTAACTCTAGCTGGCCTGCTTCTTGATATATAGGCTCTCTGGGAATTCAGAGCTCTATTTGCCTCTGCCTCCCGAGTGTTATGATTAAGGGTTTAAGGGTGTGTTGTACACCACCATGACTGAAATCTAAGACATTTAAAATTATATATATATATACACATATATGTATATGTGTATATATATATATATATATCTTTGTGTGTGTGTGTGTGTGTGTGTGTGTGTGTGTGTGTGTGTGTGTGTGTGTGCACCAGTGCCATCTGTATGAGGATGCCCTGGAAGGCCAGAGGAAAGTGTCAGATAGTTACAGGCAGTTGTGAGTCGCCTGATATGGGTTCTGGGAACCAAACTCTGATCCTCTGCAAAAGTAGAATAAATTCATTTTTAAAAAACACATTTTATGGGGGTGGAGAGATGGTTCAGGGGTTAAGAGCACTGGTTGTCCTTCCGAAGGACCCGAGTTCAAGTCCCAGCACCCACATGGCAGTTTACAGCTGTCTGCAATTGCTGGGTGTGGTGGTGCACATCTTTAGTCCCAGCACTAGGGAGGCAGAGGCAGGTGGATCTCTGTGAGTTCAAGGCTAGTGTGGTCTACAAAATAAGTCCAGGACAGCTAGTTATACAGAGGGAAACCTTGTCTCTAACCCCCCCCAAAACCCCACATTTTATGTACTTTATTATTTTAAAAACACAATTTTTCAAGGTAGCAGTAAAATATTGACTTCAATATTTTTTACTAACTAGCACCGTGTACTTTCAAAGTTAACTGCAACATTGTGTCACTGTAAATGATTGTAAAATAAGATGATCATTTCAAATGTCAAATTTATTTCAACATGTGGCTGTTAATTAAATTAAATCCTTGTTGGCTCTAGGCACTAATGTATATTTTAAAAATGAATTTAACTATGTTAACATATTTGTCGATTTAACACAATTAAAGTGCCATAGTTTGAAGCAGCATTTTAATTTCTGAAATTATTCTAAAAAACAAGGCACATTAAGAAGTGCAGAGGGCTGGAGGGCTGGCTCAGTGGTTAAGAGCACTGGTTGCTCTTCCAAAGGACCTGGGTTCAAATCCCAGCAGCCACATGACATTTCACAGCTGTCTGTAATTGACAGGTATGGTGGCCCACACCTTTATTCCCAGCACTAGGAAAGCAGAGCCAGGCAGGGTCTCTGTGAGTTTGAGGACTGCCTGGTCTACAGAGTGAGTTCCAGGATAGCCTGGGCTGCTCAGAGTGCTCTGCCTGGTTCTCGAGGTCCCAAAGACCACCTAGGAGCCAACTCCGATATAAATACATGAGGGTTGTTTATTCAAGCTCAGAGCTTGGACTCTCAACACTCACTGACACAGCACTTCAAGTTGAGAGCCCCCAGACCCAAAGTACAAAGTTTATATAATAGAGACTCAAAGAAGCAGGTTCTTTACCATATGATTGGATGACATTTGGGTAACTAGTCATGTCCATTTCTGATTGGATTGTTGTTACTGACTAACCAGCTGAGGTCAGCTTGACCATCAGAAAGTTTGTTTAGACTTTTTGGGTGCTTTCTCAGAGTGAGCAGTCTGTTGATGACGAGGAAACACCCCTGGAATACAATGTCAGGTACATTTTGTTGTTCTGGAACTGGAGGTCAGCTCTAAGTCAAACTTAATACAAAATGGAATCTTTTTTCAAGATGGATTCAGTCAGGCTCCACAAGAGAGCCCCCTGTCTTGAGAAAAAAAAAAGTTAAGAAATCAGCTATAAAAAATGACAAATCATTTACATTTTAGAAACCTCTTACTTTGTTATTCTTCTCGATTGGATGAATGGACTCTTAATCTCCAAACCATACCTCCAGCTCCACTATGATGTAATTTTAAACGTGAATGGTCATTGAATTTCATCAAATGGCTTTGGAGTACTGAATGAGTCTATGTTTAAAAAGTTCTTCTGTTTTTATGTTATTAACCGATTACCTTGTTAAATGTTTCACTATTGAATAGCTTTGCATTCCATACATGTAAGTGGATAAGACAAATGACTGTCCATAATGTGATTTCATGAACATTCATTCAGGAAAGTTTTATTGCTAGTGTCTAGTTTTATTTCTGAATATTTAGGGAATGTGTTGTCTAAGATTTTAGCTTTTTGGAATATCTTTAAAAAGTCTTTGACAGTTAATATATGGTCAAAGTTTTTAATGTTCTGGAAACTTCCAAAATCTATTTTTGCATTGCACAAAGTTATATATTCATAAAGTCAAGGTTAATGATTATTTAGATTTGTGCAGCTTTATTATAATTAGTGTAGTGATTTCTTTCTTCTTTTTTTTTTTTTTTTAGATTTTTCGAGACAAGGTTTCTCTACATAACCAACCCTGGCTGTCCTGGACTCGCTTTGTAGACCAGGCTGGCCTCGAACTTACAGAGATCTGCCTGCCTCTGCCTCCTGAGTGCTGGGATTAAAGGCATGTGCCACCATGCCTGGCTATGTAGTAGTTTTTTATGTTGAATAACAAATTAACAGTAATGAAGCATTATCTCAAGCTTAATTCCAGTCTATACTAATGTATTATGGCACTGATTCAAGCGCCCAGTAATCCAGCCTGGTGCAGTTGCTCCTCTTCTCAAGGTCTCATGAGCCTGAGATCCAGGTGTGGGCCAGCTATATCTTTATCTGGAGACTTAAACACAGAAAGATCAGTGTGCAGACACTCTTAGGGCATTGGCAGGCTTCCTTTCCTTGTTGTTGAAAAACTAAGGTTTTCATTGTGTGGCCAGCAATTAACTGGGTTGCTAATAGCTCTCCTTTGGCTCTTAAAATGTGACTCCCTCCACAGATCTTTTCAGCCCACAATCACTTACTTTTAGGAGATTTCTAGTCCACTTTAAGGGCTTTTCTTAATATCTAGAATCATTGGGAATAATTACCTTTTTATCAACTTGAAGTTGACAGATTTGGGGGCCTTGCATCTGATTGCCGCTGTGCCTTCTCGATAGCTGAACCATGGGCAGGCTCTCATTCCATTCACAAGGTGAGGCTTATACCCAGTTGGACTACACTGTGGATGTACACTTGGTTGGGAAACCCAGGGGCCCTCCTAGAATTCTGCTTGTCCCTCTTTACCTGTCCAATTCTGGAGAAAGAATGCTCAAAGCTTCCAAGATGGTGGTTGTGCTTCTTCTGGCTTCGGTGGAAAGTTTTCCTGTCTGTGTCAATGCTTGTGATTCCGGTAAGCCAAGTGTATTTCCCCCAAGTCTCCTTCTCTAGGTCTCTTGTTAGGGTGCACCCCAAGATAGAGTCTTGCGACAGCTCTGGAGGACAGGATTGAAAGAGTACCTGTTTGCAGTTCACGTGTTGTCACTGATCTGATGGCTCACCTTGCTGGTATGTGGCCACATCCACATCTGCCACATCCACACCTGCAGCCTCTCCACCTTACCTGGATCTTCCTTCAGTTTCTCCAACTCCCACATGGGGTGTGAGCATATTGAACTCCACAATGAAGCCTTCTAGCTTCTGTAACCCGTCCTCTGTGTCATCAAGGTCAGAGGCAATCAAAACTGATGAGTTTCAGTGGGTGTCAGTTTATTCTCATAAATCCCAGATGACAATCCAAGTACTCTTAATGTCTCCCACATACCACCCATCTTCTCTTCCTGATCCTTCTGTGAACTTCAAGCTTCAGGTATGAAGTGATAAAAATCTGTCAGAGGCAGCTGAATGTACTCCTAAAACTGTAAGGCTAATTACCAAAATACCTTTCTTCATATATATGCATACATATGCACACGTATGTCTATGTGTAAAAAATATATACATATACTCTATATATACATATATATCTGCATATGTATCTACATACATTAGAAACCACTGTATGTAGTTTTGCTTCTCTGAACCCTAACCTGTCTTTGTATGAATTTTCGCCATCAATACAGCTTCCCAATAAGCTATGCTTTTTATCAAAGTAAATTTTTTCCCTTTGAACATTAAATATTTTATGTCTTTACATAATAATTATCACTCCCATTTTTGTGGGGGTTTTGCTATATTTTTGTTTGTCCCTCAGTTTTCAATCTGGTGAATACAAATTAGATCTACATTATATGGTTTTTTTTTTAATAATTTATTTTTTATTTCTTCAAGTTACATCTCAATCACAATCCCCTCCCTACTCCCCCCTCCAGTCCCACCCTTCCACCCTCCTCCCCCTCAACCCCCCCATCCTCTTCCCTTTTTTTTTTGTTTAAGGTATTTCTTTTTCCCCCCATATATTATATGTTTATGGTCAGTCTTGTAGAGTTACTTATTTATTTTACCAGTACAAGGTCATTTTACAAGCTTAGATGCATTTGGAATGTTCCAGACTCTCCGTGAAACTTTGCAGTCAACTTATTTTATTTTATGTTTTTAGGTTTTTCAAGACAGGGTTTCTCTGTGTAACAGCCCTGGCTGTCTTGGAACTGGTCTATAGGCTGGCTTTGAACTCACAGAGATCTGCCTGCCTCTGACTCCCGAGTGCTGGGATTAAATGCGTGCTCCATCATGCCCGGCTTTTTTTTTTTTTTTTTGGATTTTCGAGACAGGGTTTCTCTGTATAACAGCTCTGGCTGTCCAGGACTCGCTTTGTAGACCAGGCTGGCCTCGAACTCACAGAGATCCGCCTGCCTCTGCCTCCCAAGTGCTGGGATTAAAGGCATGTGCCACCACCGCCCGGCTATTTTTTATAATTTTTAAGTTATGTACCTAAGTGTATGTATGTGTGCGGGTATGTGCATATTCATGCAGATGCAAATGGTGGTCACCAGAGAGCATCAGATGCCCCTGGAGCTAGGGTTACAGGTGACTTTGAGCAGAGCATTATGGGTGCTGGGAGACAAACTGATTCTCCGGAAGGGCAGGCAGATCTCTATGAGTTCGAGGCCAGCCTGGTCTACAAAGTGAGTCCAGGACAGCCAGGGATATACAGAGAAACCCTGTCTCAAAAAACAAAACAAAAACAAAAATGAAAAACCAACCAACCAACAAACAAAAACCAGTCATTTCTGGGTGTGGTGGAGCACGCCTTTAATCCCAGTGCTTGGGAGGCAGAGGCAGGAAGATCTCTGTGATTTTGAGGCCAGCCTGGTTTACAAAGTGAGTCCAGGACAGCCAGTGCTCTACTGCACAGAGAAACCCTGTCTTGAAAAACAAACAAACAAACAAACAAAAAACAGAGTTATCTCTCTAACCCCTTAGTTTTGAACTGAAAAGAAAAAATAAAATTGAGATGGACTAAATGAGCTCTTTCCCTCCCCTACTCAGGGTCACCTTGTAGATCATATTGCTTGAAGGAAGAATACTTTTTTTTTTTTTTTTTGGTTTTTCGAGACAGGGTTTCTCTGTTTAACAGCTCTGGCTGTCCTGGACTCGCTTTGTAGACCAGGCTGGCCTCGAACTCGCAAAGATCCTCCTGCCTCTGCCTCCCAAGTGCTGGGATTAAAGGCGTGCGCCACCACCGCCCGGCTGGAAGAATACTTTTAAAACATTGTTATTTATACTTTTTCCTTTTTGTAAAACTCAGCAATTCCCCATTAGGCATAAGGTAAAGACAAGAATCCCTATATCCATATTTGAGATGTCCCACTTCGAGGGTCCCTAAAAAGTTCATTTGCTGGGAATTTGGTCTTCAGTGTATCAGTACTGAAAGTTGGACAGGCATCTGGTTCATGGAAGATCTTCCCTGATGAATGAATGAATCCATCTATGGACTAATGGGCTATGGTGAAAGAGGCATACTTGCTCTGTTTTATCATGCAAAATACAGCATCATGTAGCAAGAAGCCCCTCATCGGTAACTTGACCTAAATACACCTCTTTTCTTTATATACTATCCATTATCAGGTATTTTGTTATAGCAGCAGAAAATGGACCAAGACACCCAACAAATGTGAGTCCTCTGTAACTGCCCAAATATATACACCTCAATATTCTCAATGTGAAATTTTATTTCACCCGAGAGGACTCATCGATTTCACAATATGCCTTGCTCATTTCTGCCTACGAACTCCTGCCTATGCTATATCTTTTCATCTGGAATCTTGTCTTCCTGCTAGTCTTCCTGTCCAAACCCTAGTCACCTCAACTTTTGAGAACTGAAGTCATTTCCTTCCTTTTTAAAATATTATTTTATTTTTAATTATGTGTCTCTGTGTGTTGCAATGTGCATGCATGTGGGTGCAGTGCCCATGGAGGACAAAAGGGAGGGTCTGATGACCTGGAGCTGGAGTTACAGAGGGTTGTGAGCTGCCTGACATGGTTGCTGAGACCTGAATCTGGGTCCTCTGTGAAGGCAGCAGTGTTCTTTGCCACTAGGCAATCCATCTCTCCAGCCTTCCAAACCTACTTGTGAGTCCTAGCCTCCCCAGTATATCACCCACACTAAATCTTTTTGATGTTGAATTACTCATGTAGCCCTTAGGTTCAGCCCTTGATTGCCCCATGTGTGCGCATGTATGTACAGGCAGTGTGTATAATGGACTCAGATCAAAGTTTCTTCAAAAATAACAGTGTTGTTTTACATTTCTTGGTGTGGCCTAAGTAGACCTGTGAGTTAATGAACTTTCCCACAGTAACAGCATGAGATGCTTTGACAATAACTGGGACCCAAATCAAACTTAGGAATGGTTTTCAAGGCCAACTCTGCTGCTAAGAGTTTGGAGTGCCTGTGGCTTATAACAGGTGCTGTGATGTTCCCATTTTCCAGGGGTGGTCCCTCTCCAGGAACTCCTTGGCTGTAGGACAATAGTTTGTAGCTTGGTTTATCCAAGAACCCTATTACGGGGGCATTTACCTGATCCCTGAACTTTTAAGCTTTTAAGCATTAGCTTAAGTAAAAAAAAAAAAAAAAAAAAAAAAAATGTGAGTAACATTGACAGCAGACCCTTGTTGTACAGTGCTATACCTGCAAACAGTCGTAAGTTCAGCTGTGCCTGTTTGCAAAGGATTATCACAGTAGGGCTTGGTAACTGTTGACATTCCATTCTAGCAGAAGGTAGTGGGGAGGGTCATGGGACCCTTATCTGAGTATCCAGCCTCTTCTCTCAACCAACTGTATGCAATTCTTTCCTTGGTGTCTTGGGAAGAAACTAGAGTGTATACAGGGAAGAAAAGAGGCAGATGTCACCATTTATGCAGCTACAGAGAGGCCATCATCTTCTGAGTAATCCCTCACCCATGCTCTGTAAGGAAGTCAACAAACTCACTGGTTCCCTAGAGTGGACTTTGGTGGAATTGTACCTTGGTCTGTCAATGTGACTTTAGGAAGGTAAACATCATTCACACCTGCTCCAGGGAAGAATTTTATCAACCATGCTATATTCTGTCCTTTCCTTGTCCTGAAATCCTCTTATCCATAACCCTCTGGTCAGGAATTCAGGCACAAGATTGTGCCTTTGAGAAGGGGCAAAAGACAGAACACTGAACATTTCTACAGAGCCATGCCAAATATACTGCATCAGAAACATCACCCCAATTTGCTGTAAGTCCATAAAGATTACAGATTTTTTTTGTTGTTTTTTTGAGACAGGGTTTCTCTGTTAGCCTTGGCTGTCCTGGACTCACTTTGTAGACCAGGCTGGCCTTGAACTCACAGAGATCCACCTGCCTCTGCCTCCCCAGTGCTGGGATTAAAGGCGTGCACCACCACACCCAGCCAGATTTTTTTCTTTATAGGAAAGACACAGAAAATCTTACAATAAAATTATCCCACAGAAGACCAACTTTTAAGTATTTTTCTAAGAATAGCTCTTCATTGGCGGAGGCCAACAGCTCTGTGGATAAAGCACTTGACACACAAGCATGAAGATCTAAGTTCAATTTCCCAAAGCTATGTTTAAAAAAAAAAAAGTCAAGTATGGTTGTATAAGCTTTTAATCAGCCTTGGGGGTAGAGACACAGGGTGAATTCTTGGGGTTCATTGGCCAGCCAGTCTAGCCTAGTTGGTGAGCACCAGGCCAGGGAGAGTTCCTGTCTCAAAATAAAATAAAAGATGGAGCACCAGAAGTTGTCCTCTGGCCTCCACATGCATACCATCATATTCATGTCCTCACATGAATAGGTACAAAAAGCATGTGTAAGCAACAATGTCCTATTTGTCCATGTCTCCTGCTACACAGTAGTGACTGAAGGTTAGAACCTGCCTTCACCATTCACTCAGGACCTTGCACACCCATGGCACACAGAACTTCCACAAGCATGTGGTGATTTAGAGAAGAGAGCCCTCTCTTCAAGGGATAGGAAACTGAAGAACAGGTGAGAACGGTGGCCTACCCAAAGTCGTGTTGATGAGAAAGTGAGGGTTCCATTTCAACCTTTGGACCTCTAATCCCAAGAAACTACTACTATTGCTCAAGCACATGAGGGAATCAAGCCTAGCCAATTTTGAAAGGAAATTTGGGATTATAAGCAGGGTTTAATTCATCCTTTCAGAGTTTCTTTATGACTATGTTATTTGTAGGTTAAATACACAAAACTGGGGAAAGCATCCTTGAATAGAATTGGAGCTTACTGTGAGAGTAAGGCTGGTGCCACAGACTTGTTCTACATGTCACTGGGCCTGGATAGATCCCACTGTCCCAATCATGCATTTCCCCCAATGGCACACAGCTGGTCACACAGGCCAGGAGCAATCCACTGCATTCCCATCTCCAATGCTGCAAAATAACAAAGACACATGGTTGGACCATGGTGCACTGCCAACAGCAGTCAGTGTTAGTGGCAAGGTAGTTAGTTAATGCTATAACTGGAAGGTTATTATGACATGAGCCCTAATTATTCACTAGGTTGGAGATAAAGATAGAGTTCATGTTCCCTACACTTTAACAGTGAACTAGAAAGGTGGAAAATACAGTTCAATGGCCTCTAGAAACCTGGAAACAAAATGTAGTTTTGAACAGCCCATCACTGATAGCAACATCTTCAACCTTGAGGGGGGTGGGGAGGGAGCCAAAGGCGTGCGGGCCTATCTGGATGGTTTTTCCTTTCATCCGTTCTTTTCTTTAAACATTTTATTTACTTAGTGTGCATGTGTATGTGAGTGTGTGTACATGTGCCACGAAACTCTCGTGGAGGTCAGAGGACAACTTCAGTGTCAGCTCATTCCTCCGACCATGTGAGTCTGGGGATTGAACTCAGGCCCCAGGCTTGAGGATTCTAGCTGCTGGAGTTTTTAATCTGCTGACCCGAGATAGATTTATTTCTAAATAATTAATCAAATCCCCACTTAGCTGAGTAGATTTCCCGGCTGGACTGGTGAAAAGTAAGGTCACTGATTAATGATCACATAAGCAGTAAAGAAGCTATTTAAAGTCAACTCATTTTGACTGAGGCACCTAAGTGTAATACAGTCAGAGCTGCTGTGTGTACAGATAGGGCATCCTCGGATTCTGGCCTTTCATGTCCTCCCCAGGGTCCAAAGATGATGAATATTTGCTTAGAGAATATTTGTTTAAGGGAAAGTGTATTGACTAAATGAAGCAAGGTTCTCCAATGCATGTTTGTTCCATATCAAAGCCTTTTGACTGTTGACATTTTGGTATGGTTTTGGAGGACAAGAAGGAAAACATTATAACTAATTTGCTTCAAAATGGTACCCAAAACATCCTCCAATGAACATCTGTAACTTTAAATACATTATTTATTTGGTACATAGAAAACTGTAAATAATACCTTGAAAATGGTTTGACCTGCTATCTTCAAACATGTTGACTGGACATATTGCCTATATTGTTTATATGGTGTGATTATTATTTTTTTCTCCATTGATTTTGTTCAGTCCAGCAAACATTTGATAAACATTTTAAAGTAGGGTTTATTATATAGCCCAAGCTTGCCTTAAATTAAAAAACTCTCCTGCCTCAGCTTTCCTAATGCTAAGATTACAGATGTATGCCACCACAATGGATTTTCTAAACATTTTTTTTTGAGACAGGGTTTCTCTGTGTAACAGAGCCCTGGCTGTCCTGGACTCACTTTGTGGACCAGGCTGGCCTTGATCTCACAGAGATCTGCCTGCCTCTGCCTCCTGAGTGCTGAGATTAAAAGTGTGTGCCACCACGCCCGGCAATTATAGACAGCTTTGAACTGCCATGTGGGTGTTGGGACCTGGGTCCTTTGGAAGAACAATCAGGGCTCTTAACCACTGAGCCATCTCTCCAGTCCCCTCTAAACATTTTTTGAGTGGCCATGTATTTAGCAGTGGGTCCCTGGCACAGGAAGAGTGAGGAAAAACAGCCCGGGCGACCAAGACACTCTTTTCAATTAGGAAGTCAATGAAGACAACATTATTTCTCTTAGCATCTTCCTGAACATGGTCTTGGCAAATTTGATGAATGTACATAATTTCTGTCTTATCAAGTAACCAGAGTAAAACTGAAGCAGAGATGAGGGCTAGCTTGTTGGTAAGTACCAATCACTTCATTTGGCAAGTTGTTGTCAAAGAATTAACTTAGCAACACTCTTACTTTCTTGAAGATAATAAGGCCAAAGAACTGGGGTAGGAAAGTTGATTCTGAGTATATACAACCTAATTGCTTTGCCATAATAAGGAAGGACCTAGTGACTCTCTATAGTGAAGTGAAGACAGGATCGGAACATAAATCCTTGATTTATCTCATCACGCTAAAATGTGCTGTCCATTGATTTCATTCAAGTATAATAGGCAGGTTAGGGTCAAAATGTAGTTGAAAGAAGAGCTGGGAGGTTTGATTTGGACTTGTGTGTATCATAGAGAAAAATTAAGTCAAGTATTTTTTCATGATACTTTACATCATATTTTGGGTACATCCGTAGTGAAACTTGGGGAGACTTGAAGAAAGTGAAGGAAATTCGAAGATTCCTAGAATGTTATGGAATATCATATTGTTAAGTTATGAGTGAGTGAAATAAGTCTCATTATATAGAAGTCCTGTAACTTTTGACCTATATAAAGATGGTAATAAATGTCTAAAAGCCTTGCCAGGCATAGTAGCACACACCTTTAATCCCAGCACTCTGGAGCCAGAGGCAGGCAGATCTCTACGAGTTCAAGGCCAGCCTGGTCTATAAAGTGAGTCCAGGACAGTCAGAGATATGGCAGAGAAATCCTGTCTCAAAAACAACAACAACAAACATAGTCTGAAAAACTCTCTTATGGAATAAGTGATAATCTACTCTCAGCCCCAAGTAGGACCTCTATAATCCCATATACACAAGGCTAAGGAAACATCAGGAATGAGGGAGCAGAAGGAATGTAAGAGTCAAGGGATGGAGAGGAGTATTGTGTGGAATGTGGACTTCTTGCACATGGCATGGCACTGCCCCTATTAGCTCACAGTCGCTGTGGTTAGCTGCACATGATCAAGATAGTCAATATTCAGACACAGCTGGAAGAGGGGCTCACAAGGCTCCAACCCTTCCTGAGGAGGTATGGGCAGTTGATAGCTGTTAGGGAAGGGAGAGTCAGTTTTATTTGGAGGTATGGCCACTGCTAGGTTGTCCAAGCTCTAGTGGAGCCCCTCAGCCCTTCACAGACAAGCAGCACTAATTGGTCTCAGTGAGTGAAGGAGGTAAAGTTGAGAGGAGATTTGTAAAGGAGGGTTTGGGGGAAGGATGGGGAAAAGTTGGATGTGATCAAATTATATTGATAAATGTATGAAATTTATATTTACACCAAACAAAATTAAATTTACATAAAGAATAAATATAAATATTATGTACTAAATATGACTCTCTTCTGAAAGTAGATTTTTTTTTTTTTGGTTTTTCGAGACAGGGTTTCTCTGTGTATCTCTGGCTGTCCTGGACTCGCTTTGTAGACCAGGCTAGCCTCGAACTCACAGAGATCCGCCTGCCTCTGCCTCCCAAGTGCTGGGATTAAAGGCATGCGCCACTATGCCCGGCCTGAAAGTAGATTTTTAATTGAGTTAGATTGATTGAGACTCAATACATTCATACTTGGCAAGATGGTGATTCAGCAATCTCAACTCTCACAAGTCTGAGTAAGGAAGGTCAACCTGGGCTACAGAGTAAATTCCAAGAGAGCTTGGGGTCCATAGTGAGACCCTGATTCAAAGTAAAAAATAAGAAAAAGGGAGAGGGGCTGGAGAGATGGCTCAGAGGTTAAGAGCATTGGCTGCTCTTCCAGAGGTCCTGAATTCAATTCCTAACAACCACATGGTGGCTCCTAACCATCTATATTGAGATCTGGTGTCCTCTTCTACCCTCTTCTGGCCTGCAGGCATACATGCAGGCAGAAAGCTGTATATATAATAAATGAAGTATTTTTAAAAAAGAAAAAAACAAAGGCGGAAGGGAAGGAAAGGGGAAAAGAGGAGAAGGGGGAGGAAAGGAGAGGAGAGAAGAGGGGAGGAGGAGGAAGGCAGGAAGAGAAAACAAAGGTCCTGGAAGATGACTCACATTTCAAATTCACTCTGGCTTCTAACCAAGGTGCCTGCTTTTCAGTTTCCAGTGTGAGAGATGGTTGCTGTACTCCTGTTGGCACCTGCGCATGCCTCTTTGGCAGGAATTTCTACAAGTGTGGAAGGTTGGACTCTCAAAAAACATGGACTGGAACAGGGAGCTGGATGCCTTTAGCAACTCCTCAAAAATTTTTTTTGTTTTGTTTTGTTTTTTGAGACAAGGTTTCTCTGTGTAACAGCCCTGGCTGTCCTGGACTGCTTTGTAGACCAGGCTGGCCTTGAACTCACAGAGATCTGCCTGTCTCTGCCTCCCAAGTGCTGGGATTAAAGGCATGTGCCACTATGCCTGGCTAGCTCCTCAAAATTTTATAACCAAACTTCTCCTTCTACCTAAAGGTTACTCCCTCCAAAAAGGAATTATTTCGCATTCCATACCTGTGGGTTCTCCTTCATGGTCCTAGATACATCTTCCCAAAGTAGCTGTCTTCCATCTTGGGATTCAATTTCTTAGTCCTCTTTCCCTCAACCAGGTTTTGACCCCAAGGTATTTTCTCTTACTTTGGATCAGTGATTCTGACCCTTCCTAATGTTATGACCCTTAAATACAGTCCCTCGTGTTGTGGGGACCCCAATCATAAAATTATTTAATTGCTACTTCATAGCTGTAATTTTGCTACTTTTAAGGATCACAATGTAAATATCTGATATGTGACCCCTGTTGAGGGGTCTCTCAATCTCTCCAAAGGGATTGTGATCCATAGGTCAAGAACCTTTGCTTTCTATGGTCCTGGCTCTCACATTTGACTGTCTTCCAGATAAATCTTGGCAGTTCCTATCCCTTCCCATATGTAACCCAGAAACCTTTTGCATCTCAAAGTCTGACATCCTCACCCTCATCACTTTGTCTTGGAGGGGATTCAGACATTGGCTTGATTGAGGTACCTGCTTTAATTTGGGGGATCTACCCAAGGAAGGAACCAGTTCCCTGATCATGAGTGGCTCTCTTGAGATTAAAGTTCAGGGTTGAGCTTAAAGACTCCAGAGTTGGAGACCTTGGATTTCTATTTCTCTTCTCTTACTTAGCAGCCATGGAACTTTCAGTAGGGAATTACCAACTTTGTACCTCAGTTTCCCCATTTGCACAAAAGAGATTATCATGATGCAAACATCACAGGCCATCTCTGAGTAGCAAATTAAGTATATATTACCATTCACAGGACACTTAGTGACTGCCACATCATAGTGTTCCTTCTGTCAATACTTTTCTAGATTCCAAACAGCCCTTTCCTTTATGACAACATTGTGACCTCAGATGTTTCACCACACAAGTGAGTGGCTATAGTTTCAGAATAACACCCTCTTGATGCACAAGGCAGGGCAGAGGAGATTAGATTATCAGTTTGAGTTTGTTTTACAATAGTCCCACACAGATACCAGTCAGTGTGGTGAGGAGCCACAGAAATAATTTAATAAATATCATTCCATTCTATGTTCTCTCTCTCTCTCTCTTTTTTTTTTTTTTTTTTTTTGGTTTTTCAAGACAGGGTTTCTCTGTGTAACAGCTCTGGCTGTCCTGGACTTGCTTTGTAGACCAGGCTACCTGGAACTCACAGTGATCCTCCTGCCTCTGTCTCCCAAGTGCTGGGATTAAAAGCATGCGCCACCATGCCCGTCTCTGTGTTCTCTTATATGATAGGTGAACAATGTCATGGAAGGAGGCATTAAAAAGATTCAGAAAAAGTACCATGGCATGCCATGGTACTACAAAAAGATCTACATCTAAACTCAGGTCCTCTGGAAGAGCACCAAGCGTTCTTAATCACTGAGCCCTCTCTCCAGCCCAGTCATTGCATTTAAAAGCTTGGAAATGCGCTTCCTGGTGCGTGCCTGGAATGAAGAGCTCTGGAGGAGTCCTGCTCCACACCAAGGTATTACCAGGTCAAGAAGCCATGCTTTCCTTTAAGAACGCCTGCTATGCCCTCTTCTGACGGATCCATGAAATGCAACTTCAGTACCTTTGCAGGCTCCACCATGTTAGCAAAATAGCTCCTGACAGTGCCTTTGGCCACTCTTAGTCATTCTTTCAAGTTTTCTTTGAGACTCGTCTCTGGTCTCTGGGTTTCCTCACATACTAGTTGTTCCCCTCTTAACATCCCCTGCCTCATGAAATCTTGAGGCCTGGGAGATCCTGAAATTTGATTCTAATCTCATGTAGCAGCTGCCATACCATGTGTCATATCATGGATTTTAATCCAGATCTTTTTCTGTAAGCTTGCCTGTCTGACTTTCTATCGTTTACATTTGTGTGTGTGAGTGTGTATGGTCCTTGTGAGTGTGAGTGCACATATATGGAGGTGTGCATTTGTGTAAAAGTACACATCTGCATGTTTGTGCACACATGTAGAAGGCAGAGTATTGTCCCTCAAATATTGCTCCCAATAAGCTGTCCATCAACTTTTATTTATTTGTGTGTTTGTTTATAGGCAGAGTCTCCCATTATCATAGAACTCATCGGGAACCTAAGCTGTCTGGCCAGTAAACTCCAGGAATCTGTCTGTCTCTGCCTTCCTAGAGCCAGGGTTAGAAGCACACTCTACCATGTTCAGCATTTTCTTTTCCGTGTGGATTATGGGGATCTGAACTCAGGTCCTGGTGCTTACCTCCTCTGACTGAGCCTTCTCCCCAACCCTCACCTTCTCCATTTCTGGCTGACAGTCTTGCTCTCTTGTTCTCCTGGGTTTAAAATCTTGGAGTTACTGCTCAGAACTTTCTTCATGTTACATATTGAACCTCTGCTATATTATCTTAGATTCACACCACTTTCCCTACCTCATCAATACAGTCTAGACTTTTGTTATGTGCATTAAGTATACATTAAAATAACCTACCAGCTCCAAGGTGGTTTTTAACATAGGATACAAATATACTCTATAAGGCCTGGAGATGACTGTTAGTGAACTTATAAAACTTCTACTATTATTTTTAAGACATTATACATTTACACAAAACATATAATTTTCTTTGAAACTAATAGTTTTCATCAGTATCTTCAAGTATTCTGTATTTGGTTTTTGTTTTTGTTTTTGAGACAGGGTTTCTCTGTGTAATATCCCTGGCCATTCTGCACTTGCTTTGTAGACCAGGCTGGCCTTGAACTCGAACACACAGAGATCCTCCTGCCTCTGCCTCCCAAGTGCTGGAATTAAAGGTGTGCACCACCACACCCGGCCCAAGTATTCTGAAACCATGTTCTTTTGTTTTGGTTTTTGAGACAGACTTTCTCTGTGTATCCCTGGCTGTCCTGAAACTCACTTTGTAGACCAGGCTGGGCTCAAACTCACAGAGATCCATTTACCTCTATCTCCTGAGAACTGGGATTAAAGGCATGCACCACCAAGCCCTTGCTGGAAATTACAGTCTTTAGAAGGCTGCACACCTCTGAGTTATCCCAGTTCCTCATCTTTTTCAGCCTCCAGAGGCTAGCTGGATTCATTGGCTTGTGTCCTGTCCCCATCAGGACTCAAGCCTTATGTTGTCACATCCCCCATGACTCAGTACTCACAGTGACTCTCCTGGGAACCCCTGAGATCTCACTGGCCCCTCTCAGGTAGCCCAGGACACTCCCCAATCCCACCTTTCTTTGCTTAACCATATTTGTAACCCTCCCTTTTTCTGGTTATAAAACAGCATTCATGGGTTGTATACACTAGGATCTGAGATCTTTTTTTTTTTTTTTTGGTTTTTTTTTTTCGAGACAGGGTTTCTCTGAATATCTCTGGCTGTCCTGGACTCACTTTGTAGACCAGGCTGGCCTCGAACTCACAAAGATCCGCCTGCCTCTGCCTCCCAAGTGCTGGGATTAAAGGCGTGCGCCACCACCGCCCGGCTGGATCTGAGATCTTTAAGGGACCATTGTTCTGTCTACCATAAGAATTCATGCCCCAAGTTTGTGAAGAGTCTCCTTCTTTATAGTCTTCTCCAAAAATCCAGGCAATTATTTCTTTTTCTTTTCTTTTTTTCTTTCCTTTCTTTCTCTTTTTTCCTTCCTTCCTTTCTTTCTTTCTGTTTGTTTTGTTTTGTTTTGTTTTTGAGACAAGGTTTCTCTGTGTATCCCTGGCTGTCCTGGGTTCACTTTGTAGAGCAGGCTGGCCTCTAACTCACAGAGATCCACCTACCTCTTCTTCCCAACTGCTGGGATTAAAGGTGTGCACCACCACATCCAGCCAGGCAATTATTTCTTAATCAGCACTCTTACCTGGCCAACGCCCTGCTAAATTTATGAAGACTTCCTCTTGTGTATCGTTCAGTGCATTATCTGTCCCTAGCCTTGGAGGTTGTCAGCTAAAACAACTCAATTTATGTCTCTGATCTCATTTCTACTCTTGCCCAGCTGGGAGAGTCACTAATATACTGCACTTCCTAACTCTACACCCTTCACACTGCTGTTGGGTGAAGAATATCCTATTTCACTTCACCCCTTTCTACTCTTCTTCCCTCTCCTCTCCTACCTCCCTTCAGACCCACCCTCCACTCTTGTAACCTCCCCCCACATAAAAAAATCTCATTGTGGAAGCTGTAGTGTGTCTCAGTGTGTCCCACAATATTTCCCTTTGTCCTCACATGTTTGATTGCAAATGTTCACTATAATGACTCCTTGGTCTGATACAAGATCTCTGGTTTCTGCTACTTTGTCAGTACTGGAACCTTGTTGGGGTTATGTTAGGCATTCTAAATGTTAATTGGTCCTGCTTGCTGTCTGTTACTTACATTGACTCTGATTGGTTAAATAAATTGCTGAGGCCTGAGATTGGGCAAAGACAGAGAAAGGTGGGACTTCCTGGGATTAGAACAGGAAGCCTGCACTTTAGACAGAGAATTAATGCATTCCAGCCAGCAGCAGGAAGAAGGAGGCACACGCCATGGGGTAGATGCTAGGGGATCATTCCACATGGCCAGGAACATTGGTATATCGTGGAGAATGGCAGTCCAGGGGACGTATGTATATATGGGGTCATATTTGGGTAATAGACTTAAGAGCCAGCTTAGATGGGCCAAGATTGCTCAATTCAGGCCAAGGCTTATTAAAATCCACATGGTCTCTGTGTGTACGCATTTATAATGGCTGCTTAAAGATTAACAGCTGCCAAACCAATTAACAATAATCTAAATACTGGTTAAACAATTTAATTAATTATTTCTACAAATGACACCCGATATAATTTAATTTTTTTTATATATGGCACCCCACGTTGGGCGCCACCTGAAAACTACAAATTAATTTATTAAAGTAGTTATTAGTAAGTATAAACTGTAAGATTAGGCTGGTGGAGTAGCTGGCAGCTTGACAGAGGAGAGGTGGCCTGGCCTGAGTGCCTTAACTGGTTGCCTAACTTATCCTGGAGAAAGAGCCCCGGGACCAAGGGTGGCCTACACCACCTGTAACCTAAACTCTGTTGATTAATATAACTTGTTATATTAGGCTGGTAGAATTACCGGCGGCTTGGCAGGAGATTTGCCTGGGCTCAAGAGGAGTCTGGGAATCCAACAGCCTGGGACTGCTTGGACTGAGGGCCTATAAGCCACCACAGTATTTTCCCCAATAATTAAACACACCAAGACCTTTAATGTTTTAACGCTTGGCCCTTAGCTGGGCAGACTCTCAATTAGCTACTCTAAGTTAACCCCAAACCACCATGTGCCTGCGAGTACCTTCCAGCCTTCTCCAGATGTCTGTCTCCTTCTGTGTCTCCCGGTGGAAAGAGAGAGAGTCTCTGTGTGTGCCGAGTTCCTGTGCTGATCTAAGGAAGTCCTGCCTTCCTATACTCTTTCTGCCCAGCTAATTGGCCATAAGCGACTTTTATTAACCAATCAAGAGAATGCCTCAGAAGGGGCGGTAACCAGATCTCAGCATTGAATTCAATGTATCAGAAACAATAGTAGACCTTCCCTAAACAGAACCTCATTGGGACTTCCCTGAAATATGCTGTTATTTTCCTGTGTCATGGAGATCCTATAGTTCTGGGTCTATGGAACTGGCCTCCTCATGCACTCCAGCAGTTCTACCATAGGTTGTGACCCCCTGGGCCAGTTCTCTTGCCTGCTACTGTGGCAAGGGAAAGAGAGTAAAGAGGATCTCTCCCTTGCCTGCTGCTGACCACGGTGTAGAGGTCTCAGCAACTGATCCAGGGAGAACAGAAGATATTCAGGAGGGAACGGATTCGGTGTGAGAGACAACACAACTCAAGAGAAGTTTCAGTGCTGCTGCAAAGTTTACTTGAATCATGCATGAACTTATACAGTCAAATCAGGAAGTGTGATCATAGGTACATAGCCAAAAGCATAAACATTTGTTGCTAAGAAATATCTGTTGTTCTTGTGCTTACTAAAAATGATAACATCTGTGAACATGGAAGGAACATTGAGCTTCTTGGTGGCCCGATTGACTGTGGTCAACGGACCGGACAGTTCCTAACCATTGTGTTTTATTCTGAAACAGACCAGTATTTCAATGCCTTTTTTCTAAATCTCTTTCTACTTCCTCAATTGTTTTTCATAACCATGAACACTTACTTGCTTTCCCTTTTACACTAGCAAGTATTGGAATGTTTTTTGATAGCTTTAATAATATCTCCTAATACTTCAGCTTTATCAGAGGGACTCAATGCCCACCAGGGAGGACGTGATCTCCTAAGTCTTTTCATGAAACCTAAGCTATTCTTTTACCATCATCTAGCATTTTAACAGGAATGTCATTACGTTGGTATTTTATTTCTTTCTGAGTATCTCGTTTCGTTCTTCCTCTAGGTCCCAGTCCTAACTTCTCCTTTTGTAAATCATACAAAGCTACATATAAAGAAATATCTGTGTTATTATGCAAACGGCGTACAAGCTTAGCAAGCGGCACACTCTCAGATTTATTAAAAGATATTTTTCTAAGTATTTTCTCTAGCTAGTGTTCCAGAGTCTGAATCACAGCAGCCGGTTTCATTTCTATAGTCTTTCCTGGAATATCCAATTTTTCTCCTAAAGGTGGAGTAAACTTAAATATAGGAGGTGCCATAGTACTCTCCAGGTGGGGGTCACCATAAATACAACAACCAAAAATGAAACCAAGTCCTCCAAACATCCTGGGCCCTCAAAATCCCCCAGGGTTATGAGGAATCCATCCCAACAAATATCCAGGCTTCTGGCCAACATCCGCCTGCATGAGGGGGTCCGACCCCAAACTTTCCTTGGGACCTGACCATCCCCCAAACCTCTGCACATGCATTATGTCACACTGTAGTCGTGGCCTGTGTGACAGGCAAGACGGGTGTGGCACTTGCCAACACCACAAAACAGACAGAAGATGGGGCTGGCTGTGTCACATTCACTCCCTCAGGGCTGGCTCACTCACAACCCCCACATCCAGGGTCAGTTGTAGTGTGCTGCGCAGGCAAGGTGCAGGGCCTGCTCTTCAGAGTGCTGCGGCATGTGAGGGGCAGGGACAGCTCTCCTGCTCTTATAACTCCATCTCAGCCAGATCTCCTGTCTGCCACTGGTGGTGAGGGCAAAAGGGAGGGGAGGGGATCTCTCCATTGCCAACATATCCACAAAGCAGGCAAAAAGCAGGGCTAGCTCTCCCACACTCATTCCCTTAGGCCTGGCTCACCCACAACTCCCACATCCAGGACCAAGCTGTACTGTACTGTCCAGGCAAGGTGCAGAGCCTGCTCTCCCAGGTGCTACAGCATGTGAAGGGCAGGGACAGCTCTCTTGTTCTTGTGACCCCATCAGGGCCAGATCTCTTTTTGGCCACTGGTGGTGAGGGTTAAAGGGAGAGGATCTCTCCCTTGCCAACACCATCATAAAGCAGACAAAAGGCAGGGCTGACTCTCCCACACTCACATCCTTGGGGCTGGCTCACTCACAACCCCCTCATTCAGTGCCAGGCAAGGCTCCCCTAGTCTCTGGCTTGCTTCCTGTCCTGGGAGCCCATCTGGTGCTTGCCTGGTGCTGGACTGGTGGTTGATACAGGCTAGCTCCCCTTCTGGGCCCCATGTCACTGAATTGGTGTTGGTATCTAGCTTGCTTTTTTTCTCTGTGAATGTTAGGTTACTCAGATATTCATAGGTCAGAACACCGAATGTAGACATAGCCTCTCTCCTCTCTGTCACCTACTGATGCATATGTGACACAGTAGCCACATCTGCAATTGCTCTAGGGGCATAAGGGGCAGTTTCTTTCCCAGTGGCTAGCTTGTCATAATTGAAGCAAACTCCACATGGAGGTTCTTTGATGCCTGTCACCTTCTTTGAAGTAGAATGGGTGTACTGCCAGTAGCTGACATGTCTCACTGTCAAAAAACCTTTTATTAATTAAAAAAAATCTTTAAATCCCATATTCTATAGATCTCTGAGGTTTTTGAAGACAATCTGTCTATCTGTAGTATATCTGAATAGGCAAACATTGCTTGTTTCTAGCTACTTACTATCTGATTAACTTTGAAACCATCTACAGGAGACTAAATGAAGCTTATTTCTGTAATTTTTTTTCAAGACAGGTTTTCTTTGTATAACAGCTCTGGCTGTCCTGGACTCACTTTGTCGACCAGGCTGGCCTCGAACTCACAGAGATCCGCCTGCCTCTGCCTCCCAAGTGCTGGGATTAAAGGTGTGCACCACCACTTCCCAGCCTTATTTCTGTAATTAACTAAACTAGTACCTAACAATACCACAAGTTTGATTGACTGACTACTAACTTGTATTTCTTAATTATCCTAAACAGTTTGCATTAGAAGCTTTCAAGAACTAGTAGTTAATTTTGCATTTTTAAGTGAGTTGTATAGATAGACATAATACCTAAAACACAAGTTGAAATATATATACAGTATGCTGTATAAAAATCAACCTTAAATTTGTATCAATATACAAAGATCCATGCCAATGTAAAATATTTGAGATTAGTAGTTGCTTTTTAGTTTAAAAGTAGATTCAATAATCTACCCTCTTATCCTATCATTCCTATATCCCCCCTTTTTTGTTTTCATTCCTTTCCCCCCATTTTCTCCCTAACACTAGATAGGAGAGAAGGAGATCCCCAAATCTAAACTTGTTTAATTTGTTTCCTCCCTGATGAAGACTGTTAACAACTGTGACTGATTCCTCTGTTGAGGAAACAGCTATTGTTTCCTCAAAATACACTGCCTATTCTGAGGCAGTCTGTGAAGTTGGATCATCTGAGCTACTTGTCTTGTCTTCTTTGGTGTTTAGTCCTTTTGCTCTGTAAACATACAGACTTTTAAAGGTAATATACATTTCTGCATTAACACATGTATGTAATGTGCAGTGTGCACAAATAAGCTATAGATGATTCTCTGCTCTTTGTTTGAGCAGGTGAAAGGCATCCTTCTTTCTTTAAAAAGTAGTTTGGATTATATAACCACATTGTAATATAAATTTTCATCCATGACATATGAGAAAATGGCATAATGAGTTCTGAGGATTCTTTAGCCAACAAGATCTATTGGCTATGCAGAGACAGGTCTCAATCAGTCTCAGAGCTGTTCCCATGTAGAAGGTACAGCAATTCATGTTACTTGTTTTGTTGTTGTTCTTGGTTTCTTTATGTCTGCAGTCAAGATTTTCAGGAGGTCTCCCTTGGTCAAATCTAATCTTTATTAAATTTGAAGGAATCTATAGCTTTTCTTCTCCTGTTAAAACAAAGGCATAACCTCTCCTCCAATGTAACACATTTCTTTTTTTTTTTTTTTTGGTTTTTCGAGACAGGGTTTCTCTGTGTAGCCCTGGCGTAACACATTTCTTGACTTCCATTCTGAAGTTAGCATATCTATATGTTGATCTAATTCAGTAGTCCTTTCTAAAATGCAGTATTTTTCAGCAGCTGTTCAATTTGTCTCATTGACATAAAAGACTTTAAAGTCAATAAACCATTATTTAATCTATCTCTGGGAGATCCTATATCCTCCTTCTGTTCTATGAGTATTTTTTTTGAAGTCTTGTTAGATCTCTCTACAATTGCTTATCCTATACGATTGTAAAATATATCTGTAAGATTTTTGTCTTAAAAAATTGTTTCATTTTACTGGATATGTATGCTAGAGATCATCAGCTTCGATCTGTAAAAACACCTTTAATATAGTTATCACCTTTAATCAATGTATAGTTGCAGAATCATTCTTTCAGAACTCAAGGCAAAAACCCATTGAAATCTTGAATAGGTATCAATTGTTCACCATGTTAGTCATTGTAGTTGAGGGCTGGGTTTTAATATGGCTGATATCAATTTTCTCCAATCTTTTGGAATTATACGATTTTATGTGACCGAGTTATTAAGTATCTGTTTTATATAAGTTAAATACATGCCAGGAAACATTATTTCTTCTTTAAATTTCTTTAAGTCTAATGCCTCAATGGGTTGCCATCCAATTTTTTGATTCTCAGCTGGAACTTGTTTTTTCTGTCATTGTAGGTTTTAGATTAATTTTTGTTTTGTTTTGTTTTTGTTTCTGTATAACAGCTCTGGCTGTCCTGAACTTGCTTTGTAGACCAGGCTGGCCTTGAACTCACAGTGATCCGCCTGCCTCTGCCTCCCAAGTGCTCGGATTAAAGGCGTGTGCCACCACCAAGCCAGGCTAGATTAAAATTTTTTTGAAGATTTTTTTTTTCTTTTTGGTTTTTCGAGACAGAGTTTCTCTGTGCAGCAGTAAGGGCTGTCCTGGACTCACTTTGTAGACTAGGCTGGCCTCGAACTCACAGAGATCCGCCTGCCTCTGCCTCCTGGAGATTTTTTATTTTGATTCAAGAATCATCCAATCTCTGTTCTATTGCCTCCAATCTAGCAATTCATTTCTCAGTCCTTTTCTTATCTAAGTCTGCTTTATTCTGTTTTTTCTTAAACAGAATATATAAAACTGCAGTAGTTACTGAATGTACAATTATTTTTATGCCATTACATGTAACCAAATTATACAGGATACCCTTTTGTCATTGCATTTTCTTTTCTTTCTTTCTTTTCTTCTTTCTTTTTTCTTTTCTTTTTTTTTGAGACAGGGTTTCTCTGGCTAGTTCTGGTTTTCCTGGACTCTTTTTGTTGACCAGGCTGGCCTTGAACTCACAGAAATTTGCCTGGCTCTGCCTCCCGAGTGCTGGGATTAAAGGCATGCACTACCATGCCAGGCACATTTTTTAATACAAAAATATTTTTTTCTTTAACACTTAAGGACAATCAAGCATACTGTACCTAGTCAGAGGCTCATCTGTGCTCAGGTCTTGGATTTCTTCTGTCTGAGCCTGCTTCTGCATCCTGTAGCTGTTCTCTGACCAGTCTTAAAGGCCCAGGCTACCTGCCATGACTGACCAGACAGGAAGGGGCAGTCCCACCATTCAGGGCTTCTAGCAGCCTGACTGGAAAAACCATGGCCTCCATGCAGGGTGTGCAGGGACCTATTCTGCCTGCTTTGCTGGTAGCTCATGGATTCTGTCTGACACCCAACTCTGGCTGTAGTCACTGCTTGCCCTTCTTGTGAGAGCTGAGCCTCATGCCCTGGTGTGCTGGAGGCTCTGTTGCAGCTCTAGGTGCTCCTGGGGCTGGTTAGTGCTCCTGTGGGCCGTAGTGCCTGGCAAGTGGTTGGGAAGTGGACTGAGGCTCCAGTCCTCCTTCCCTTTACCTGCTATTGGTTGGCCCCACTCAAGTAACCAGAAAGTACAGACTTGTTGCACAGGGGCAGGGGCTCTCTGTGGTTTCCTGCTCCTTCTTAAAAGGACCACTTCCCACCAGGCTGGGAAACTGCTCTGGGAAGTGTTTGTTCCCTGCTGTTCATCTGGGACTTTGTCTAGTACCTGAATTTTTTGTTCTAAGCTTGGATTTCTGTCTAAGTTTGGATTATATGCCTGACATTGGATGCCAAATGTAAAAACCATCACTTTCTAGGCCTGCCCTAGCTCCCAAATAATAACACAGAGACCTATTAGTTTTATTATTAGCTTAAGGCACTATAGCTGGACAGCTACTGGTCTATTTTAACCCAGCTATGTTGGCCTGGCCTACTTGCCAGTCAGGTGGCTCATTACTTGCCATCTTAGTCTTTCTCTGGCACCTCCTTGTTCATCTATGCCCTCATGGCAACTCCTGATCCCTACCTGAGACTTGAGTTGGATGGGTATGATGGTAGACATCTGTCGTGATGGTAGATATCTGTCTTAAATATGGGCATTTGAGAGACAGAGACAGACAGATCTCTGAGTTCTAAGCCAACCAAGGCAACACAAAAAGCCAACGCCACTTAAAAAAAAAAAAAGGGCCGGGCATGGTGGTGCATGATCCCCTTTGATCCCATCCCAGCACCCAGGAGGAGTAGGTAGGTGGAGCTCTGTGAGTTTGAGGCCAGTCTGGTCTGCAGAGTGAGTTCCAGGACAGCCAGGGCTACACAGAGAAACCCTGTCTCAAAAACAATAGCAGCAGCAGCAACAACAACAAAATCACTAATTTTCTTTTTATCAATATCATCTACATCCTCTTCTTTTTATTTCTGTAATACTGTGGTCACATCCTTACACAAATGTCCTAAGAATGGTTCAAGCTCCTGTTCCCCTGACTGAGTTCATCTTAGAGCCTTGTCTTCCTCCTATCCACTCATACCCACGAGTGCTGTTAACAGAGGCTTCAAAAGGAACATCGTTAATATCATTCATCTCTCCAGCAAGCACAGTGTATTCATTCCTTTAACAAATAAACTGTCCTGTCTCTTTTATTAGCCTAGAATCTGTTCTAGTCTCTCTAGCTCCATTGTGAAGGATTAAACCCAGGCTTTCCCACCTTCTTACTTGGTCTTCTGATGGACCTAGCTTTCTTCTAGTCTTGTTTTACTCCAATCCCATTCTTCACACTGTTGCAAGATTTGACTGTCAGAATTTACTCTGCATCCTATGCTTCCTACTGCCAATCTCCTTTCCCAGATACCCACTACTGGTTGAATTGGTTCACCTTTTCAGTTTTTAGAATGGGGTTACAGAACTACAGCAGTGCAGTAAACTGAGCATAGTGTGGACAATGGGCCCAGGCTTGCATATAGCCACACACACACACACACACACACACACACACACACACACACACACAAACCCCACAGGCATCATTTAAAATAATAAAAATAAATCTTTTTATTGAGAACAAAAAACTGTAAGGAAATGTAGGCCTTTCTAAGGAAAAGTAAAGTAAAAAGACAAAGCAGTCTTATGAACATATTTTGTTTTTTGTTTTCCTTTTTTGATTTTTGAAGACAGGGTTTCTCTGTGTAATAGTTCTGGCTTGTCCTGGACTCACTTTGTAGGCCTAAAACTCACAGAGATCCCCCTGCCTTTGCCTCACACCCAGCTATATTGTAGTAATTTTAAAAGAACAAGAAATGTGTAATTAGAGTAAATGTTATAAAAGATGGACTTACTTGTTGAGTTTGAGGATCTGGATTAATGGCTAAAGTACTAGTCATGAAGTGTGAGGATCGGAGTTTGGATCATATTCCCCAGAACCTATGTAAATGTCAGGTGGGTGTGTGAGTCTACCTATGTATATACTTTCAACCTCAGGAACCAGAGAAGGGGGTTCATGCCGTATCTTCATATCGATGAGCTCTGAATTTGATTGCAAACCCCTGCCTCACTGAATAAGATGGAAGAGTGAGCGAGGATGACTCCCAACATAGTCTGGGCATCCACACACATATGTACTCATGTATGTACCTCCTCATCAGCACATATGCAAACATACACAACACACACACACAACACAGCACACATGCAAAATAGAAAAAAATGTGGACATATTTTTAAAAAATAATTTTGGATAATTCCTAATTTATGATTTCAAGAAGAGTCAAGAACAAAAGAAAAAAATCTGAGTTCAAGAAACTAGGTAAATATAGTAGCTTGAGAAACTAGGTTGCTAAACCCCCCCAGTTCCTTATTCCTAAGTGAATGAAAATTAAATGAGAAGGGTAAAAGATTCAATAGTAACCAGTCAAGGAAAAAAGCTTTAACTTAAAAAAACATTTTTTTTTTTTAATGGTAAGGAAGAAAACACAGAAGATTTGAGTTTGGGGGGATTCCAGAATGGCACCCAGCCCTGCCCTGCTTCTCAGGGGCTCACTTTATGGAGCTGGGAACCCAAGCCTAAAAATTCTTAACAATACCATTCGGTGTGTAAGAGACAGATCAGCAGCTATGTGCGTACAGCTCTTGCTGCTTTCACAAACTTCGTGGTTTGAAAGCAACATAATTTATTTTCTTATAGTTCTGACCAAAATGGTCCAAAATGTATCTTCCCAAGCTAAAAATCAAGGTTTCCACGGAGCCTTACTCCTTCTGGAGGACCCAAGGAACAACGCATTCCTTTGCCTCTTTCAAAGCACACGTCTGATGTTATGCCCTCTCTGACTCCTCCCCGATTCCCACCTTCTAAAAGCCCTGCTGGTTACTTTAGGATCTTTACCTTAATCACATCAGCAGAGCCCCCTTTTACCATGCAAGGTAAAATACAAGTTAGACGATTAAATAGGGGCATTTCTGGGGACTACTATTCTTTCTGCACAAAGTGTAAGATTTCTTGGGAGAGAGCAAGCAGGCCTCTGCAAATCTGCATTCGACCTCAGCCAAGCTCTCTCGTGCCCCCATGTGGACTGTTTTGAAAAGCTTCAAGTGAGTTAAATGCAATTTCTTGCACTGAGGTCATAAGGCTGGGGGGAAAATGCATATCAAAAAGAAAAGAAGTCCACTGGCAGCCCTGAGGTCACTTTTATACCCTATAGGCCAATGGTCTAAGGATAAATCTTTTCAGAAGAATATACAGTCAGTCAGAGAAGCCGACCTGTGATTGCTTCAAGCAGATCTTAGTAAAGAGGGTGGGTGTGATCAACATATACATGTGTGAAATTGTCAACAAATAAAAATAAATAAATAAATAAAAACTTGGCTTTAAAAAAAAAAAAGCCGGATGTGGTGGTGCATGCCTTTAATCCCAGCACTGGGAGGCACAGGCAGGAGGATCTCTGTGAGTTCAAGGCCAGCCTGGTTTAAAGAGTGAGTTCTAGGACAATCAGGGCTACACAGAGAAACCTTGTCTCAAAAAAGAAAGAGAGAGAGAGAGAGAGAGAGAGAGAGAGAGAGAGAGAGAGGAAAGGGCAAGAAACTCTAACCAGGGACTAAAACTCTAACCAGTTGCATGGAGAAAAGTCAGTGAGCTAAAAAATAAATATATATATTACATACAAATGTGTATATATACATATATATACATGCATACACATACATTATATTATAGTAAGAAAGAAATTATTAAGAAACAGAAATGACAACCCACAATAAGCCTGATTGCTCTCTGGATGGTAGAAAGCCCAAGAAATGAAACTGAAAGTAAAGTTCAGAGGTAAAATTTTTTAAAATCTCCAAAATAAGTGGAAACCTAAGTCTTCACATTGAAATGATAAATAATCCCCAATAAAATAAAACAAACAAGTAAACAAGAGAACAGTTCTAGTTAGAGAAAGAATCACTGAAGCAAAGCAAAAGAAATCTGTCAAGATTTTCATCTATAATATAAATGCACAATTACCTATCTGGATATGACATTATTTTATGTTATAAATTATGTAAACATGTTTATATGATTGTTTATGAAATTTATATAAATTGACATTACAATTCTCTATATATTTAAGTACATTCTTTCTATCATTCTTTTTTTTTTTTTAAAGATTTATTATGTATACAGTGTTCTGTCTGCAGGTATATCTGCAGGCCAGAAGAGGGCACCAGATTTCATTGTAGATGGTTGTGAGCCACCATGTGGTTGCTGGGAATTGAACTCATGACCTCTGGAAGAGCAGCCAGTGCTCTTAACCACTGAGCCATCTCTCCAGCCCCATTCTTTTTTTTTCAAGACAGAGTTTCTCTGTGTATCCATAGGCTCACTTTGTAGACCAGGCTAGCCTTGAACTCACAGAGATCCTCCTGCCTCTGCCTCCCCAGTGCTGAGATTAAAAGTGTGCACTGCCATGCCCTGCTGTACATACACCTTTCAAATTACTTTTTCTGAGACAAGTTCTCGATAAACATTGGCATCAAATTTGTCATCCTCTTGCCTCTACCTCCTGAATACTGGAAGTTCAAATACAAGCCTTCATATTTGGTTATTTCATACATATTTATTATAGGTCTTATTATTTATGCATATATTGGAACAAATATATCAATGTATACATGACTACAGACATACAAATATGTTGTTAAACTTTAACTTTATATATATAAAGTGTTATAGATTGTGATACACTCCATTTTTGTTAATCATCATGTGCTGTTTGAAGTCACTGAGAAGCTGGCTTTGGAAATAGGGTTGGATTTCTCCCCATATTTCAAGCATGTTTGTCTCAATTGACCTTCAAGGCCCCTTGTCTAGAGAAGAGCTGGCTCCCCCTAACTCAGTGACAGAGACAGGAAAGAATAGAAAAACAGCCCAAGAGTAAAACCATTCTGTCCTTGAAAGCACCTGAAAGGTAAACCATTTCCAACAGATGGAACTGTTGAGTATTCCACAGCATAAATGGGGGTTACAAGGAGAAAAAAAAAGTTCAGCATTCAGCCATGAGAAACTCATCCCTGGGGTGTGGGAAGGGCCCTGTCAATCAGGAACTTCAGTCTCAACTTCCCCAGTCAGTTTCTACTGGATATTTGTAAGCCCTCGCCTGATTTTGGTGATGTTATTTTTCTGTTATTTGTTCTTTTTCTTGGAAGCCTCACCTGAGGGGACACTCTGTTTTTTGTTTTTTGTTTTTTTTTTTTTGTTTTTTTTTTTGCCAAACACCCAGGCTGCCTCAGCAGGGATTTCTTAGTTTCTGCTGGATGTTTTGGAACTCTAATTTGATTCTGTTTTGCTGTCTGTCATCTCTGTTGGTCTGTCTACCTACTTCCTGATGCTTGCTATTTATTCTTTTACTTTTGACTTGCAATATATTCAGTAAACTTACTCATCCAAAACCAAAAGCATGATCATTCTCTGGACCATACAAAACATAGGTTTACCTTAAATGTCATGATTACTGGATGTACTTTTGAAGAGAAAGACAACCATTTAGATTTAAGGGACTTCCCTTTTCTTAGGTCTTTGCTATTTTTTTTTCTTATGATGAATGGGCGTTGACATTTATTAAATACTTCTTGTGTACTTCCTGAGATGGTCATGATATTTTCTTTGGTCTGCTCATATTGCAGCTCAATCTGATTTTAAGTGGGTCTTGTTTTCTTGGAAAATCTCATCTTACTCATGATACTTAGAATATTTGTTGTCTTGGGCTTGTTAATATTGCATGTGTGATTTTTTTAAACTATTCACTAGCTAGGTTGACCTATAACTTTCCTCTTTTGTTGTGTGGTTTTGGTATCAAGATTAGGACATGCTCAGAACATGAGTTATCTGTTTTCCAGGAAGAGTATCTGCCTTGAATGGAAGTAGTTAAAGTCTGGAAGTTTTACTTGACACAGTAAAACTTGGAGTTTTATAATTCTGATCTTATCTCTTTAACAGTAAAGCAAATTTCTATTTCTATTTCTTCTTGGGTCAGTTTTGGTAAAGTTATAGTTTCTATGTAGTTATTGCTTTGCCTTCATTCTCAAATGTGTTGCAATAAAGTTGTCCATGATATCTTCTCTTCATCAAAACCTGCAGCAACTAAAGGGATAGAACTTTATTTTTGTTTTATATTTACAGGTGTTTTTCCTGCTTGTGTGTTTGTGAACCACCTGTAGAGGTTCAGTATGTGCAGTGCCTGAGGAGACTGGCAGAGGACTATCTGTAGCAAGGCAGCTTTTATTATTTATTCTAATTATTTTATTGTTCTTAATTTATCTACCTCCCTTCCAACCCCTGTTCCTTCCAATCCTGCAACACTAGGTGGGAGAAAAAGAAAATTAAAGGGAAAAAGGACGGAGTTCTCTTTGAGCTACTTCTTGTTGATTAGGGTCATTGGGTTCTTTGGTGGCAATACCAGTCTCAGTAGTCACAATGTCAGTAAACCAGGAAACAGCAACAGTTTTGGGGGAGCACCCAAGGTAGGGTGAGCAGCAACCTCTTTCTTCTTTGTAGCCCCCTTCTTTCTTCTTTGTAGCACACTCTCTTTCTTCTTTGTAGAGCCCCCTTATCCTCAAGGCTCTGGCTTTTTTATCCCTGTCTCAACTTCTGAGAGTTAAACTTGCTCACGAGGCTAAGCCATGCCCTGCTAGCTCATGAGGCCCAGTTAATAGTTTACACCTGGGTTCTTTTGTGTGTGTGTAGGGGGTGTCAAGACAGGGTTTCTCTGTGTAGCCCTAGCTGTCCTGGACTCACTTTGTAGACCAGGCTGGCCTTGAACTCCAGAGATCCACCTGCCTCTGCCTTCCGAGTGCTGGGATTAAAGGCGTGTGCCACCACACCTGGCAATTACAGACAGCTGTGAACTGCCAGGTGGGTGATGGGATTTGAACTCTGGTCCTTTGGAAGGGCAGCCAGTGCTCTTAACCGCTGAGCCATCTCTCCAGCCCTGGGAGATAGCTTTTTTCGTTCCTGATGTCAGATTTTTCTTCTTCTTTTTTTTTTTTTCTTAATAGTTTTCTGATTCTAATTTGTCTTTTCAAAGAGTCAACTTTTAGTTTTGTTAACTTTCCCACTGTACACGTATTTTCTATTCAAGTAAGTTTCAGATTTCTTCTATTTTATTTGGGTTTAGTTTATAAATAATTTTTAAAATCCTTATGAAAGATGGTCTCTGGACAGCCTAGAGTCTCTTTTTTAAAATTTAACTTTTCATTGATTCTTTGTGAATTTCATATCATGTATACCAATTCCACTTATCTCCCCATCCCTTCATACCCACCCTCTGCCCTTGCAATCTCCCTGCCAAAAGAAAGAAAAAGAAAAAAAAAAAAAACCTCATGTGGAAGCTGTGATGTCTCACAGAGTGTCCCAAAGCCCCCTTGTGTCCACACTTCTTTATCTGCAAATGTTCATTGCAATGAGTCACTGGTCTGGTTGGAGACCTCTGACTTTTTGCTACACTATCAGTATTGGATCCTCACTGAGACTCCTCTCAGATATCCTGTTCTTGCCTTTTGTCATGGAGATCCTGCAGCTTTGGATCTGTAGGACTGGCTCCTTCATGAAGTCCAGTAGTTCATAGATGAGGTAGATGTTGGGGTGGGCCAACTCAAAACCCTGGATCTGGGTTTGGGTGGCAGCTGAGCTCATCAGCCCACCAGCTCTTCCACATCCACACCACCAGGGGGAGCTCTCTGACACTGCCCCAGCTAGCTCACTTAATGCTGCAGCTGGCAGGGGGCAGGGCCAGCTCTTCTGCTCTCACGCCCTCGGGGGGGGGGGGGGGGCAGCACTGGGCCCATGCCAGCAGGGCCAGCTCTACTGCTCTGCCCAGGTGAGGTGCAGGGCCCAGTGTCACGAGTGTTGCAGCCAGTGAGGGAGAGGGACAGTTCTCCCGTTTTCATGACTTTGGTGCCAACTCTCCTTCCTGCCATAGGTGGTGGTGGTGGTTGGCTCGCTCTCTTGTGCACAGCATCGCATGCCTGAGGAGTTGTCGGGCCAGCTCTCCCATGCTCACACCCCTGGGGACAGCTTACCTGCATCCCTGCTAGTAGGGTCAGCTCTACTGTGCTGCCCAGGTAAGGTGCAGGGCCCATTCTCCTGAGTGTCACAGCTGGTGAAGCACAGGGACAGCTCTCCCACTCTCATGACCCTGGGGCCAGCCTTCCCACCTGCTTCAGGTGGCCAGTGGCAAGGGGGGAGAGGGCATTACTCTCTTGTCCATGCCGCCACAAGACAGACAGGTTGTGGGGTCAGCTGTCCCATGCTCAAGCCCTCAGGGTCAGCTCTCCTGCTTGCCACAGGTGACAAGGAACAAGGAGGGGTGGGAGGTCTCGTGAATGCTTTTAAAAAGCATTATTTTATTTATTTATTTATTTATTTATTTATTTATTTATTTATTTATTTATTTATTTATTATGTTTCGGGGGTAATTTAAGTGCCACAGTGCATGTGTGGAGGTTAGAGGACAACTTGCAGGAATTAGTTCTCTGCCTCTATCATGTGGGTTCCAGAGCTCAAACTTGTTCATCAGTCACTTTCTCTCTCTCTCTCTCTCTCTCCTTCCTATTTTGTGTACATGAGTGTTTTGCCTGCAGATGTTTTTAAACTTGACTTTTTGAATAGAGGTTCTGGAAAGAAGTCATACCTTCCACTGATCCTTCTGCAAGGCTGATTAACTGATTAAAACTTCAATAATGAGCCAAGCGTGGTGGCGCACGCCTTTAATCCCAGCACTTGGGAGGCAGAGGCAGGTGGATCTCTGTGAGTTCAAGGCCAGCCTGGTCTACAAAGTGAGTCTAGGACAGTCAAGGATTCACAGAGAAACCCTGTCTCAAAAAAAAAAAAAAGCCCAAAGGCGGGGGGAGGAGAGTGTGGTGGTGCACGCCTTTAATCCTAGCAGGTAGGTAGAGGCAGGCGGATCTCTGTGAGTTCTAGGCCAGCCAAGGAAACCTTGTCTCAAAAAACCTAAACAAACCAAAAACCCTGCAATATCAGCACTGGGTAGATGACTGAGCCAGTTAAGAACACTTGTTGCTCTTGGAGAGGACCTAGGTTTAGTTCTTACTACCCACATGATGGCTCACAACCAGCTGCAACTCCAGTTCCAGGGGATCTGACATTGTCTTCTGGCTTCTTGGGAACCAGACATAAAGGTGGTGCACATGCACACATGAAGGCAAAACACTCATTCACATAGAACAGAAATAAATATATCTTTAAAGTTTATTAAGTTTATTTATTTATTTTACATCCCAACCATAGCTCCCTGGTCATCAGTCTTAACAGTAAGCACTATTACGCAATAAGCCATCTTGTTGGCTCCTCTCTAACGCTTGACTGCTTTTATCAGTAGTCTTCTCATACAGTGTCCTAGCAAAAGAACAGACTGGACTTCTTACATAGAGGCACAAGGCCTCCAAAGGTGCAAAAGCAGAAGTTTTTGGAATCAAGTTTGTTTGGTCCCATCACTTGAATGGCATCACTTCTGTGTTTTCTTGAATAAGCAGTTCTAGAGTCCCAGCAGGTGCTCAGTGGAGACAGTAGCTCTACCTCTGGCTGAGAAGAATGGCATGTAAGTATAGCTCTGCTGACTCCACCATGCATGTTAGATCTGGGTGCATGCTTGCATGCTCTTGTGTACACATACCTATACACAACGTTCAAAAATGCCACATGTATTTATTTAACTCTACTTAAATTAGGATAAACCATTTTCCAAAGGGTCATGCTAATCTATAACCCCACTAATAGATCTCAGGATTCCCATTGGTCTCTGTGGTTACCAACACTTTGCAGAATCAACCTCTCTCATTTTTAACCATTCTGTGAGTACGTAGTAGTTTCTAAGCTCTTCCTTGTCACTTCCCTGACTTCAAATGAAATTTATTTTTACTTTATTATTACTGTTATTGTTGTTGTTGTTATCATTATTATTATTTGTTTTTTCTAGACTTGGTTTGTGTAGCCCTGGCTATCGTGGAACTCACTTTGTAGTCCAGGCCAGCCTTGAACTCACGAAGATCTGCTTGCCTCTGCCTTCCTAATGCTGGGATTAAAGGTGTGTGACACCATGCCTGGCTTTTACAGTTTTGAATTGCCATGTGGGTGCTGGGATTTGAAACCAGGTCCTTTGGAGGAGCAACCAGTGCTCTTAACCTCTGAGCCATCTCTCCAGTCCTTATTTTATTTTAAATGTTTAGTCATTCAACACTTAGATTTCCTCTTTTGTGTATGTGAAATGTTTTTTTCAATCTCTAATTCAAATTTGCCAAACAGTCTGTCTTTTAAAATTTATTTGTAAAAGTTCTTTATAGTCTGGATATGATTCCTTACCAGTTTGACATAAATATCCTCCCCTCTCCTTCCTGTGGTTTGCCAACTCATTTTTTTCCTGATGCTAATATAGTCTCAAATGACAAACAATACAAATCATTACAAAAAGAAGGATTTTGACCCCCCCCCTTCTTCTTTTTTCTACCTTCTCTCTCTCTGTGCGTGTGTGTGTGTGTGTGTGTGTGTGTGTGCGTGTGTGTGCTCTGTACTTTTGAAAACATCTTAAATCTTAAATTTACACCTTGTATTCTCTGGTATGTCTAGTATCTAAAGTCTATGAGGCTACCGTGGATATTTTTTTTCCTGCTGGCTCTTTATCATGGCAATTTATTTTCCTAAGTGGTGGGATTTCAGATGTGGATTCACAAGTTACCCATTCTCTGAGAGCCAGACAAAAGTTATGTTCCCTCAGACAAGATTTCTGCCTGCCCTTTGCAGGTTGCTGGGAGGGAGAATTGCCATTGTAAGGTCATTTTGTTTTACTATCACATCAATATTTAAAAAAAACCAATCCTGCTGGGCATGATGGTGCATGCCTTTAATCCCAGCACTGGGGAGGCAGAAGCAGGCAGATCTCTGTGAGTTCAAGGCTAGCCTGATCTACAAAGTGAGTCCAGGACAGCCAGAAATACACAGAGAAACCCTGTCTCAAAAAACCTAAAAAACAAAACAAAAACCAAAGTTACAGAGACATTTCTGTAGGATTGGTCAAAGAATATTTTTCCTCAACTATTTGAGAATAAGAAGCCAAGATGCTGCTCCATCATACACGGTTTCTTCAGTACTGCCTAACCCTGGAACATCTTTTTACATATACAACCATCCTTTAAGTGGGGACACGTACTTGGATTTTTTTTCTGTCCTGGTAAGATCATGACACTTTTAAAGTGTACGATAATTGTTTTCTGGAACACCCCTCCCACATTTGTGTGTGTTGCATGTCTCTTCATGTTATAATTCAGAAGAGAACATGACAAATGGTGTGAGATCAGAGTTGATGGTGGAAGGTAAGCTCAGAAAGCCAGATGTTAGCTTAAAGGGATATCTTCCTTCAGAAATGAGAGCTGCAAATGAGACTGTTGGAGGGCAGCTGGAAGAACCATGCCCTTTGACCTCACACTTCAGAACCAAACTCTTTCAAAGACAGCCCTCTTCCACTTCCTCCTCTCCCACTCACTTGGGCTCCCTCCACACTTTAGAAATTCCCAGTTTAAAGGTTACCAGCAACTTTCTAAACATCAAATCCTGTATCTGTTTCTTGGTATCCACCCTCAGTCTTCCTGTAATAAGCTCATCCTATTTTTACAGATCACATATCATATGGTTCATACAGAGAGCATGCATAGTTCAGAGCCCATCAGTATGTTCAGAGATGTGTGCTCATTACCTCAGCTGATTTTTAACAATCATACACTGTGTGGTGTGTTTCAATTTATTTTTATTTTATGTGCATTGTTGCCTTGCCCACATATATGTCATGTGAGGGAGTTCCCTTGAACTACAGTCACAAACAGTTGTGAACTGCCATGTGGGTGCTCAGATTTGAACTCAGGTCCTCTGGAAGAGCTGCCAGTGCTCTTAACCACTGAGCCATTTCTCCAGCCCACCTCAGCTGATTTTAAGACATATCATTGGGCTGGAGAGATGGCTCAGCGGTTAAGAGCACTGGCTGCTCTTCCAAAGGGCCCAGGTTCAAATTCCAGCACCACATGGCAGTTCACAGCTGTCTGTAATTGCCAGGCATGGTGGCACATGCCTTTAATCCCAGCATCAGAAGGTAGAGACAAGCAGATCTCTGTGAGTTCAAGGCTAGCCTGGTCTACAAAGTGAGTCCAGGACAGCCAGAGATACACAGAGAAACCTTGTCTCAAAAGAGAGAGAGAGAGAGAGACATCATTAACCCCTAAATAAAATCCATTTTCCCTACCTGTTGCTCCTCAATTGTCCCATCTCTCCCTTCAGCCTTACACTAATCTCTTTTCTGACTTTATACACTTGCCTAATTTGGACATTATAAATAGATGGAACCACACAATGCATGGTCCTTTGAGACTGTTTTCTTTCTTTTAGGTCCTAAAAACTGGTTCTTACCCTTCCTAATGCGGAGATCCTTTAACACAAGCCCTCATGTTGTGATTATCCCAAACCCTAAACTTATTTTTTTACTACTTCATAACTGTAATTTTGCTACTGTAATAATTTCTAAATACCTGATATGTAGGATATCTGATATATTACCCCTGTGAAAGGGTCATTTGACCCTCCAAGGGGTTAAGGCCCACAGGTTGAAAACCACTCTTTTAGGGTGGCTTCACAGTTCATCTGTATTGTAGCTTGCAATCTTTTTAGTGACTAAGTGATATTCCACTGCATGGATATGCCACATTAGCTTATCCATTTATCTGTCAATAGTCACTTGAGTGAATTTTGTCTTTTGGCTGTTGTTAGAGTGCTGTTTCATTTCATCTTAAATATCTTTCCTGTTTTGATTTTGAAACCCACTGTGTGTTGTCTTATTTTAATGATTACACATTATGTTGTGAGAGAAAAGAAAGAGATGAAAGTCTTGCACTGTCCTTTTGTTTTCATCACCCTGCCTCCTCCTTCTTCTTCTTTTCCCCGCACCCCACCGTAAGGTTCCAGGAATTCCTCCCACTCTAAAGACTTTTTGAGTCCATTCCTTTTTTTTTTTTTCATGCATTTGCCTAGCTACCTATAAGGTTTGATGGCAATGACACACAGAACACTTTCCTGGGATCTGTTGCTGGCCACCCCATGTATTATGATAGTGTAAGCAGATTCCTGGGTGTGTGAAAGACAGAGCTGATTGGCTGTGGCCTCCCTTCTGCTACCAACACTTAACGTCTCATTCAGACAAGCTCTGTCTTAGGCTTTCCTCCACAGGTATAATTTATTGCAATGAAACTTTTCCAAAATTTGCCCCAGTATTTCTACCACCCTATTCGCCTGCCGCCCCCACTCACTTCTTGTCATTTAGATCCAGTTCCAATGCCATCTTTATGATTTTCAGGTGGACAGCACTTTTCTCTTTGGGCTGTGTATAGCACTACACACCATTCAGAGCATAATGTCACCTTAATGTTCCCCAAGGCCTGAACATAGCACTTATAAAGTGAGGCAACGGCTCTTTCTGTTCCCCAGTTTGTAATAGTGATGTGCTCTGTTTCTTTGGTCACTGTGAGGATGCAATTATCATATCTCATTTATGCCACAACTTTTTGTTTTGAGACAGGGTCTCACTGTTCCCCTGGGTGGTCCAGAACTTGCTATGTAGCCCAGGCCGCAAAGTCAGAGATGTTTGTTTGTCTTTGCCTCCAGTGATGGCATTAATGACACGAACCATTGTGCCTAGTTCATAGCACAACTGTTGCATGTGGTTCAAGGAGCCTGTGTTGCTTATTCCACAATTTTAACAATAGATGCCACATGGCCATATGGATAAAAAGTTACTTTCCAGTCCCAGCACTCGGGAGGCAGAGGCAGGCAGATCTCTATGAGTTTGAGGCTAGCCTGGTCTACAGAGCAAGTACAGGACAGCCAGATATACACACAGAAACCCTGTCTAAAAACCAAAAGCAAAAACAAAAAACAAAACAAAACAAAAAAGAGCTACTTTCCTTTTATAGTTGGAAAGACACACTTTTTTTTAAAAAGTCGGCTTTTTAAAAAATATTTTTAGTTATTATCATGTGTGTGTATATGTTTGTGTGTGCCACTGCACACTGATGGAAGTCGGGGAACAGCTTTATAGAGCTGGTTCTTTCCTTAAGCCCTTACTTGGATTCTGGAACTCAGACTGAGGTCATCAAGCTTGCAGAGCAAGCTTCTCTGCCCACTTAGCCATTTCACATGCCCACATATGGGTTGGTTTTTTTTTTTAATATTTGATATATTTTACTATCAGTAACAAACAGCTGTTTTAACATCTGTCTATAGCTGCTAGTGTGTGAGAAGATACCCTTGACCCTAACAAGGAAAACTCATATTAAGCCTTTATATACAAGCAAATTTAGAGCTCCAGTTATGGGTTTAGCTAGTAGTGCTAAGCTCGTAGGAGGCCTTCAGTCATATGTTGCAGTAATTCATTTTTAGATATTCAGTGAACACACACTTAATACTCTAGCAAGGACATTGGAACTTTGCACTTAAGAAATGTGGTGTTTACAGTGTAGCTCTTACCCTTCGTCAAAGAATCATCTCTTTGCAGCAGACAAGAGAACATTAAAGGAAACCAAAACTAGTCAAAATGCAGAGAACAACTGATTGTAGGCAGACCCCATAGATACATTTACAAAACAACTCCTGGGCCTAAGGCTCAGAGAACATTTCTGGAAGAGGGGGTGAAATGATTGTCAAGTGTCAGGGGACCAGGAAGTTTGCTTTGAGATCGACAGTGTCTCCTAGAAATTACAGGGAAGCTACACCCATAAAGTCTCAACAACGTGGCTCCCTAAACAGAACCTGAACAATGACAGCACTAAGACATACTGTTGTGCAAAGGGAGAGATTTCAAGGAGCCCCTTTCCTACACAAAGAACTATAGGCACTAAGAACCGCTGGTGGGGGGGGGACGAGAATTAGTTATTTCTGGGGATGAGACCTAATTGGTTATCCAATTCCAAGTGGTCAGCCTTGAAATCATATACACAAAAGCTAAACTAAATGGACCCAGTGGGTTGTATTTATATGTTCATGTGTTTGTACATATTTAGCAATAGCAAAGAAAAAGAAGCCATGATTTAAGAGGAGATGGGGAGTTACATGCAAGGGGTGGGAGGAGGGAATGGAAGGGGAAAGATGATGTAATTACATTTTAATTAAAAAATATTTTAAAAAAGAAATGTGATGTTTTAATAATATAAGCGTCTGCATAAATATAAGAACTATAAAGTGTATTCTGTTCCTCAGTAGAGTACTATCCAGCTGTTCTGAAATATTTAAAGCTGAATTTTATCTTTTTGTGTCTATTTGTGTGTGTGTGTGTGTGTGTGTGTGTGTGTGTGTGTGTGTGTGTGTAGTGTATGTGTGTGTGTGAAGGCTGGAGGTTACCATGAACCTGGAGCTTACCTAGTGGGCTAGCCTGGCTAGCCAGGGAGTCCCAGGGGTCATCATCTCCACCTTCCCAGCACTGGGATTATAGTTGCATGCCACCACACCCTGTTTTTTTTTTTTTTTTTTTTTTTAACTGACCAAACTAAACTATCTCCTCAGCCCTTGAAATATTCCTTGAAATATTGTAGATGTCAGTCCTGGTTTGGCATGGAGCATATCACAGATTTTTGTCAGTGACTTTCCCATCTGGCAGTTTTGGGACCCTCAAAGACAGTTTTTTTCAAGTGAATTACAGCCCTCATCCAGTTTTCCTGAAATGGGTGACTTTTTTTCATAGCTACTGCAAGTGATAACCTCTTCAGAACCAGAGAAATAAGAAGCCAGGAGTCTACCAACTGAACATATGTGGAAGTTCATCTTCGTTCTCTGAATTGTCTGGACCCCAAATACAACTGCATCCAGGCGAATCTAGTTTCCTAAAGAATGCTAATCATATGAGTTTGGAATACATAATACATACATACTGATACATACTAAAGTTAAAGATGTTTAATTTGGGAGCTGGAGAGATGGCTCAGTGCCTAAGAGCACTCACTGGTCTTCCAGAGTACCAAGGTTCAATTCCCAGCATTAACATGGTAGCCCACAGACACCTGAGACTCCAATTCCAGGAGATTTAATACCCTCTTCTGACCTCTATCGTGTCCTGCAACAGGAGGTGTACTTACATACACACCCAGTGACACACACACACACAATAAAGTATTTACAATGTTTAATTTGTAACACTAATTGTGCCCTTATGTATATTTTCCTAAGTATGTATTATTTTTTACACTTGCATTAGAATAACATGTGATTGTTTAGAATGACAATATAGACCTGTACATTTTGGGATTTAAAAAAAAATGTGTTTTCAGATGTTTCTCTTTCAGTCCTGATTTCTATATTCTTCCAAAAAGGGAGCTATATTTGAGCAGAGACTCTCAAATGGAAAGTTCATGCTGCTTAAATGACATAATAAATTGCTTCCTTTTTTTGTAGCTGAAAAGTTTGAGTTTCACACAGCAAGCAGATGTTGCCCCTATGCTGCCTCCATATTCATTAGTCTATAATGAACTATTAACTGAATATGTAAGTTTGACTAATTAGATGGAAGACATTTCTTCAGATTTAAAGGGTAATAATAAAAAATTTAAATTGCAACACCAAATCAAGCATTTAAGAGTTGATAAATGTGAATTGGAAAGTGCACATTTCCAATAAAAATTAGCTAATCATCTCTGTTAATTTAGGTGAAATACATTAGTGGAAAGGTCAGTCCATTTGAGGCTCGATCTGTTTTTCAGATACTAAATTTAAAATAGCAAATCAAGAGCACTATGGCACAGGGAGGCACAGAGCCCGTGCTTCTGACCCAGAGGCTGCAGAGTGGGATCTTTCTGACCCATATCAACACCTAGGACCCCTCTGAATATCGATCGATACCCTGTGACCTTTTTGAAAGTGTTCTAATTTCCTCTCTGTTGTTGTCAGAAAACCCTGGGACCAAAAATAACTTAAGAGGGAAAAGAGTTTATTTGGCTGATACTTCCAGCTCCCAGCTTATCTCTGAAGGAAGTCAGAGCAGAAACTCCAGCAGAAATCATGGGCGAACATGTTTACAGGCTCGCTCCCAGGTTCATGCTCAACTAGCTTTCTCTTACAGTTCAGGATCTCCTGCTCAGGAATGGTACTGCCTATAGTGGGCTGAACCCTCCTATATTAATTAACAAGGTATTCTCCCGAAGGCATACCCATAGGCCAATCCGATTTGGGTAATCCCTCAATTGAGACTCCCTTCTTAGGTGACTCTAGGCTGTGTCAAGTTGATAGTCAAAGCTGACTGACAGAGTAACTGAAGTCTCTGGACTGGAACCAGACATTCATACTTAAAAAAAAATCCCTACGTAATTATAATTGGAATCAAGCTTAGAAACCATTAGACTGTTCTGTGAATGTCTGCCCCCATACCCCCAGCTAAGCAGGAGTAAGAGGGCCAAATACATAAACATAAGAAAACTGACAACATTGCAAGTAATGGCTGCTTTTCTGCTGTGGGGAAAATGCACTGAGTTCTCCCCTATTTCCTCTCTTTCTTCCTGCAACAAAGGGTCACACTCTTGAGATTACATAATTTGGATTTGGGAAGCTGAAATTGGTGTCAGTTCTCAACATTCGCTTTTGGGAATCCCAGTTTACAGAGTAAATGCAATGGATCACATCTGTGTTACCTTTACACTAAAAAACAAAGCACAGAGGCAGGTGGATCTCTGTGAGTTCAAGGCCAGCCTGGTCTACAAAGCAAGTCCAGGACAGCCAGGGCTGTTACACAGAGAAACCCTGTCTTGAAAAACCAAAAAAAAAAAAAAAAGTCACAAGATGGGGCTGTGGAGATGGTACAGTGTGTGTGGCTCTGAGTTCAGTCCCCAGAACCTATGTGAACAATTTTCTTCTTCTTCTTCTTCTTCTTCTTCTTCTTCTTCTTCTTCTTCTT
>CAJQZJ010000220.1:5563161-5589801 GCA_907164525.1 Lophiomys imhausi
TTCTTCTTCTTCTTCTTCTTCTTCTTCTTCTTCTTCTTCTTCTTCTTCTTCTTCTTCTTCTTCTTCTTCTTCTTCTTCTTCTGATTTTTCGAGACAGTGTTTCTCCGAGTAACAGTCCTAGCTGTCCTGGACTCACTTTGTCGACCAGGCTTGCCTCGAACTCACAGAGATCCACCTGCCTCTGTTTCCCGAGTGCTGGGATTAAAGGTGTGTGCCACCATGCCCAGCTGTTAAAATAGCTTCTTGAGGGACAACACCCAGGGCTGTCCTCTGGTCTGTAAGCTCAAGGGCATACACATGAGCACACAAAGACATGGAAAATGTCGGAGTTTTCTGTTGGAGCTCATGTTGGAAATCCTGTGCATCTTTTGGGGTTTGTATTTGTTCCCACAGCAATCAAAAGTACAAAGAGACCCATGGAGGCCCTACAGAAATAATCTCTGGACTTTTGTCTTTCCTGATATCGACTTTCACAATCATTTTGCATTTCTCCTGTGGCTCTCCAATGACTTTGCATATTTAGTTACTGTCATTCAAACACACTACAAATAAGAGGATAGAGGTTATGTCTCATAATTGTGTGTATGTTCTTTATAAACTAGGTTTAACAACAGCAGCTAGGGAGTCACAGTCCCCCTGAAGGGGGACATATGCCCGCCTGAAGCAAGACCCCTTGTTGTTTGGTTCTGGGTGTCCAAAATGGATGTTCGTGTGCCTTCCACACAAAATTTATAGTTGAGAGTGGTTTCCTTCCCTCCACTGCTACAAAGAAATCTAGAGTCTGTCATTATCTTTTCATTGGCACCTCCCAGGGTGCAACAGAGAACAAGGATTGCTCATTTAGTCTTTTTTTTTTTTTTCCCTAGCGGCTAGGAATATGGGTCTCTATCCCAAACATTACTATGTTCTCATGAGAATCCCTTATACCTCCAAAGATCCTCAGAGTTGAGTATCTGCATAAATCCAGCAATTAGGAAGAAAGTGTGTGCCAAGGAATAAGAGTTCTATGGTGCTGGGCGGTGGTGGCGCACGCCTTTAATCCCAGCACTTGGGAGGCAGAGGCAGGCGGATCTCTGTGAGTTCAAGGCCAGCCTGGTCTACAAAGCGAGTCCAGGACAGCCAGAGATACACAGAGAAACCCTGTCTCGGAAAAAAAAAAAAAAGAGTTCTATGGTAAGTGACAAGAACAAAGAAATCTGTAAAGGTGAGGGATTTTAAAAGTCAAAAGAAGATTGTAAACATAGAAACATGAAATGAGAGAAAAATCTGAATTATATGGCAAACACGTAAATGGTTGGAAAAAATCTAGTAAGACCTCCTGAACTGGGCTGGTAAGGTGGTTCAGCAGGTAAAGGTGCCTGCTGCCAAACCTCACCATCTGAGTTTGGTCCTGAAGATCCACATGGTGGAAGGAAGGAACCAAACAAACTATTAAAAGTTACTTTCTGACCTTGACATGCACACTATGGATTGTGTACCCACAATCCCCCATCACAATATAAATGTAAACTGTCCTAATCTGACATAGTAGTGATAGTTGTGCCTAATCTGTGACCACACAACTCTATCTCTAAATTCTATGTGAGCAGGTTCTATGGCAAATTTGAAGGTTTTTTTTAAAAGATGTTTTAATGATAATATTTCTTCTAAACCAACTTCAGTTTAAATTTTGTCTGAATCTCCAAGACGTTTTCCTGCAAACTAATTCAAATTAGATTTTAGTAAGACATTTTAGTATCAGACAAAAATACACGGAACCTTAAACTCTAATGTATTCACCTGCACATACACACCATCAGCTGTAGAGGGCGCTGACGCCTTTTTCCTCAGGCCTGGCAGAAAAGACAGCCCACTGGGGATCTTTTTTTCTTCCCTTCTTTAAAATGTGGTTACTGACAAAGTGTGGAGCTCAAATGTGTAACTGGATCCGTCACTGCAGAGTATATATGAAGTAGAAATGGGAGTTACAACAAAGATAAATCCAGTTCTCACTTTAAAAATCATCTCCTGGAGTCCCCCAAACATGGAGGATCCTTTTCAAAAGGAAAGTATTGTGCTGTGCATTGAAGCAGAGTTTTGGAGTCATTACCAGTTGGTCACCCACTTCTTGCAGCTACGGATATCCCTTTCCATGGACTACAATGAGCAGAGGCCACATTAAGAAATGAGGGAGTTAATATCTAGAGAATTTTTATAGCTAATAAATGGCCCAATCTCAGCTTCTTCTGGGCATTAGGAGGAAGAGCTAATTAAATGGGTGTTTAGCTGGCCAATAAAAACGTTAATATTGATGTTAAATAAGTGCATTTGTTTTATAGAATTTTCATAATGGGTCCAAAATACTTCATTAAACATTTCTGGGTAAAAATAGGTAAAGCTCTTTAAATACGCTTTTGTTAATGAATCAAATGTATTTTGCTCTAAATATATACTCTGGGTTAACCTTCTCTGTTAGAATTTTCAGGAAACATTTTAAATAAAGTGGCTAGGCACCTCCCATTGGAGATGGATGATACCATTAGGAGACACTTAGATCTGAAGTGAACTCTGAGATCATTCTGCATACAATCCAAGGGCTCTGACTTTTTTTTTTTAATATTTCAAACAATGTGCCTCTTTCAAATCATTAGACTTAAAGACATTTAAGGAACTGATTCGATTAACCCAGATGATAGAAATGCTATAACGTGTGATTTATTTTTTTGAAGATAAATTACAATGCCAGCATATCAGTTAAAAAAAGGTAGGCTGTCAGCATGGTTAGTGATGGAAATGGGAAAGCCATTAAGCAGGCCATCTGATGCTGAGACTATTCCAGAACATAGAGGCTTGACTTCTAATGTTCGGCTATCATCGAAACAAAGCTACTTTCCTGGAGAGGAATCTTCATGTCCCAGTTGGGTTCCTTTGTTGATTTAGAAAGCACAGTTCTTGATACTTGTATACTCTTAAATGCGCCTAAAATGCAGCCCAAATTTTTATGGCTTTATACCTTAAAGTCAGCTGTCACATAAAATCCATGCCTCGAAATTACATGTTGCATTCTATTTTTCAGGTGAGGAAATATGAGGCAAGAATTTATTTTTCTCCCTACAACTCCAGGATGTTGGCTCCGCTAGGCCTAATAAATTGTTTTCACAAGGAAGCAGAGCATGCTGCAGCTTAGGTTTCCTGGTGCAGGGGGTTTCAAATGAGATGTATCCCAAACAATAAATTATTACAGACTGGGGAGGTTGGGAAGAGAAACATTGCAAGGGTGGGAAAAATAATGTTATAACCAAATCAGGGGAAAAGACCAAAACTTATAAGTATGAAAATTTTTCTAAAATTACAAGGTTTGTGGAGGAAATGAGGCGATGACCAAACAAGATAATAAAAAGAGGAAGGAATGAAAATATCAAGGAAAGACATGGACAGGGTAACACCTAGGAATACAAGTGCTGAGGGTCTACAAAATGTACACTAAAGAAATACTATGGCTATAATGTTCTGTTTCTTCTAAGTTTTGTCCCAATCTTGAAGTGAAGAAGTCAGTCATAAGGTGGCTACAATGGTAAATTTAAGATGGGGAGGGTTTTCCCATCTTACCACATGAAGGAAATCATTTTTCGAAATGTTCGAATGTAAACATGTATAGTAAAAGATGGGACAAGTAATAAAGCTTATGCCCTCAAAGGAAATGTGGTAAAATGTGCTCTCTACTGAGAAGGTAAGGAAGTTGCCTCCACTGTGGGAGTGGTCAGCTATAGTACTTTTGTTCTCAGATCAGCCAATAGGAATGCTTTAGTTACAGTGATCCTTGTTGTTTTATGAACAAAGGAAGGCAGATGGGAAACAGAAGACTCAGGTCCTGTGCTGATCACTTCATTGGCTAAATACAAAGTGTCATGGGAAAGGGGACACAAGGGAACAATTCGAACCAGCTGTCATTGAGCATGACATAGGAGATGTACAGAGACATTAAATCAAGACACATTCCCTTACCTTCCAAGATAGAAACCAATTTATCTGTATGAAATGTTGATAATCCTATGACCCATGGATACTTTCAAGTTGGAGATAGCAAGTAAGATATGGATCAAAAGTGAAGATTCTGGCTTATGCTTTGAGAAGACTGTATCAGTGGTTTCTAATTCCATCCTTCCTGACTATATTGAGCCATCAGGCCCCAAAACAAGTTTCCCATTTTTCTTTCTTCCTCAAAAGCTTCTGATGGCTTCTTGGTACCTCTATCATTAAGGTCCTCACAAGCATTAAGGTCTCCACAACTTGGAGTTAGCTGCCTTTCTAGCATTGTTGGCTGCTCCTCTGGTTGCATGTGATGCTCTCTGGAACGTTCTGGAACAGCTCTGTTTAGGTACCCTTGCAGACTCCCGCCACCGCAGGGTTCCCACCTCTACCAGTGAAGTTTCACTTCTCTAGTTACAAGCAGTTCAAAGGTCAGGTTCCCTAGACACTCAGCCTCTGCTCAGGGAGGGCTTGTCCTTGTGCACTTTTGAGAACTGTCCTTATAGTCAGTGATTTACTTATCTGTAGGAAAGGTTGTGAGCTTACTAGGGAGCAAAGCTCTACAGCTAGTTTGAAAGTGATTATCAGCACTGTGCCGTGCCTGGAAGAAGCGGGAAATGCCTTTGAAAAACAAAACAAACAAAACCCAAACCAAACCAAAAACAAACCAAAACAAAAAAAACCCACCCGCAAAACAACAGTAACAAAACCAAAACAAAGAACAACAAAAATTTATTTGTTGGGGCTTTTGCTCTTTCCTGGCCAAATTCTGAGATCCTGCACCTCTTTCCGTCAGACGTGCTCTCTCCTCATGTAAGGAAGATGAACTTCTGATGCTCTTGTCTCCACCTCCCAAGTGGATGCCGGGAATTACAGGCAGCATCACTACCCCAGTACTATGTGATGCTGGCAACCCAAACCCAGCATTCTAGGCAAGCACTCTACCAACGGGAGCTACCTCCCCACCAAGTTCTAGTTCTTTTTATTCTTGCTTAGTATCTGGTCTTGTACAGCTTAAATAAAATGCTTCTCACCAGCATATTCTGTTATTAAGGCAAAATCTTTAACCATAGATGTTCCGCGTGAATGGAAATCTCTCAAGTAACCAAAATAAGCTGTATTGTTGCTCCACGAAGCAGTATCCTCGAGTCACTTTAGGCAAATACCTCGGATTCTCAGAGTCTGAAACTTGGAAACCTGGGATTCAATAAGACAACAGCATCCTTTCTGTCAGCATAACACCTAAACATCGATCATTAGGCAGTTTAGTTAATGAGCACATCTAAAGTAAACGTTTTCTGGTGAATGTGCAAAGAAATGATTCTGAGTCAAGGGGTTCTGAAAATGAGGTAAGAAGCTGTTGCTTAGGAGTTCAGTCTTTCATAGAAAAGTAGGAGGAAACTGGATGAGGTGGTTTCGAGGCTTTCACAGGCATCGAGGTGGAAAGCCCTATAAAGATTTTTCTATATGGGGCCCTGGTATTAATTAGTCCAGTGATTCCCCAAGCCTATCTGGGGTGAGCTGTCTAGGTTCTTGGTCGGCACCCATCTTTTTGCTCATCTTTCCTTAACTATAAGGCTGCTGGGTGGACAAGAAGGAATGGAGACAGAAACTGAACCCAGAGGTCTGACAGGACGACAGTTGTTACCAGAAGAGCAACAGAAAAATCACAAGTGTTTCTGGGTGTAGAGGAATGGGCCGGAAGGAGACCATTAGGACCAGGCAGTACACAAACCAAGACAGATGAAGCCCACGCCCGCAGGCACAGCTAGGCCGCAGGGCCGGCAGAGGGCAGCAGTTGGGCTGAGAAGCCTAGCGGGGGGCGGGCGCGGCGTCGGCGGCTCCAGAAGGTTCTCCTCAGGAGTGTGGGGAGCATCACCCCACCCAGTGGCCACGCGCCCTTCGCGCCACGGGGAAGGTTGGGCGAAGGCTCTCTCGGGCCGCCAGGGACCCCAGGGTTGGAGACAAGCGAGTGTAAGGGGCGCGGGGCTCGGCGGGGCCCGAGCTCCGGCGCCTCTCCACCGGGCCGGCCGGTTGCCGGGCTCGTAGGGCCGCCGTCGCCGAGCCGGGTCCCGCGCCAGGCCGCGCTCCGGCCGTCGAGGACCCCCGGGGGCGGCCGCGGGAAGCGTGGGCCGCGGCCTTGACCGTGCGGGCGCGCGGCGCCGCCGAGCGGGGCCATATGCAAATGCGGGCCGCGGCGGGGCGTCCTCAGGGGCCGGCCCCCCGCGCCTGTGGGCCGCACGTCCAATAAGAAGCGCCCGCGCTTGACACCTGCCTATATACAGCCAGCGCGCCCGCGGCCGCCCAGCGCCCCGCGCACACCCACCCGCGGTCGCCCATGACTTCCAGCGAGATCGCCATGCCCGGCGAGGTGAAGGCCGACCCCGCCGCGCTCGTGGCCTCGCTGCAGCTCCTGCCGTCGCCCACGCCCAACCTCGAGATCAAGTACACCAAGGTCGGTAAAGCCGTCCGCGGACGCTTTCTAGAGGCTTTCCCCGGGGTCTCTTAAGAGGCCTGGGGTAGGGGGAGCCCGAGGTCGCCCGACATCCCCCGCGCCTCCGCGGGGACCGCGACGCGGGCTTCCCGAGTCCCGCCGCGGCTTGGGGAGCGTCTGGGGGGAACCGGTCCGAACCAGAAGGCGGCGCGGGGGTCGCCATCAGCGGCGGACGGCGGTGACGACCGAGGAGCTGCTTGGGGAGGTGGGGTTTCTCAGAGCAGACCTGGGGCCGGGTCCAGGGGTACCCTAGGTCTCCTTAGGGCGGGCCGGGGTCCGGATCTTGGGTCCCCTAGATGTCCCTAGGGCAGAACGAGGCTTAGCACTGGGGTCCCCCAAAGCAGACTGGAGTCCGCTTCTGCGATCCCCCAAGTTTTCTCAGGGCAGATGGAGTTTTGGCTTTGGGGTCCCCCAGGTCTCGTCACAGCAGGCCATGGTCCGGCTTCGGGGGGCGGCGGTCCCCTGGGTTTCCTCGGAGCACACCCTGGTGCAGTTCTCTCGCTCACCACGGTCTCGGAGCAGAGCGGGGTTCCCGCCAGGGTGGCGTTGCAGCCCCGTGTGGCCCTGCGGCCCTCCGGGTCCCGGTCTCGCAGCCGCGCGGGCTTAGCTACCCTCAGAGCCGGGTCGTCGCGGAGTGGGGTGTCAGGACCTGGGCCCCCCAGACTGCGCGGGAACCTGGCCGAGACGCAGTAGGACGACGCCAAGACGTCCTCGGGATTTTGTAGGCAATGGGCGTTTTAGAAAAGGAGAAAATAACCGAATTCGCACAAATTAGCGAGCTCACGGTTGCACTGAAAAGTCTAATGATTTTTTTTTTCCCCTAACGAATTCTGACATCTTAGATTCGTTGAGGAGGAATTATTGTTGTTAAGCCGCATTAAAAAGCAATACGCGCCTGGTACCCGAGGTAAATTGACCCCCCCCCACCCCACGTTCTCAGGGGAAAAAAAAAAACTATTTTATCCATGAGGGGAATTTGTGAAATACATACACAAAGGATTGTATGTTATAGCAAAGAGGCGGGTATAACATTCAAAGCCACATTTCTTGAGAGTTCATTTTAGAGTTCTCTTACTTGATTTCCATTCCTACCGCAAAATTTTGCCAATTAACTTAAATGCAGCGCTCGCATACGATACAGCTAATACGAGTTCCACTGCGGGCATTAGAAGATATGAGAAATGTAGAGAAGTTAAGTTGTTCGCATCTGACACTGTAATGGTTGAAAGAGAAACGCAAAAACATCGTTTCTGAAATTTTGTTGCATTGAGTTTCAGAATAAGGATCAGTAGGATTCGTATTCTTGAATGTGGATTTAGGTGGATTTAATGTACCTGTTAGCTTTTAGATGGTGTGACAAATTTTTGAAAGCCATTTTAATGAGAGGTCGTTAATGGTTATAGCCCTTTAGGCATTGTTTGCATAACAATAGTGCCAGTGTGTGGCACATCTCTGGGTTTAGGAACGAGCCAGGGAAGCATGCACATAAAAGTTTTGTTTTATGAGGGTCTCTAACCTCTTCAGATGCGCTTTAGAGATCTTAAGAGGCAAGATCCACATATGATTCCGGAGGGTTTGTTTTAGACTTACTTTTGATCAGATTATCCTAACAGCCCCTGAAAGTCTTCAGTAGATATCTTTTTTCAGAATTTTATTTGGAACCTCCTCCAATTCTCCTTTTCTCTAGCTGCCCCCTCTCTTCTCTCTCTTGTTCTCCCCCAGTAGGAAAGACAACTGATTTATAGCTAATTGGAGCCTTTAATGTCGGAGTCTTTTTAGTTCCGTGAAGACTTTTATCCAGTATCCACTTTCCCACTTATTACCAAGAAAAACAATCAGAAATGAAATAATGGATTGTAACTTGATTCTTTAATTTGTGGGGAGGAGGCGCCTTATTTTTTGTTCTGACAAACAACCCTCGTAAAAGCGGAGCAACACTCATCTACATGCGAGTTCTTTCACAAAAAACTTGTAAAAATCAGGTATCTGTGAACACTCCCAGCAGCAGCTCCTGTGCTCAGCTCTTTAGTGAGACTTCTAAGCTTTCTAAGACAGGAATCATGAACAAGCAGTTCTGATTTATTTTATTTTAACATTTTAACAGAAAGAACAGTGACTGCTCTTTTGGTAGTCTAAGTTTTTTTTTTTTTCTTCAAAAGAAAGAGTTGGGAGGTCTTTATAAAATTCATTCATGATAAAAAGCAATTTCAAACAGAACAATGAACAAGGTGGATGGGCAATCCTTTAGTACTATCATATTTGTTAGAAAAATTTAAAAAGGTAATAGACATTTTATTATGCCATAGAGTCTGTTGAAAAATAGGAAACAAACATTGCATCAAATAAAGCTACTATAAGGCAAATATATTTATCATTTTGTATTGTTAAACATGTCCTTTTTGAGTACTATATGATTTTTCTATGTGATTTAACAATCAATATAAATTAGTGACCAACTTAGCTAGTCAGATTATGAGAATTAGAAAAATGTGTACTTAGAATATTTTGCATTTGTGATCTTGCATTTATCTACAATTTTCACCATTTTATTTCTTCTTCCAAAAAAATTTGCACTTTTCAAATAAGGGAATGGGGGAAATAGTCAATATCATGTTAATGCTGTTGTCTGTCAAAGGTTCTTTAAAAAAAATGTTATGAACACAAAGTTCAAAGCATTCTAAAAGAGCTTAAGTGTGACTTTGTATCGGCCTTTAAGCAATTGCATCCCATTAAAAAAATAAGCCTATGGTTGCTCCAAGTTCTAGTATCCATTTTAGACTAAGGATAAACAACAATAATACCTTTGGAATAGGCCTATTTTCTTTTTCTCCTAATACCGGAACCTAGACTCCAAGTTTCTAAAAGATTCTTACTAAGGGATATGGGTTTATTTGTTTGTTTGTCAGACTGATAGTCAAGAAAGAGGAATATTGGTGTACAGTGTGGGGGGCACCAGCGTGGAGCTGAGAGGATGTTTGCTCTTTTGTGTTCCCTGAAGACTTTAATAGCTGCTGTAGGATCTGATTGTGTCTAGCTATGCTTTTCTCACTTAGTTTTTCTGAGTTATTTCTGTTTCATTTGCCTGGTTTTTGTATTGCCGGCCATGTTCTGGGAGCATACACGTTGCAAAACTGAGGCTTAGCCTTCTCCTAGGAACTGCCCCTGACTGTGGGGAGGGGTGCCAGTCTCTTTTCCTCTCTTGCTTCCCCCTTCTTTCTTTCTCTCTCCCTTTCTCAGATTCCCAGGTCTTTAAAAAGTTACTTTTTATTCCACTTCTATTTTTCTGCTTTCTCTGTTGGCTCCATCTTTCCTTCTAGTACCACTGGATCACTCTTTCAGTGAACAACTGAAAAATGTCCATAACTGATAGCCACATACAGGGTTCTGTGCTCTCCTAGCATTGGATGCTGTGGAGAGGTGTAAGAGTCTAGAAGGAGGACATTGTTGGGCACGTTAGCCACACCTACAAGAGAAAACACAAAAGGTAGCTCTCTGGGAAAGATCAGAACACATATGCATTTGGGTACCTACTGTTTATTCTCTTATTTGTTCATTTAACCCGTTTAATAAGTACACTCTGTTTTCTGGGATCAATTTCAACTCAGTTCAAGGGGTTTTTGAGAAGCCATGTTCCTAACAATATTGCAAATTGGATTATGGAACATCTGCCTTCTAGGAACTTAAAGTCTTATTAGAAAGACTGAGTGCTAACATTTTCTTGTCAGCATAGCAGTAGACCAGTTCATCAATATAGTGGTAATGTTTGCAGTGTCGCTTGCGTTCTCTCAGGGCTGACTGGTTTACTTAGCACTTTCACACATATACACATCTTAATTCTGTAAAATCCTTTGAAGGAGAATAAAAATAGAAATAATTGATAAGGAGGAACTTGGCCTTGAATTTAAAAAAAGAACATTCCTTGTTATACTCTGCTTTTCTTATATATAACACTTTTTAAATGTAGAAAACTTAAATTCATTTTTGTGTTTCTTCTAATGGAAACATGAGAATATGAAACTGATCTCCATTTAAAAGAGTCACCTTTATAATTTTTCTCAAAATACATTTTTATTTTAAGTGTATTTAGGTAGCCCTGAATATGTGTGCAAGTGTCCAAGGAGCCCAGGGAAGGGTGGTGTCAGATCCTCTGAAGCTGATAGTTGTGAGCCATTTGAGGTGAGTGCTGGGAAGCAAACCCAGCACTGTATCCTCTGTAAGAATAGCTAGTGCCTTTAACCGCTGAGTTGAATCTCCAGCACCACCTTTATCATTTTTGATTACTTGACTTTTATTTACTATTTATTTTTGTTGTTGTTCTTGGTCATGATCCTTGGCTATTTTGCATCGTGGATCTTGCCATTATGGATCTCATTCTAAACTTTCATTTCAAATCTTTACTCATGATTGTTTTAGTGATAAATTATCCCTCTAGCTGCCTATATATAGAGGACTTTTAGTTCTGTTTTTTTTTTTCCAAACCGTTTCAGAGTCTGGGGGGATGGCTTAGTTAGTAAAGTACTTGGCCTGCAAGAATGGGGCCCTGAGACCCTCTCCTCGGCACTTACATAAAAAGCTGGTGTGACAGTCCAAGCCTGTAGTCTCATTGCTGGCAATATGGAGACAGGAAAGTCCCTGGGGCTGCTAGTCTGCCTAAATAGGTGAGCTTGAGGTTCAGTGAGAGGCTTTGCCTTAAAAAAGTAAGGTGGTAAGTAGTCAAAGAGAATACCTGACCCTGACCTAAGACCTCCACACCCATGCACACAGTAAAATATTTTTAAAAATAACTGTACAGCTCTTTGATGTCTGTAACATCTCTTTTTAAGAAAGCATAAGTAAACTATGTTGTCATGTGTCTTGGATTAGATAATTCTCCTGAGGTCCTGTCCCAGTGCTTTCTACTACAGGGACTGCGGTTACCACATGGAACCATCATTTACTGAGGCATTTGTGCTTTATAAAATGATGGACAGTAGTTTTTCTATTTCAGTGAAGACTTTGGAGCCTGCTCTGTGAGGTCTGACTTCAGTGTAGCCAACCATAAGAAGAGCCAGACATATATAGTTAGTTCTCTCTTTTCCATTAGTGAACCCTGATGATCCAACCATGACCAAACCAATAAACATCTCAAGTCCCACTTCTTAGTCTTTCTCAGTGGAATAATGAGATGCAAATACTGCTCTGTGGCTTTGTGTTTTTTGTTATTTTACTAACAGTTTACTGTGGTCAACAGAATATACACAGCCCACCTAGTTTTTTAAATATAGTTTTCATTGCAATACAGCCCCATCTATTCAGAAACATATTGTCTATGGTTTCATTCGGACTTGCAATATCTTAGGTGAGTCTTTGTAGCAGAGACCGTATGACCCACATTGTGGGAAAAAATTTACAAGCCCTTGACATGGAAAAAGAAAGGCTTTGAGTTAAAGTAGGATAGGCCTTTGATCAAATCCTGGTCAGGCATGCATTTCTTGACTATGTGGATAGTTAACATACACTAAACACGTGGTGGTCAGGTCTTGGAGAGGCAGTAGTCAAGAGTATGCATGGTGTTTTCTCTCAAGAGTTTCAATTTCTACATTGATCAAAATTGAAATAGTAGTACCTGCTTCTCAGGGCTCTCATGAGGATTAAACAAGAAAGTTTATGACAATCATCCAATGCTAATTCTGTTTTTCCAGACATAATGATTTAATTCAGATAATAATTATTATATTTGTAATTCCAAATTGAAGGTTGCCAGTTTTAAGAAAGATCAGAATTTAGTTCTTATGTTTACAATGTATTTTCACTAAGAGAGACTCCCTTGATGTTTCTTCAGCAGGTTGTTATATCTATCAGAAAGTCACTAAATCGATTTTCCAGCTAGTGTTTTAATAACAAATTCTTTATCTGACACTTGAGCCAATATTTAACATTAATATGATCCAAAATGCCAAGTTATGAATACTTTTAAAATAGTTTGAACAAAGATGTAGCCAAGTCTCAGAAAGTAGTTATCTTTTGGCAATGGTATAGTGTCTTTGACTTATATAATATGAAATTGAAAAAAACTTTCTCTGGCTTTTACTGCCCAGGATAATGCCAAAATTTGGGAGTGGTGGACAGTCACCTTCCAGAAAGTAAAAGTATCTGCCGGTGACTAATTGACAGCTTTTGTAGCCTCTTCTTAATTTCTTTATTTATGATGATAAGTCATTTGAGACCCTTCATTTCCTCTCCAACACAAATCTAATGTCGATAGAGTGGTTTTTCATTTTGGCACTTTGGCTAATTTTTAATTACTCTAAGTAACCTTTGAAATATATCAAACTTTCCAAATTGGAGATTTCTTATCTCTGGTATTTATTACTTGTTTGTCTTGCTTTAATATGGAATTATATCTTAATTGTGTCCCTTTAAACTATTTACTTTTTTTCCTAATAGGAGAGGTCTCTGCCACTAAACTACTAGAATATTAACTCTTACCAGTGTATTAACAGTAAGTCTCTGTGTCACATGATTTGAAAACCCTTTCAGGCTTTGGAAGTTCCTGTAGGAATAATAATTAGGTGGTTGCAGCACCCTGACTTCTGCTGGGCTCTTTATGGTTCCCTGGAACTCACATGGGAGTTAATTGCCCTCCTTGCAGTGGTTAAAAATTAGAATGTCTTGGGATAAACATTCTCATTTTTATTCTAGAAAGAAGCCTTTGGATGCTGGTGCCTGTAGCATTTATCTGCTCAGCTTCCTTACCCACACACTATCTGACTTTTGGAGAACCAAACTAGAAGTTTCTTCATCAATGGTTCTCCAGAAAGATACAGTTTGCTGTCTAGATGAAACTACAGACATTTGCCTTTTATTCGTAAGAATTAGGGAGAACAGGAATATGAAAATTCCTTCTAAAGAGGAGAAAATATTTCACAATAATTAAAAGATTATATTTATATATAAACCATAATTTTTATTCATTTAGCCTAAGTCTTCCTATTTCAAGTTTGATACTTCAAGCATTTTGCTTTGTGCCATTTCTAGAATTTCCTGAAGGTTAAACCAAGACAAAGTGCTGCAGGTCACAAGTTCTTCCTATAAATAGAACTGCCTCCAGGAAGTAAGTCTGACAAGATATTATGAATTTAACAAACTCATTAATAGACAAAAGTAACCTAAGTTTCTCTTTTTCCACCCACCAGTGTCTATACCAAATCTATACACTGGGTATGATGCTGTAATAGTTCAGGGAAAGAAGGTGTAATACAAGGCTTTGGCTAAGAAAATGAAATTAGAAAATGCCTGTGTGAATTTGTGGGAACAACCGGCGGTCTTCTTTCCACAAGTGTAAAATTTGGACTTTCTCAGCAAGTCCTTTGTTGGGAGATCAGGAGTCAATACAAAACTCTGATTTCATTACCTATCAAACCCCAAACTGAGCAATTTTGTCTCATCTGAGCTTTAAGTCTAATATCCAGTATGTCAGTGTAACTTAGTAGAGAGGCTTTTCAATTTTTACAATTTTAGATTTATTTATTTTATGTGTGTGAATTGCTTGAATGTATGTCTGTGCACCAAGTGTGTGTGATGCCCAAGAAGATCAGAAGAGGGCGGGAGAATTAGAATTATGGTGGTGTTTAGCATGTGGGTGATGGGAATTGAACCCAAATCCTCACATGCCCTTAGCTGCTGGGCCACCTTTCTAGCTCCACAGAAAGCTATCTAATTGTATTGCCTAGAGCCAATTTTATTTTTAACTGTAGCCAGAGCTATCCTTTTACTTACCTAAATTTGCTCACTTGTTTATTAATTCAGCATTTATGAAGGCCTCTTTTGTACAAAGCATTGGTAGTTACTCTCTGGCACAAAATGATACATAGATGGGGTCAACCTGAAGAGAATTCCCACTCAGCCACAGAGAGAGGATGCGCACACACGTGACCTGTGCATGGCCACAGGATAACAGTGTATCTAGTGCTTGAGGAGTCAGAAGTAAGGAGACATTTCAGGTTAGATGAACAGTTCACTGTTAGATGTATACAAGAGGAATCATTACAGAAAGGTATAGATGGTAACACAAGTGTGTGTATGTATATGAATATGATAACAGTTCAGAACACAGATGATCTCCTCCCCATCTCAAGTTGAAACTGTAATAGAAAATTTATGTAACACAGCTAACCTAGCTGACATCATTTCTAGCACAGTGTGCTGTAGAGGAAAGGTTGTGCACTCCTACATTAGCTTCTCCTAGAGCTGCTGCTGCCATCCAGAACCATCTGAGGGTCTCATTTCACACCTGCCCTGCTGGGGAAAAGTGACACTTAAAGTGCAGTTTCTACTGAATGGATATTGCTCTTAAGCATAAAATTGAAATTTTTAAGTGAAACCTTCATGAATTGGAGACCATCTGTAATTACTAAGTTTTAAAGAGTTGCACTGAGACCCTCCTGTAAACTCCTTCCATTCCCTTTTTTCCTCCGAGGCATTAATCTTTATCTTATCCATGCATATAGGAGTATTCATAAACAGTGTGTTGTTGTTTTGCTTGATAAAATATTTTCTGTAAGTGCCACCATGTTATACATATCTTGTGATATATTTTGCTTTGCTTAGCATCATATTTTCAAGGTTCACCTGTGTTGTCAGGTATACCTACAAGTTATTCATTGTCGTGATTGTATATTATTTTATACTGTGTCTATATCCTAATTTTTAATTTAGTCAACTATTGACATTTAAAATATTTTCAGTATTTGTTATTAAAGATGATGCTGTGGTGAGCAGTTCAGTATGTCTCCATATATAACTCATGAGAGAGCTTCTAAAATATATGCATACAAGAGATTTACTGGCTCCAGCTGTATGCTGTAACAGTTTAATTGAGCAGGTTTCTGTGTAACGTGATGTGTAAGTTTCCATCTTTGTTATCTATCAGTCCACCATAGTCCCCACTGCTCCATATCCTCACCTGTGCTTGGGTTGTGATATTTGCTAGACTTGGCAATCTAATAAGGATGGAGTGTCATCCCACTGCTGTTTTAATTGGCACTTTCTTCATTTCTTGTGAGACTAAGCTTCTCATATACTTGCTTTTTATTTGTCTTGTCTCCTAGGTAAGCCAGTCAGTTTTTTGCTTATTTTCTGTGTGTATGTGTTAGTGTTGAGTTATAGTCATTTTTCATATTCAGAATTGCAATCCTTTGTCAGATATATAATATGCAAACATTTTCTTCCTGATTATACTCTTTCTCTATCCATTCATAAAGTTTTAAATGCAAATGAAGAAATTTTGTTTCTTGACTAAGAAATACATTGTAATTTCAGGTGTTTCGAGGTGTTCTTATATTACTTTAAAGTTGTATTTTTATTATTGAAAGTTTTGATTTTTGTATTCATGTCTTGATCTCTTTGGAATTGGTATTTGTTTATGTACAAGGGCATATAAATATGACGTGCAAATGATGCAGCATATAGAAAGTCAGATATATTAATGGGTACCTTGTTTTGTTTTTAAATTTTGTTCTTCTGTAGTCCTGTAATAAAATTAGGAAGTCTAGATTGTGTGGTCTCCAAGCCTGTTCCTCTCTATTATGTGAGACTGTAAGAAGTTAATGGATTGTTGGCGCACACCTTTAATTCCAGCACTCAGGAGACAGAGGCAGGCAGATCTGAGGTCTAGGCCAGATTGGTCTACAGAGTGAGTTCCAGGACAGCCAGGGCTGTTACACAGAGAAACCCTGTCTCAAAAACCAACCAACCAACCAAACAAACAAACAAAAAAACTCAAAGAAGTTGATGGATAATTTTAATAACGTTGTTTCCCTAAACTAAGAACCTATTTTTGAAGTTATTTTAAAACATCAAGACAATGTTTATTATAGTTTACTCATGTTATATTCAGTTCTCCTCATATTCTTACATTACCTGTAACTGTGAATATTTAAATGTCGGCTACTGCCGTCCTCACTTTATTGGACTTGCTCGCTCTTTCTCTCTCTTGCTTTCTCTTCTGTGAGTATACACACACACACACTCATACACACACCACTCTGTTTTGAAAGGCCATGGTAAATAGATGAGTCCTTAATTATAAGCTGCTTGTTTATAGGTTATGGAGAAAGCATGTATAGGTGACAGTTTGAAAAATAATGTCTAGTCCAAAGTTCTTAAAAAACAACAACAAACTAATTAATCCAGGGGCTTAAAGGGATGTCTCAGTGATTAAGAGCACTAGTTGCTTTTCCAGAGGACATGAGTTCAATTCACAACGATCTATAACTGTAGTCTTGGGATTTTCTTTTTCTTTTTGGTTTTTCAAGACAGGGTTCATCTGTGTAGGCCCTGAGTATCTGAGTGCCCCGGAACTCACTCTGTAGACCAGGCTGCCCTTGAACTCACAGAGCTCTACCTGCCTCTGACTCCTGAGTGCTGGGATTAAAGGCGTGCGCCACCATGCCCAGCCAGTCTTGGGATTTTCTGACACCCTCTTCTAGCCTCCTTGAACACACATGCATGTGGTACACAGGCTTATATTCAGGCAAACATTTATATATATATATATATATATATATATATATATATAAAATAAATATAAGTAAAATCTCAAAAAAATCCCAACTAATTTGGTATAGGGTTTTATCCTCATGTGTAGAGATTTTGAATTTTACCTTAGCATCAGGGTTGAAAATAATGTCATAGTACTCTCCATTTTAATACTTTAACTCATGTTTTAAAAGTCAAAGCTGGTGCTACACATTTACCTTTGTGTTCAGTCTCTGCAGGCAATATGATTCCTGTAGTTGTGCCTATGGTTGGGAAGAGAGATTTCCTAATGGTGTCATGGAGTCCAGCGTCCTCTGGGTGTTAGTGCCATGTAACATGTAACAAAGTTGGCTACATGACATACTTTTCCATAATGAACTTGTCTGTGTGCCTACAGTACTTATTTGTATTTCTTTGAAATGGTACAACTTTGTGTTAGAGATTGCACCTTTCCTGTGTAATTCTATTACTAAATTGCAAACTCTTATTCATCAACGCATATCAAAAGCATTGAGTTCTATGTGTAGCAGTATAGATGCTTTGAAAATGCTTGCTAAATGAATGTCTACCATCTAATTTATCATTAATAGCTGCTTCACAGATGAATATGTTATATTCCTATGGTAATCTTATGATATGAATATTACAGCAATCTCTCCTATTTACAAGTGAGGATATTTAAATTAAGTACCGTTTCCTGTCTCTCTAGGTAACAATGCTAGCACACTGCTCTCTTCCTTACTGTTGGTAACAGCAAGAATGCACAGGAACTCTAAGAAAGAAATGCAGCCCGGACCATCGTGGGCTCTACTGACTTAACTGTCCTTTCCAAGCACAATTCTTTGAGTGGAAATCCAAAACTCCCAGTTGATTAGTATTTGCTGTAGCCATCAGTAGCAACACTTTGAATGGTTAAAGAGAAAAGGCCAAGCAAGTGAACAGACACAATCTGGTATGAACCAGCTGGGTAGGTGTGATTCTTCAGGTGCCGCAAAGACAGAGGGTGTTTGGGGATTCTCACAGGCTGCCCGGAACAACACCTGTTTTCTTGCTTCTTTTTCATTTAAAAGGTGCTCTTCTTTGTCATGGTTATGATGATTCCCGTGGCAGTGAGGATGTGCAGCGGGAGGCTGTTGAATGTGAAGGAGTTACTTTACAGAAAGAGTTGAGTGGAGATGCTTGCTCTGGCTGCCTAGGAAGGCTAACTCCTGTCAGGTTCCAAGGTTCCTACATGGACCTGAGCCTGAACATAGACCAGAACAATCCAGGAAGTATCCAAAGCTTCTTAAGTAGGGTCAGTGATAGAGCTGACTGGGTGCATGACTCCATTTTCATTGCAAGTGGCTCAAACTCCTGTGCAAAGAAATGCTGACTGTTGGTTATCTCCTGTGGTGGGTACTTAGAGCCTTTACATTTGTCTTCATTTTCAAAGAGGAGCTTTTGCCTTCTTCACAGGCCCACTCGTACCTCCTTTTATTCTTACTCACTTGCGCTTTTCTTCTGTGCCTCAAGGTGTTTGTTTGTCTTGGGACAGACCTTTGTTGACAGGCATTCCTGGTTAGACTCATTAACGGCTGATTGGGCTGGGCAACCTTTGCGGGTCTTTCTTCAAGCTCTTGGCCTAAATGTTCTTTAGGGAAACCAGAAGCAGTGAGCCTGGAATAGCCACATTTGACTTCTGTGATCCCTCTTGAGAGGTTAGTAATGCTTAATGGATTGAATTGGTGACATACCAGATATCAGCCTGGGTTGCATTAAATTAACCTTTGCAAATGGGCATTTATTGATGTACTCTCAAAGGACTACATGTGTTGGCAGTAGTTGCTCTTCTGTGTACCTCTACGCCGATAGGTATTTGTACTGAGTGAAAATTTTCTCAGATTAGAGCCTGGGTGGTAGTTTTAGCCATTTAGTGATGTGTGTCATTGTGTTCAGCACATTGAGCATAAATCCTGTCTTGTAAACAGCAGGGGGACTAATGAGGTTTGCCCACATTTGGGTGTCATTATCAGGAATTCCAGCAGAGAAAAAGAGAAGGCTTAGAAAAGAAGTGCACAGAACAGAGGTTTGGGGACCTTTGATGATCTGCTTTAAGGAGGGAGGTCATTGCTGAGAATTTACTGTAGATGTCTGTGTACAAATATGGGCAAGAGAAATAAGTGTTTTGTCCTTACTGAGCATTTGCAGACTCACTAACTTAGTTTTCCAGGGGGATAGGTGGATCTGATTTGTATTTCTGATTGTGAGTAGCCTGAAGAGAAAGATTTGTGAAATAAAATGTCTGTGACTATGAGGCATGCTTCTTGCTTACTTGGAACTTCATTTCAGTCAGCTAAAGCACACCAAGTCTCTTACAAGAAGTCTTTCAAAAGGTAATTTGGAGATTTATTTCCAAATTCATCTTTCTTACCACTATTAAATGATGATGCTTGATGATGTTACACCAAGGAGTATAACTATTGCTTAATGCTTACACTAGCTTTCTTCCTGGACTTGAGTTTTCTTGTTTTGAAATTAATTGTCTTATTAAAAATGTCTTTCCACACAAAACATTCTTTCCCCTCCCCCAACTCCTCTAGATCCTTCCTATCCACTCAATTTCTTTCATGTCATGGTTGCTTTGATACATGTGTACCCCAAACATTTTGGTATTTGAATGAATTAATTCATGAGCACACACTAGAAAATAAAATTACCTCAGTCATTTGTGTAGTCACTAATTGGTAAAATGTCAACTAGAAAGTGAGTGCCGGGATATTATTTTGAAATAACCATCCTTCATGTATTTCTCTTCAAGAAAAATATAAATTCCAGGATAGGAAACTCCTCTACTCTCACCCACTTGTACAGTCCCTTGAAATAGAGCCTCTCACTGAGGGTACACATATAGCAGTGAACAAGGCAGAGCATGGGACACTTGGTGACTGTGATCTGCCTCTAATGTGTGGGCATTTAGTGGTTCCTCATGTAACATATGTATTCAACTAATGAATGAGCAAAATCATTTGATTGGTTGATTGTTTAGTGTCCGAGTACATTAGGTCTTAGAAACAGAAAGATGCTTTGTGATACTCAGTGACCATTTCCAAGGCATCATTTTTTGAAACAAGAGGACAGAATGAGATGTATATTTGTTTATCTATTTATATAAAGAACTAGAACAACTGTTTTCCCCCTATCTTAATGCCTTAAAACTCTATACTCTGCAATACCCAGAACCTGGGGTTATGAGAACAGGAAGGACAATACTGAACTTGTTCACACTTAATTGTCTTTCTGGGACCAAATTTGGGGTGCTTTTGTTAAGAATACTTTCCCAAAGATATAGTGGTAATTACCAAAGAGAGGTCCACAAAAACCTCTGTTAATGATTCTCTTTCTATACATGAGTGGTTTGCAGTGCAATAAAAGTTCATTGAATAAGAATCAATTTGGGATTCTCATGTTTTGTTTTTTAAGCATATTAAAAGACTTACTGTTTTGTTACATAAAAAAGAGATCTCTATATAAAAACATACCCAACAGAAATCATGTTTCACATTTGCTAGGGTTACAGCTCTAGAAATTAGAGCAGTGGCTGCTGCGATAGTTCCTGAAGATAGAGGAAAGTTTCATAGTCGCTTCTTTACACTGTTGCAGCAGCTTTTCTCGAAAGCTGAGTTCATGAAAACCACAGAGGGCTCAGAAATTTGAGGTGAGAAAACGTGTCAGAAGCTCACAGCTCTTCACACAGTCTAATAGAGACTTAGCACTTGGCAGGTCAGTGCCACTGCGGTTTGTCTCTGACCTAAGAGTTCTGGAGTTCTTCACATCAAAACCACATCTTGCTGAGCTGAGATCAAACGCAGGAAGGTAAGGACCCTGTCAGTGATTTATCATCCAGGGAGAGTGCTCAGGCCAGATGGGCCACTGGGAGTGAAGCTGACATTCCAGAGCCTCTCACATAGGACTATCATGTAGTTATGACTAATTTTTCTTGAAGAGGAATTCCATGTCATGTGTCAGCTTTCAGTGGTATTTCTTAGGAGGACTTATTGCCAACATGGGGTTTATTTCACAATCAAGCACTACTAATAGTTGTTTTAAAATTTTAAATTGTAAGTAGAGATTTCTTGACCAAATAAACATTTGATAGTTTCTCCCTCCCTCCCTTTCCTTCTTTCTTCTCTTCTTCCTTCTTCTTGGACAGTACCCATTAAAAAAGAGGAATGAATGAATGGAGGAAGGAGCTTTGAGAGCTCAAAAATTTAGAAGTTTTTCTAAACTTTAGATGGAGTTTAAGGTAACATGTAGAATCTATAAACTGGGAAGTCTGGCATTTATTAGTTCATCATCCTTTTAAGTCAAAGATGTTTAGAATGAATTATTGTAAATAATATTACAGTCCAATTCCTGAGATAGGAGGAGGCATTTCATAGATTCCTTTGCACATTTATAAAAGCCAGAAAGAGAGAGAGAAAAAAAAGAGAATCATATATAAAATAAACATAATTATGTTGGAAATTATTTTATTTTCTTCCAGAAATTCACTAATTTCTCTCTTTATACCAACAGTATATGAAAACAATTGCTTTTTGTTTATTGTCATGAGGAAACGAGAAGCCTTTCATTTATTGGCTCAAAAGACTTTCTCAGCCTTAGGATATCCAACCCTTCTAACCCAGGATGTTCACTTTGGTTTTTTTTTTTTTTAATGTCTATTTATTACTTCAGGTTACATCTCCATCACAGTGTCCTCTTTCCACCCCTCCCAGTCCCGCCCTCCCACCCTCTACCCCCTATTCCTTCCATCCCACTCCTCTGGAGTGGAGTGTCCCTACATATCAGTCCCCCGCCCCAGTTCACTAGTCATATGTGGGCAAGAGCCTCCTCATACACTGGCCTACAAGGCAGCACCACTAGGGCAAAGTGTCTCATTGACAGGAAACAAAGTCTATGTTCCAGAATGTTCACTTTGTAACATAACATAAATAAAAAGGACTGTTCACTTGTAAACTTGTAAATTAATTTCTCATTCAACCGAAGGTGTCAGTTGCCTTTTTGGCCTTAAGTTTCTCTCTGATGAGAAAAACTTTTCTTTTTTTTTTTTTTTGGTTTTTCGAGACAGGTTTTCTCTGTGTAACAGCTCTGGCTGTCCTAGACTCACTTTGTAGACCAGGCTGGCCTCAAACTCACAGAGATCTGCCTGCCTCTGCCTCCCAAGTGCTGGGATTAAAGGCGTGCGCCACCACCGCCCGGCCTAGAAAAACTTTTCATAAGTGGGCCAGGCTTTTGTGACTACTATTAGGTTTTTTTTTTCTGAGAGTCAAAACTCACTCATTTTCTAAGATGCAACTTTACTTATACATCAGGGTTATTCTGTCTGATGAAACTCTCCAACTTCTCCAATAGTAAGTTTTAAGTGCAATAATGATACGGTATCTGCTCTGTTTTCCACTTGACATTCTTGAAACACGTATAGCGACCCAAGAGAACCTGATTAAGTTTGTCAGATAAAATGTATCTAGCTAAATTAGAACTGGAATATTAAGTACCTCTCTGGTATAAGTGCACCCCAGAATCTCTCAGTGATCTGGAATACACTTAGACTGAACTTTTTTTTACTTGTTTTCCCCTTTATAAGAAATCCCTATGTAATTGACCGCCGTGTATCTTGTTGAAACTGGACACCCTATAATGTTGGAAAGAAGGTTTATGAGTTTTATTTGTGAGCAGCAAATAGACACCCATTTATGTAAAATTAATTGACATTAAAATGAAGGAAGATTCAAAGAATCCTTTCTAATTGTTGTAGTGGGACCACTGAGTGCCCTGGAAAGACTTCTCTTGACCCTAGCAATACTATTGAAAAGATAGGCCATCCAGATCCATTGTAAAGACAGCTTAATCTCCTAAATGAATTGCTCCAACCTTCCAATTCAAAATCATACAAACAAAAACATTGAGATAAGCTGGGTGCTTTTCAAATGGGGACCCCTGTGGCTTTGAAAATAAACACTCCAACCCTCTTTCCACTCCAACACCCACACCCGCCAGTCTTTCTGATGTCCTCTATTTGCAAATGAACGGTCAATCCTGAGAAAGACAGAAGACTAATTAAACCCAGGGAAGATAGGCAAAGAACATTTGTTTCCAGGCAGAAGACAAAAAGAAATCATGTTACTTTTGGCTAACTCAAGACTGCTAGTGAGCACTGCAGCCCTCTCCACGGCTTTTCTTCCCAAAGCCTAGTTCCCAGGCCACTGAGCAGTCCCTTTCCAGGCCAGGACTGTTTGAAGCATCTTTCTAGCCTGCTTTCATGCAGTTTAGGAGGACATCGGGGAGCTCAGTTTATATGTGGGATGGCCTCTTCTGCCTTTCCAGCTGTCTCTGTGGTGGTTTGGCAATGGATCAAGTAACAGTGGAGAATGAATGAATGAATGCACAGAGAATAGGGGTGATTAGAATACTCACAAGTTGTCTTGAGTTGATTATTTTTAAGAAAGATTTATTTTTATTTTATGTGTATAAATATTTTGCCTGCATGTGTGCATACATACAATGTACATGCCTGGAACCTTGGAAGACCAGAAGATGGTGTCAGATCTCTTGGAACTGGAATTACTGAGTAAATAGAGTTAGCCACCATATGGGTTTAGAAAGAGAACTCAGACCCTCTGCAAGAAATACAAATGTTCTTAACTGCTGAGCCTTTTCTTCAGCCCCTTGAATTATTATTATTTATTTATTATTTTTAAACATTTTAGTTCTTCAAGTTACATCACATAGTCCCCTCACTCCTCCCCCTCCTCCCTACCCTCCTACCCTCTTACCCTTCACCCTCCAATCTGCTTTTTTTTTCAGCTCCTTGAATTTATTGTTCACATCTTGAATCAAAATCAATAAAATGTTTCTGTGCACATTGTGCCATGCTTTTCTGTAATCCAGTACCTTATTCCATCAGTATTACCTCTTGGCAAAGTCTTACATTGTGTATGAGAAAACTGAGCCCTAAGATGCTTACATGACACACCCAAGAGTAATTGTTATGCATGTAGGAATTTGACCCATTGAGGAACTATGTGAAACATAGAGGGAACGTGCACACATGTGATTACATGTGTGTGTGTGTGTGTGTGTGTGTGTGTGTGTGTGTGTTCAGAGATGGGGAGAAACAGAGAGGGGGGAGGGAGGAAGGGGTGGATGGGAGATTGAGATTCAATAAAAAACCAGGAAGGCCTCTAGGGTACCAAACCAAGTATAAAATGAAGATATGGCCTATGTCTGAAAGAAGATGGGAGTCTAGGAGGTCACAATTGACATAGGAATGTCCTCTACAGTAGTTGGAATTGTGATCCAAAGGAACACTAGGTCTGTGCTGACTTGGATCACAGGGTTTGGAATTTCTGAATCTTTTATTGTGAATGACTTGAGATGGCACCAGGCTTTTCAAGCAGCCTTGAAAGAAGCCAGATATCTCTAACTCCTTCCCAGATAATCTGGATTAGCTTCATCCTCCTTAGGCTGGCCAAAATGAACTGTGCCCTACCACTTTCAGAGGGAGACCATCTCAGAAGCTGGGTGATTCTTTGCTGTCTCACTGCCAATGTCCTCCTTCTGCCTACATTATTATAGCTCATGTCAACCCTGAATGTTGGTGTCATATGTTGGGCATTCAATGCTTGATTAAAAATACAAACTTACAATCAGCTCAGAAAAATAATAGTCTTAAACTGTTTCCTTTGGTTTTTAATTTTTGACCTGTGTGTCCCATATACTTTAAAGAGTGTGTTACATTCTTTCTGGAAAGCCTATCCTCTTCTGCCTTTCAATGTAGGGCACAGCATGAATGGCATTCAGGTCACACACTATCAGGCCTATTATGTAAAATTTTTTGTTTGTTTCTTTGTTTTTTTTTTGAGACAGTGTTTCTCTGTGTAACAGTCTTGACTGTCCTGGACTTGCTTTGTAGACCAGGCTGGCCTTGAACTCACAGAGATCCCTCTGCTTCTGTCTCCCAAGTGCTGGGATTAATGGCGTGTGTCAGCACACCCAGCCTATGTAAGATTTGAATTAGAATTGATGAATTAGGTCATGGCAAAGCAAGCTTGGTACAAACCATGTTTTTACCAATAAAAGATCACATTTATTGATCAAAGACCATGCCTCCATAATACCAACACAGACTTTAAAGTGAAGAATGCCATCAGTTATCTAGGTGTTTCTTTCTATAAGATGCCATTTGGGGAGACAGAGAATTTTAACACTTCTCAGCCAGATGTTGTTTTGGCATGAAGCAAGGTATAGAGTGAAAGTCCTTACTGCTGTTCCAATTACAGAGGGAGATACTTCAAGAGGATATTAGCTCTACAGAGCACTGTACTGTGTTGGTCATCAGTGCTTGGTTTTTGTTCATAAAACTCCAATCAAGTATATCCATCAAAACAGCAGATAGACCTGAAAATGGTGGTGAGTCTGAACAACGAGTCCTCAAACAACTGCTTGGTGACTTTAAGGAGAACTGTTGAGTCTCTGTGTGCAAACTGAGAGATCTGCCTTCTGACCCACTATTTTGCACTCTCCATTGGTGCAATTCAGTGGCAAACTAAGTAATACTTAACTTCCTAAGGCACTGCATACTGCAGTGTTTAATGCACATAATTTAAAGCATTTATTATAAAAAACAACAAAACTTGCCACTATTGAAGTAAAACATGGCAGCTTATGTCAAAGGATTGATTGAGGATAAGAAATGAGCTCCACCTAAACCCCATCTATACTTACTGTTTAGAGAATTCCTCAGAGCTCAGATTTCCCAGTTGGAATATTATTCATGACCACTTCTGTCTATACTGTAGTCATGGCAACTATGCTGTGAGCTGAAAAGGGTGTGAAGCCTGATTCACCCTCCAGAACTGCTTTAGAAGTGGTTAAATGATGCAGCTTGCATGGCTAACATGCACTGCTGAGTCTTCTTCCCAATAACTGATGAGATTAAAATACAACTTAATGCAATCAGTAGAATAGTCTGTCCTGTTGATAGCCAATCTGAATGCCTTATTCTGACCCCCTTTCCCTAGGAATATGGTTTTTTTGTTTGTTTGGTATCTTTTGGGTATTTTCTCATGTTTGCTATCTTAAGATTTAGGAGAAACCAAATAAGCTCAGAGACATTTCATGCAGGAACTTAGAGAGAGGAGAATCTTTCATCTTGAGCCATAGGCACATACATGATTTCTCACTAATGGCACACCAGCTTTGTAAGGCAGATAGGTTTTCCTTCCCTTTTCTATGGAAGAGGAAACAAAGCTTAAAGAGGTGACTTGCTAACTTGCTCAAGGTTTGTGGGGACAGGCAGACTGATAGTTATACGGGGACCTTTAGCTCTGGTACTTCCTTCCTAGGGTGTTCTACAAAAAAAAAAAAAAGATAGAAAAAAAATACTTTCAAGGTTAATCTCTTCAGTCCTTGGTGAATTTCCTACTTTGATTTACATACACAGATACAACTCTCCTAACAGTAATCAAGCACGGAGAAGTAAAGGAGCTCTACATTTACCTTGGGGTTGGGGAGGACAAATGGTGTGTGTGTGTCTGTGTGTGTGTGTGTGTGTGTGTGTGTGTGTGTGTGTGTGTGTGTGT
>CAJQZJ010000220.1:5589811-5633677 GCA_907164525.1 Lophiomys imhausi
GTGTGTGTGTGTGTGTGTGTGTGTGTGTGTGTGTGTGTGTGTGTGTGCGTGTGTCATGTACGGAGGGCCAGAGGTCCACTTTGGATGCCCTCCTCCATTACTCTGCACTTCATTTTCTCAGGCAGTCTCTCAGTGAACCTGGAGCTCACGGATTGGCTGCACTGGCTGACCAGTGAGCTCCTAGGATCCACCTGTCTCTGCCCTGCCTACTTCCATACTGAAGTTACAGACCCACACTGTGCACCTGGCTTTTACATGAGTGCTGAGGAGCCCAACACAGGTCCTCATGCTTGTGCAGCATCTGTTTTACTGTATGAGGCATCTCCCAATCTCACACTCCCAGTGGTCTCTTAGAAAACAAAATTGTGTAGACCAGCATGATTGCCCTGAATTGTCTTAACACACACATGTATATAGTCTTCCTGTGTTAGACTGGTAGCACAGCCATATTCTCCACTTGCATATCTGAGCATCTCTCCTGGAGACTGTGAGTTGTCCATTCCTTTATGATTTGGGAAGGGAACTTCTAATTGGCAGAAAGCATTCAGTGTGGTGCATTGTCCTTGTTAGGCTTCCTGAAAGCATACCTCTGGGAAGGTATTATTTCTGAGAGAGGAAAGTATTTTATATGACATTTCCTTCCCAGGTGTTGAGCATCTAGGATGCTGTAAAATATTTACAGAAGGGAATTATACTTCAGTACAGAGTTTTTCAGATACTCTCCATGGAGTGTCTCTAGTAAAGTGCCAGTGTGAATTTTTGTTTTCATTTCCTTAGCCAGGAAGGGAAACTGCTGCCAAACAGCTGTGACTGGTTCATAAACACTTTGGCAACTGGTGCATTTCTCTTACTCAGCTTGGATACCCAGATTCTACAGAGGAAGGGAGTGTGAAAGGCACTCCCTCACTCACTCAGATGTAGTCAACTTCTAAAAGCAGTCATTGGCCCTTCTCCTTCTGTTCATCCCAAGCCAGCCCTTCTGGGCAAAGTCATTAGGATAAGATTCTTTTGAAGTCTCCTCTTGTAGCTCCCGTGTTTTAAGAGCACAGAGCTATTCTTTAGGAAGCCCAGAAAAAAATGTGTTATCAGAGGCTCATCATAGTCTGGTTGCATCTGTTCCGGGGCAGCAGTTCTCCTACACCTAAGGACATCGATGGAAATGTCCCAGTACCTCATTTTAAAGTTATGTCACATTTCCTAATGTAAGCCAAGGTTTCCCTAACACATTGTGCCTTAAAAGTGGAAATGTGAAGTAACTGTCTTCCTGGGCTGGTTGTGCTGGAAGGAAGGGTGGCTTAGATGCAAGAAGAATTCCTTCTGCTGAATAATTCCTAAGAGATTATATCAAGGTTTCTAGCAAATGCTGTGAAAGAAGCAGGAAGGACTAGCTCACTTAGCTCATTGGCTATACAGCCTACTTTTTAAATTGTCACTAGTAAAAATTAAAAGTAGGAAAGGCACTAGTGTGGGAATTAGAGCATGGTGGTTCTAGCTTCTATTCTGCCAGTCTCTGGGGGGCACACAGCCCATGGACAAATTGGAATATATATATATATATATATATATATATATATATATATATATATATAGTGTGTGTGTGTGTGTGTGTGTGTGTGTGTGTGTGTATTGTCTAAGGCTCCTTCTAGCTCTGTGACTGTCTCTTCCTAGCCAAACCCAACCTCTGTTAATATTCAGACCAGACAAAGATATTCATCAATAAATGTTAAAATAGAGCTGTAGTGGGCTTGGCTGTCAGAGTACTAACTTGCCATATGATGATTACACACTGGAAACTGAAGCCAGTTTTTTTCCTGGGAGAAGTATGGAACAGAGTCTCAGCTGGCTTGTGTTTTAGGACTTTTATATCTAAATTTTGTTATTCTTTATGATGTCTGTAGTCATACATCACATGTTATAACCTAGATGTAATAGGGAAATGGTACAAGCTACTTGTGAATGCAGAAGGCAAAGGTGCATTCAGCAGCTATTGTCTAAATAACTGTGAAACCTTGAAGCACAGAGGGAGTAGAACATTGTGCCTTATCACAACGTCTGACAAGCCATCTTACCAAGTGTCCAGTGGTGTTGCATTTGCTCTTATGGACCTCAGATGTAAAGTGAATGAGAATGCCAAGGCCGGCAGAAATGACAGTAGATTTGATCACAAGCAACGCGTCCCAGTTCATCAATAAGAGATTCCTAAAACATACTCTCAAAACTTACCCAAAAATTCATCCAGGAAGTGTCTGTCAAGGTCTGGGAAGGATTTGTATCACAAATGCCATGCATTAGCCTTCTATCCCAAGGGTGAGGCTCTCAGGAAGACACTGAAAGCTGGAAAAGCAGAGTCACTTGCCAGGTATTTAGAATGAAGCCCTATTAGAACACAAGTTGCCCTTGTCCCTGTTCTTCTCCTTCACTTTCCCTGTTCCCCAACGCACACTCCCAATGCTATCAAAGAAAATACACACTTAAAGTAGTATTGCCAAATAAATAAATCCTTAAGACAGTCTGTTGAAATTAAACTGTAGGCTGGCTACACTATACATTTGCTAGTGGCCAGCTGTGGAAGATGCACTTCTCATTTGGCCTTACAAGCTGTGTGTCATTCAAGAGAGCCTGTGAATCACCTTTGTTCCTCATGGCTTTAACAAGATATTGCCATTGTTTTTAGGACACTAAAATCATGTTCTGGTTGAAAACAGTTTGTCTTAGTTCAGACAAGAAACACAAGTATCCTAATGGTGTGGCATAAATAGGAGTTTGAAATGAGACAAGGTAAAAGGAGAGAATAAGCACTATAAATGAGTGATCTTCAGTGTTGATTAAGGGACACTTATCAGACGTCAGATGGAAATGGCTCTAGGATTCTGAGCAACCTTGAATTTGAGGTGCACATTGTTCTAGTTCTTAAAAAAAGTACTTACTACTTATGCAGTATCAACACAGAGCAAACATTTATTGAGCAACTACTAAGTCCAAGGTTCCATTTTCAGATAGCTATAAAAATAAAGGTGGCATAGTAGTGTAGTTGTCCTTAAGGAACAAACAACATAGTATGAACATCAATAAAAGTATTACAGGCTAATATGATAGGTAGATAGCATATGGCTAAGGAACTTGGGAAGTATTTTTCAAGAGGTTGTATTTGAACTGTATTTTGAAATATTGCCATTATTTTAATATTTTAACAAAAAAGGGAGCAGCATGTTCAAATATCCTGGCTCATAAAAATTCATGTTTTGTTTAAGAATCGCTATAGCTTCAATATGGAATTTGGGAGGGCTGAGAGTGATATATTGTCTGAATGTCTGTATCTCTCCTCAATTTTTTATGTTGCAATCCTAATGACTACCAAAGCAGTTATTAAAAGTGAAATCTTTGAAAGGTGATTAGCTAGAGTTGCCCATGAGTTGATTATGTCCTTATGAAAGATACCTAGAAGAGCTAGCCCATCTATTCTGCTATGGGAGTACAGAGGGGGAAAGGAGTCAATCTGTGAACCAGAAATGGGTCCTCACTAGATATGGAGCCTGCCGGGGCCTTGATCTAGCTGTCAGGACTGTGAGAACTGATCTCTGTTGTCTGTAAGCCACCTGCTTTATGTTATTTTGTAGTAGCAGTTAAATTAATTTAGGGAAGAACTTAGATCTGCAGAATTTAGAGCTCTATCTGCCATTGGTTTCTGCAAGGTTGTTGGTTCTTCTCAGAGGCACCAACTCCCACCTAGGTATGGACACACTTGATGGAAAATATGATGTTTGGGAGTTCAGTGTGAAATTGTGACATTCTGCATCATTGTTCTTGCTTTGGCATGGGTGAGGCCTGGAAGGATTGGCTGGGCCAGATCACAGAGGAAGAAACACAGAGGTTGACTTGCTTAGGATGGGACAAATGCTACTCATGGGTTATGCAGCACAGAGGCGGCTGAGCTACTACTGCCCTGTGTCCAGTAACACACTCACACTGAGCGGAAGGTGCTTGGTTGCTGTGGTTTTGGACTTCATATCCAGTGCACTCCTGGCTGCTGGCAGGTTCTTTATATTCCTGAGCCTCAGCTTCCTCATGAGCACACAGTGTCTAGAAACATGCCCGTACAGCCTATGTGTACAAATGTTAGATTTTAGTATTCCACTGATAATCATTTTTCATGTTTGACTTTACAGTGAATTCCCTAGTTATATTATTTTTCTCTTCCCTTTGACTGGACAGAACACAGTTTTGTTTTGTTTTGTTTTTTTTAAGGTATCAGCTTGGCAAAGAAAAGAAGGAATTCTGGGAAGAATGGAAAGAGCTCTTTGTCCAGCAGACCTACATTCAAGTTTTTGCTATGTGAATTATTTGTGGCATGAGTTTGGTCTTGTAACACAAATCATAGTTTATTCTATGGTAAAGTAGAATAGTGCCTGCATCACAGGTTTGTTAAATAAATCAAATAGTGAAAGTTCTCAGTATATTTTGGGTCACTAATTATATTAGCTATTCCAAATTATTTTTCTGGATTTATTCTATCCATAAACTTTGTGTTAAAATGTCTTCCTAGATTATTATTTGTCTATCTGTGGACTATTTTACTCTGCAAAGTGCAGGCAGAACCGTGTATCTAGAGTCTCAGTCGAGTTCTTGAAGAACATGTGCTTTACAGCCCCACCTCTTCAACTGTGAACACAAAGATGAAGCCCAAATCCTTTCTCCAGAAGAATGGTCTGTTGCTTCTATCAGGCAGGTGTGGTTGCTTGGCTAGATTTCAAGGAAGCACATAAATTACCTGTCTGATATTTTTTTTTTATTTTTTTGGTTTTTCGAGACAGGGTTTCTCTGTGTAGCCCTGGCTGTCCTGGACTCACTTTGTAGACCAGGCTGGCCTCGAACTCGCAAAGATCCACCTGCCTCTGCCTCCCAAGTGCTGGGATTAAAGGCGTGCGCCACCACCGCCCGGCTTCCTGTCTGATATTATTATAGACAATTTTAGTATAAAGATACCATTTTGGTTGAGGTGGGGAAATAGTTCAGCCAATAAAGTACTTGATTTGCAAGCACGAGGATGTGAGTTTGATTCCCAGAACCCATATAACAGAAAAGCTAAGCATGGTGGTGTGAATTTGTAATCTCAGCACTTGAAATGTGGAAAATGGTGGATCCCTGGGACTTGCTTGCCAGCCAGCGTACTCTTCTTGGTGAACTCTAGGATAGTCAAAGACCCTGACTCCAGAAAAGTGGAGGATGCCTGAGGAAGGAGTCCTCTGTCCTCTACATTCACATGAACACTTGTGTGCACACACTCCTGCATGTATGAACACACACAGAGATAAATCATTTTGTAAGCATGTGTCTCGGTTCATGGGATACTCAGCGAAAACTTCTAAGTGTTGCTAAACATTGCATTACTACACCAACAGCTCTCCCCATCCAGAGCACTTCACACTTATTGTTAAGAGCAGGGGTAGTCTTACCCACCAGTGCCTAGCATGGTGCCTAGTAGATGCATAGTTAATGCTTGAACCAAAAGAAGAAGTAATGATAAAGTGAATAAGAGATAGGTGTCAACTGCCTCCCCTAACCTTTTTGTTTTCTCCTTTTCCCTTGTTCTTTTCAATTCCTCTCTTCCTTATAATAATCAGTGTCATGAATCCCTTAACTATCTTATTACCTTTTTAAGAAGATAATTCTTCTTTCATTTCCTCTCCACAAAAATGAAAAGTGACATGCCTCTATTATAAAGAAATGGCCTCAGCAACTCCTAGAAAAGCACTAGTGGTTAATCAGTTACTTTTTATTTAAATACATATGCTTAATGCTGAATTACATTGTAAAACTCTCAGGGTGATTTATGGTCTCAGTCGGCCTTAATTAACATCCATTCCAGGGGAATAGTAAATGGGAATGGCCTTCACAATTGAGGGCGAACAATGAACTCTCTGGGTGTTGTCCAATTTGTAACATGATTTACATGGAAGCAAGCCCTTCCTTTCTTGAGGTTATCCCTTTTTCATCTGGTGTTTAGGACAGGTTATATATAATCCATAGATAGGAACATTTGCTGTCAAATACGCTGGCTGATTTAGAGCTAGGCCATGAAATGGTCACTATTAATAAAGAGGGAGAGAGAGAGAAAAAAAATCTCATCTGAGACTTTGCAGGGATTCCAGGTTCTTGCTATGTGTCATCGCTTGTCCGGCCCATGGCGGTTTTACGAAGTGACCATAATGAAAGTCAGATTGAATGCGCAGGATACATACGTTTAATCAACAGCCATTGGAGCTCGTAGTGCTGGAAGAGTTATAAGAGCCCTGTGAATGCAAATTTATGGCAAAAGAATCCAAGGGGCGGGAGGAGATGAATGTCTGCTGAATGGTACTACCTGACACGGGACACCAAAGACTTTCCAGAGTGAGGGATTTCAGTGTAAGGTTTGGCTTGTAAAGCTGCCAGCTGCTTGGTTTCAAAACTTGAAACATTTCCAAAACCTTGGACGAGGCACTTTATACACGCACTAGAGTAAATACTCTGGTTTTACTACCAATTTAAATGTGCTCAGTTTACAGTAATGAGCTTGTATAGGCATTACCTTGTTTATAGAAAGTGGAACAGGAAGAAATGAACATTAACCAGGACCAGTAGCAGTTCCCATTGCCTTCTCCTGCAACATGGATGGCAAGTGTTTCTAAAACTAGTTTCTTCCAGTTTTGGGCTAAGTCAGAACTGATGCTGCTGTGTGTCCTTGACTCCAGTGCCATGTTGCTCCAACAGTGTCCCAGATGCTGTCATTCAACATGCTTCTATCAAAGCCACCCATTTGATTGTTTCTCACTGTTTTTACTAAAACAGATGACAGTAGCGCAGTTAGGAATTATGGGACAGTAGATTATACATAATTGGTTTTGTTTTAGCCAAGCCTGCTTTCTACAAGTGATTTGGTCTCAGGAGTCATTTATTTCCTCTTAAAATTATTTGCATATGATTTGATGTGGATATGGAATCCCTGGTCTTTGTCTCTTGGAATGGTGAGTCTGGACCCTCTTTGGCCCTCTTACTGATGGGATCATATGCCAGAGATAGACAGATGTGTTTAGACTGAGAGATATAATGCACTTGGCCTAGAGAAGAAGGAAAACAAATCTAGGAGACCCTAGCAAGCACAGTGTCTAGAAGAGAGTAGATACTCAACAAATATTGGTGAAAGAGATAAGAAACAAAGAGAAGGAGGGAGGGCAAGAGGATGCTAATAAAAAGAGACCATAGAAGCCCATGTCTAAGAGGCACAGCCTCCTGAGTTCAACTGTGTTCAGATTTTTGGAAAAGAAAAAGGAGAAGAGAGGCCATATATAGGGAAATTAAATTCTGGGTTAACAAGCAGACTCAGACAGTAGGGCATTGATATCACTGAAAATAGAGATTGATTAGGTTTTATAAAGAAAAAAGCAAATCCTTCTGAGTCCCATTGACCCCCAAATCCTTTGCATAGCTTCTCAGACTCTTTTGGACCAAGGACACAGATTACAAATATCAACATCCCCATACTCCTGCAGTTCCTCCTTCACAGTGGAGGGTATTAGCAAAATGCAAAGGCTGCCAAAGCCAAGAACATGACTCAAGCCTACAGCCAATTAAGAGTTCTCACAGCATAATCATTATCTATGTCTGTCAGTTTTGTTTGCTTGTTTTCATGGGATCTCTATTTGCTGATTGGTCTTGCTTTTTTTAACGTATTTTCATGGTTGAGAAGAGAAGAAGAGAACTAGTTATTAAGCAGGAGTAATTCAGAATGTCAGGCTTAAGTTGTGAGTTCTCCTGGGTGGTGAAATTTTCTCTTGGTCACTGTGCTTCCTCTTTCCCTCTGTTCCCTCACCTCTCATCCTTGAATATTTTCTCTAGTCATTTATTGCCCTGATATAGTTCCTCTGTCCCTGTCTTCTCATCTTTAATCCATTGATTTTTTTTCTTTATTCATTTATTTTAAAGCATCAAATCTGTAAGAAGATTGTTTCAGGCCTCTTCTACTTTAACAGAACTATGCTTAAAAGTGTTTTTCTAGCACTATTTTAGTGACTTTATGTGCCAATTGGAAATATATTTTTTTCTACCTTAGTATTCTTCTCCCTGTTTTATCTTTGTTCTTCATAAACATGAGATTAGTTGATAACTTCAAAAACTGCCTCTCTTCTGGTATGGCTTCCTACTTTCTATGACTGTGGCTGCTTCTTATGTGTTTTTTTATTTACTTACTATTTTTTAAATGAATTTCCTTGATTCCTGGGCCTTTCTTCCCTGAATGTCCACTCTCTAGCCTGAGTATGATGTTGTGGTAGGGCTGATGTTGAAGAGCCCAAGGAAGCCCAATCCTGTGAACTTTCTGTAGGCCAGGGACAAGGCAACAGGAGGAGAGAAGCCAAACCTGCCTTTCTTTCTTCTCTGTCACAGTTGAGCAGGACATGGTCCCCAGAAAGGGGCTGCAGTCAAAGAAGAGGGTCTGCCAGGCCAGCAGGACCGTTTGATGAGGGGTAGAGTTTCTCTCTTCTACCTTCTCTGCTCCACCCCGGGTCATCCCCTCATTATTTCTTATTTCTCAAAGTATTCGTCTGACATTTCGGCCACACCATCACACCAATCCCTCCCTTCTCTGTAGAGAACATTTGCAATGCTTATCTCTGCTGTCCATCTTGGCACTAAATCACAGACTGCCTTACATCATTTAACTTTCCTGAAAGCAATCTTGTCTGTGAAATATTATTATAAGTCCCAGAACAGCAGAGGACACATCTTCTGTGTGTTTTCAGCAGTACTTGTGAACGAGTCCAGGATTCCTTTAATAAAGATCTCAGAGAGTTTTCTTTTTCTATAAAATAAAATTTCTAAAAAAAAAATCTGCTTAATTATTCTTCTACCCTCCACTTAATTCCAAATTATGCTATTTATGTTTTGTCAATTTATTTTACAGGGGAGGATGTTATGTTAGATAGAGTTGTGCAGGTCCCTTAATCTTGTGAGGTGTTGAGTTGCAAGCTTGGTCCATGGCTCTTCTTTTTTAGACTTTCTTTTCTTTTCATTTTTTTCAAAATCGGGTTTCTCTATGTATCTTTGTCTGGACTCACTTTGTAGACCAGGGTAGCCTTGAACTCACAGAGATCCGCCTGCCTCTGACTCCTGAGTGCTGGGATTAGACTCTTCTTTAAGCAACTATTTTTAAATTTCTGTATTTTAATGGTTGCTGCTGGAAGTAGTTACACAAGATTTTGATTTAATCAGTGAAGGAGATCGTGGCCCTTAAGATTCTTTCTGTCACAGTGCAACTAGATCTTGGACAAATATGTATATGTGCACATGTGCACATTACAGGTGCATATATTTTCACTTCAGTTTCCACAGACTTTTTTTTTTTTTAGTTTTTTGAGACAGGGTTTCTCTGTGTAGCCCTGGCTGTCCTGGACTCACTTTTTAGACCAGGCTGGCCCCGAACTTGCAAAGATCCACCTGCCTCTGCCTCCCAAGTGCTGGGATTAAAGGCGTGCCCCACCACCGCCCGGCTTTCCACAGACTTTTGATAGTATGTTGATTATATATTGATCTTACATTCTAAGACTTTGCTAAGTTTATAATCCTATTTTTGTAGAATTTCTACATAAGTATTCATGCCATCTCTAAAGACATTTTATTTCTAGTCTCTGCCTTATTATATATGTTAATATAATCATCTGTTATAATATGAAGTATCACTGCATGAATGAGAAATACTAAGAGCCAATATCCTTACAGCTGTTAATTTTAATAATGAAAAAGAACAATGCTCTGAGAATGAATAGAGAGCCAAAGGAAAATACAAAATCTAGGTTTTCTCTTGTGGCAAATGCAGGTGCTAGTTCTAGGAACAGTAACACCCCCCGCCCCCCCCCTTCAGCACAGCAGGACACTCAGAGAGCAGCCAGCAAGATGGACCACATCCAGGACTATAGACACATCGTTTAACAAATTCCAAACAGTAGAAATAAGACAAATATACTTTCAGACCACAGGGGGATTGAACTAGAACAGAAAGATAGCTGGACAGTCCCACCTCCTTGCAATGCTTGGAGATTAAACAACATACATCTAAACTACACCAGTGCCAAAGGGGAAAAAATCTCTTATATTTTTGGTTGTGAGCCTAGCCTTTAACGGCTGAGCCATCTCTCCAGCCCAGGGAAAAAAAATCTCAAGAGAAGGTGAAAATATTTTCAACTAAATAAAAATAAAATATCAAAATAATATTTAATGTCTATATCAAAAGAAAAAATTAAGTTTCTGTTTTAGGAAACCAGAGAATGAAGAACTATTTAAGGCTAGAGTAAACAGAAGAAAATAATCTTCTTAAAAAATGATAGCAGAAATGAACTAAAAATTAAAAAAAAATATATGAAAGCAGAGGCTGTTTTTTCAAAAAAAAAAAAAATCAGTAAGAGTAGCAAACTTCTAACCTACTTAGCCAAAGTGAGAAAATCCAAATTACTATATTAGGAATGAAAAAAGAGTTATTTAAAAGTTTTAAATTAAAAATTTTTAAAGATAATTTAAAAGTATTATGAACATTCATGGATCCACAAACTTGATAACCTAAGTGAAATGAACAAATTCTTTTAAAGATGCTTTCAGCCAAAACTTAAACAAGGAAAAATAAATTTAAATATGCCTAAATGTATTCTAGAAATTGAGCTGGTAATTAATAAACTTAGAAGGATCAAATCTAGATGTTACCACTGGTGACTCATATCAAACATAATGAATTCTTCACATTCTATTCCAGAAAGTACAATGAGGAAGACCTTAATTTATTTTATGGTGTTATCATTATTCAGATACCAAAATTATATAAAGACTATAGGAAAAGAAAACTACTAAGCAGACTCTTATGAGCATAGCTGCAAAATATTAGCAAATTTCGTACAACAACTTATAAGGATAGACACCAGTGTGTTTCCTGATCAATGAACTGATAAAGAAAAAGGCTGTATCATCATGTATCTTCAGGAAAAACATTTGAGAAAATCTTAATACCCATTCGAGACAAAACACCTCTCAACAAACTAAGAGCAAAAAGAGAGTTTCCTCAACTTAATAAAGAACATTTATATAAAATGCAGAACCATCAGTATATTTAATGGTGAGAAACTAGATACTTTCATTCTTAGCACTGGAAAAAGGCAAGATGTCCCCTACTGTCATTCATCTCTAATATTGTAATGAATTCCTAGTTAGTGAACTAAGAAATGGAAATAAAATTGTATGGACTGAGAAGGAAGAAATGAAATTGTCTTTGTTTATAGATGAGGTGATTGCTGTAGAATCTCTAGGACTCTACCCCTTACTCCAAAATATGAAGCTTCCTAAGACTAGTGAGAGATTACAACAAGGTTCCAGGAAAACCTTTACACCAGAAACAAGCACTGAGACTTAAAATTTAAAAACACAGTACCATTGAAGGAGTATGGAGATGAGAGAGATATCTTTATGAGAATATATTATTCATAAGCCACAGTTTAGCTGAAATCAATCAAAAGAGATCTGAACAAGTGGAGAGATATTCCATGGATAGGAAGACTTTGTACGTTAGAATGTCAGTTCTTCTTAGATCTTAGATTTTAGAACTTGATCTGTAGATTACATGAAAATCAAAAAAGTTCTAGTAAATTACTTTGTTACTATCAGCAAACAGATTGTAAGTGCATATGGAAAGGCAAAAGACTCAGGAGAGTTAACTGTTTAAAGAGGACAAAGTTGGAAGGCTAGCATTATCCAACTTAAGACTCAAGACTGACTTACTAAAAAGGTGTAGTAATGAGACAGTATGGTACAAGAAAAAAAGCTAATAAATAATATTTATAAAGATAAAAATGGGAAACTGAGTTAGGTGTAGAACTTTAAACTCATCAAGATAGATAAATAGAATATTATTATCAGTTGCCAAATACGTATGGAGTGGTCATTGGGAATGTATGTTATACCTTATAATTTTCATAATTGTTGCCTAGTTGTTCTTATTATTTTGTACTGTATTTGTTGTTATAGGAAAAAGAGCCTTTTATTGAACTAAAAGGGAGGGCTGTGGGGGGGGGGAAGTACACCTTAAATTAAAAAAAAAAAGAGGATAGGAGAGTAAGGGGGAAGAAGGTAGGAGAGTGGGACCGGGAGGGGGAGGAGGGTGGGGAATGTGATTGAGATGTAGCTTGAAGAAATAAACAAATGTTGAAAATAAAAAAAAAACCTAAAATTAAAAAAAGATAAAGATAGTGGAGCTAAGGCCTACACTGACAAATTCGTGCCAAAATGAGAGGTTGAAGCATAGATTTCCCAGTTATCATAGGCAAACAGATACAGTGTTGAATATGAAGATGGCTGAACAACATACATCACAGGATCGAGATCAGAGTCACAAGTAGAGAGTTCCCTCTAATAATTAGTACACCATGGCAAGAAAAAGAAAGAAGATGTGTAAGAATAGATGAATGAAAAATCCAGCTAATGGTTAATTATAGTAGCAGGGCAGATCAAGCTGGAGGTACGAGCAGGAAGAAGCACTCAGTTATGTTCAGTAGTGCTGCCAATGGTTTAGTGCTTGAATGGTATGTTCGGAGTGTGTTACAATATGATATGTCTTTTTTTTTTAAAGATTTTTTTTATTATGTATACAGTGTTCTGTCTGCATGTATGCCTGCAGGCCAGAAGAGGGCACCAGATCTCATAGATGGTTATGAGCCACCATGTGGTTGGTGGGAATTGAACTCAGGACTTCTGGAAGAGCAGCCAGTGCTCTTAACCTCTGAGCCATCTCTCCAGCCTCAATATGATATATCTTAACTTGTATTTTTGTTACATATATCCTTTTGTATAAAGTACAACAGAACATAATAAAAATGTCTTACCCTAATAAAGTCTTCATTTTTCAGTATGTTTGAGATTTTTGTCTTGGTGCAGAGGTATTGTATTTCTAATCTTATCTGTAACAAATGTTAGACAGTGATTCATGTCCCTTCTCGACAAACATTCCATTCCAGTAACATTAATTAAGAGCCTACCACATCCAGCATGTCTTTTAATACCAACAACAACCCCTAAAACATCAGTGGGGCACCTTGTCAAAACCATGAAAAGAAAGTTAACTTTCACAAGCTAATTTGTCCCATCCTCGCAGGAATCTGAAAAGGGCAGGTTCTTTCTTTTATGGGCCATCTGTTTCTTTTGCCTTTGGTTATACCACAGAATTATGTTAAAAGTGAATGCTTGTACATTTACAAAGAAATTAAGCAAAAGTCAGACAGGGAGTCAGAAGTTTTTTCTGTTTTGGAGCACTTCAGAGTGGGAAAGTCCACATTTGTCCTTACACCCACCCAAAACCCATAATACTGTAAAGTAGAATTTCCTAGTTTCTTGTTAACAGCCTTTGGGTTAAAATAACATGAAAAACCTTAAATTAAGCATTTCTGGCAACACAGCTCCATATTTTAAGTTAGTCTTTGAGTTGTTTTATTTTCCATGAACTCACATTTAAAGGATACTTTGGGAAAATGAAGGTGTTGAGCCATTTAGTTCTTCATTCAAATTATTTGTTCTGACATTTTATAGTAAAGAAAAAAAGATTTGCACTAAAAGAGGACTCACAACTTTTAACATTTTTCTTTTTAAATAATTTCAGATCAACAAAAAGTTGAAAAATTAGTGTAGACTCTTCATCCCCGGATGTTCTCACAACACCGCAGTCTAATATTAAAGTCAGGATGTTGGCTCTGGCATACTATTGTGGTCTAACTTTAAAGCTTTAATCATAGTTTATCAATTGCCTTACCATCTTTTCTCTTTTTATTTTCTCCCACTGGTCCAGGAGCTAGTCCTTGGTGACATGATGCTATCTTTTTTTTTTTTTTTTTTTTTTTTTTGGTGTGGCATGTTGCTTCTCTCCTCCTTTATGACATTGGTGCTATAGAAAAGCATGGGCAGCTCTTTGTTGGGTGTTCAGTTTAGATTAGCCAGGGTTTTGTCCTTATTAAACTCAAGTTGTATCTTTGAGGAAAAACACTGCAGAGGAGACCTCATGTCTTCAGACTTCACCTCAGGAGCAGACTGATACCAGTTTGTCTCATCCCTTCTGTCCAATCTGAGCTCAGGATGGAAGTGGTATTTACCAAGTAGTAGTTTTCTCTTTGAAAGAAATAAATGTGGAATGGAGATCCTTAAGACATGAATAAAGATGAATAAAGGAATATCTGTTTTCTTTAATTAAAAGTTTTCCTGCTCATTTTACTATCCACTGATTTTCCCTGCAGTAGAGGTTATTGCAGTGTCTGACAGACAGAGAGCATCTAACTCCCCATCCCTTCACACCTGCTACCTGGAATTAGACTGTGAGGGACTTCAGTGGTTACTTGTTTATTCATTAAACTATAGCATTAAATATCAGAGGTCTGTGTCATTCCATGGGTAATAATCTCTTATTATCATTTATTTTGAATGACAAGTTTTAGAAAAAAAAATAGAAACACTGAAACTAGCAGCTTAGGTCCAAGTAAGAATTAGTATGCTGGAGGAAGGAGCTACTGTAGCACAAATTAGGAATGGTGCAGACACTGAGCATGGGTCGCAAAGGAGAGCACTGGAGTTCTAGAAGGAGAGAGTTTTGGCCATTGGGAACCCACCCCTTCATAACAGCAACACTATACGCCAAGAAGAATAGTCACATTTGCCCTCTGATTCCAATGAACAATTTCTAATATTTTTAGCAAGTTTTGATGTTTTCAGTTACTTTTTGAAAGCTGTACAGTGAGAATAAAGGGATGCTGAGAACAAGATAATGGGCATAGCTAGTGAAACTGCTACTCCATGCTGACTTGCCTGCAGTGCACTTAGCTGAGGCGAGCGCTGCCCTGAGCAGGCACCTGCACAGCAGCTCCTGTGTGTGAGTTCAAGCACCTCTCTCATCTGAAATACTGATTCTAGACTTTGACATGGCCTGCCAGGGTGCACTAGGCCAATGCTTCTGGTTCTTCTTGCCCCTTCCTTTTCACAATACAGTCTTTCTGAAAAGTTCCAACTCTCATTGTTTTGTAGAAGAGATGACCACCTTTTTAATATTATAATTTATTTATTTAATTACTCAATTAAAACCTTTCATTTTAGCTGGGTATGGTTGTGCACACCTTTAATCCCACCACTCGGGAGGCACAGGTAGACAAATTTCTATGAGTTCGAGGCCAGCCTGGTCTACAAAGTGAGTTCCAGGACAGCCAGTACTGTTACACACAGAAACCCTGTCTCCAAAAACCAAAACAAACAAAAATCAACCTTTCATTTTTAGTTTTATAAATGTTGTATCAAACAAAGTTTTACTCATAGACATCATGAAGATAAAATTATCAAATTTATTTCTATTAAAACAAGATGGTGCAGTGCCTTGGTAGCTTTCTTACAAAATATTAAATGATTAAATCTTTATTGAGTACTTCTTTTCTTTTTTGATGAGGGGTACACGTTTGCTAGCAACCATTTTTTTTTCAGTGTTGGAGATCAAACTCTGCATGATACATGTGAGATAAACATTTTATTACCGAACTATACTACCACAGGCTGATTCTTTGATTAGAGTTTGAAAAAATTTGTCTTAGAGCCTCCTAACCCATGAATTCACTGGATAGCCCCTTGCATCCTCACCAGAACCTCTCAAGTATGTCTGTGTCTCTGCCTTCACTGTCTGATCTAACAATTGTGAAGCATCTTTCTCTATTAATTGACCTCTATCCCAAGATAAAGAAACTTAATTCTGAATTTTTAACTGTGTTCAATGAAAGCTTAAGAAAATATGACGAAGATGATGTCTCTGAACTGTTTTCTAGCTTCTTGAAATGTCTGACTGTAGTCTTTGTAACTAGAAAATTGAAGGGCAGCGTGATCATGGTGACTTACTCATTTCTACTCAATCCTATGATTTCATTGTTTCCTTGTTTTTATTTTTCAAGCATTAACTGGAAATCTTGGGTGAGTGATGATGAAATAAATCCCAGGATAGTGGACGAGCACAATGTTTCAAGGCCCAGGGAAAGTGAGGTGACTTTAAATCCCTCCAGTTTGTCTTATTTCTAAGTGATAAGTGTGTCTAGAAATGTTAATAGGAAAAAAATAAGTTTTATCCTATTGAAATGTAATTTCTTTCTTTCTTTTTTTGCTGGTGGCTAAAGGCACTTTCTGCCAAAACTGGCTACCTGAGTTTGATCCCTGGAACCCACATAGTAGAAAGAAACAACAAACCCCAACAAGTTGTCCTCTGATCTCCACATATGTGCCACAGTGAGCATCCATGTATAAATACACACAGGAACAAAAGTAAATGTAAAAAAGAATTTTTTAAAAGTAACTTTCTATTTTATTTTTAGAAAACCTCCAAGAAATATTAAAGTCATGCAACCCTTAGAAATATACTCCACAAGAAAACTTTAAAGCTAAACTTGAATCCAGAAGACTATGGTCTTATTTAAAAGACTAAGGGATGGGATGCCGGGGAAAGCTCTTTAAAATCCTTTCAGATGTAAGAAAAGCATGCTTCTAGTAAAATCTTAGACCAATTTGAAGGTTCTAGAAGCCTTTGGTTTTGCTAACACATGTGACTTGTGACTGTTTAACTTACTAGTTAGAGTCGGCACAGTTGACTTCGGATTCAGGAGCTGACTATAACTAGGGAAATGCTTGCTCCAGCGCCATTGAGGTTCCTTGAAGATTGCCTGAGGCTTCCATCAGGGAAACTGGTATGAACGTTCTAATGACCATCACTAAACCCAGGGCTTTGCTCCTGTAGTTAATGGCCAGAAATTGGACTACCAATGTTGTTAGCCTTAGAGTGGGATTGTATACAAGATGCTCTGTCTTTGTGTATTTCTGTATGTACTGATGGAAGGGACCCTAATTGGTTGATATGTTCACTGAAGTTAAGCTTCCTCCTTTGTCTTTGGATGAAGCAGATATCATGAGAAGATATTTCTGCATGAAGAGCGAGGCTGGACTTGATACTGTCTTGGATGTCTCTACCTATAAGTGTATAGAACTGGTGTTACCATGGCGCCTCCATAATGCTTGGCCGTTGACTGGCTTCTGATCTCCCATATCTTATATCCCATTCTGTTGTGTCATTCTGTAGATCTTTATTAACAATGAATGGCAGAACTCAGAGAGTGGGAGAGTGTTCCCTGTCTGTAATCCAGCCACAGGAGAGCAATTGTGTGAAGTTCAAGAAGCAGACAAGGTATGTATTGCTTAGAAGATTCCCTGTAGACTAACCACCAGTAACAGTAAAACAATGAATATGTGTTCTAGATGCTACACTTAGGTTCAAGCACCACTTCTTTGAGGGCAGCAGGAACTTCTTTTGTGTGGAGTGTTTCTCTTCAGTTGTGCCTCTTCTTTAACAGGTGGATATAGACAAGGCAGTGCAGGCAGCCCGCCTGGCCTTCTCTCTTGGTTCAGTGTGGAGAAGGATGGATGCTTCTGAAAGAGGACGTCTGTTGGACAAGCTTGCAGACTTGGTAGAGCGGGACAGGGCAGTTCTTGCAGTAAGTAAGCAAAGAAAACAGTTAAGTTTCTACTCAAAAATGACCACTTAACTGAAATGTATTCTGTGAAGTGTTGTTGGGTAGCAGAGCTAGGGGAGTGTGCAGTATAATATATGAAATATGAGAGGTCCCTGGGGAAGTTCTTTGTGGCATTTTGAAGAAAAAAAGTCATTGCATTGCATCACTACTAAGGATCTTCCTTTCTCATTTTCTTACACGACCCACAAGCAAAGCAACACACATCCACTTGACAAGCAAGACAAAAGAAAGCATCAAGAAACAGAACCTCCAGGCTGTTTGTAAAAGGCAATGCCAAGTGGCTCTTTTGCAAATCAAATAGGAAAGGAAGGCTGTGTCCTCTCATACATTTTGCTTCATGTGGTCCACCAGTTTTTAGAATTAGGAGAGAGATTGCCATTTCTTTTCACTAGCACAGTCACACCCCCAACACATAGGAACTTTCCCTTATCTGATGGATTTTGTTGGTTTTGCTGTTGCTGTTTTTAAAATAAAAGTTACTTTGAGGACTGGAGTGTTGACTTAGCAAATAGGAGTACAAACAGTGGGCTGGAGAGATGGCTCAGCCCTTAAAGACTAGACTCACAACCAAAAATATAAGAGCACATACATACTGCTCTTTCAGAAGATCCGAGTTACGTTCCCAGCACCTACATAGGGCAGTTCATTACTGCCTGAAATTCCAGATCTAGGGAACCAGACCTCCGGCTTCCACAGGGATCTGTATTCATGTGCTCCTACCTACACAACATGCATCTGTGAACACACATACACAATTAATTAAAAAATTGTTTCTAAATAGCTAGTTTATTTAAGAATGAAGACTTGGTGGAGATAAGGACCACTTAGCCAAGGATCCATCCTTGGATGGCCCTCAATTGGCTATGGACTCCACCTTTTCTCTATCCTTTGCAGACCATGCCTCTGTGCTAGCTAAGTACATAGAGAAGTTATTATCCAATTTGTGAACATATAAATGTTCTTAGAAGGACTGGGGACTTATTGGATCTTCTTTTATATAAATGAAGTAGTGTAGTGACAAGTAGCATTTAAAAATGAGCTTCATTTTTGTGAAATAAGTAGGTAAGTATTACTGTGGGCTGTTGTCAGTAATAAGTAGTATTCTTTTTAGGTTTTCTGAGACAGGGTTTCTGTGTGTAACAGCCCTCGCTGGCCTGGAACTCACTCTGTCGATAAGGGTGGCCTTGAACTCACAGAGATCCTCCTGCCTCTGCCTCCCGAGTGCTGGGATTAAAGGCGTGCGCCACCACACCCGGCATAAGTAGTATTCTTTAACTACATTGAACGGAAAACATTTCAGTTTTAGCTTTGACAGTAATTAAATAATTTTATATCAGTATGTGTTATATAATGTCCTTCTAGAGAGAAATATGAAATTATAAATATCCACTTTTGTTGATTTCATTTGTTAAACTTCTAACAGCCTAGTATGTCTCAAGTGAAAATAGTCTTACTTCATTGATTCAGTGGTCATTGTTATTGTAACAGACTTGGTCAATTTAGGAGCATGTCATTAAAATAATGTTTATAATGTAAAGCTGTTTATTATTGCTATTTTTATAAATGGACCAGATACTTTACTCTTAATAGATAATGGTTGTTAACATAAATGTTTACAAAAACTAGTCTTTAAATTGTTAAAGTCTGGGCTTCCCCAGAGGAGATCTTGTTTATTTGGTGGTAATAAATAAGCTTGCTATGCACCATGAATATTTCACTTCTCAGCAGGGGTCTTGGCAGCTGTGTAGAACATTTTATATCCGTGTTGAATGCATACAAAACCGACATCCCTGCTTCTCTTTGTGGATTCGAATTACTAGTGCACTCTCAGAAAGATCTCCACTCTGCTCTGACCATTAATATAACAGAAGGTGGTTTGACAAGCAGAGCATTTCTTTATCATCAGTTAAGGAAGCGTTGTGTTTATATATCTGGACAGTGGTTAAGGAAAACACACAGGCACAAGAATAGCACATGTATGTCCACTGTGGTCTTTTCCTGATAATGAAAGCAAGCTTGTTAGGACTGGACACCTTCCTGTTTGGGAAACCAGAGTTGAACAAGTATGCATCACCTCTCATACCCAGCCTGGTTCCCTCTATTCCTAGTTTCTACTTCTGTAGAAACTAGTGTGTCACTACAAAGTTCTGAGGTCTTAACTCTTCTCTATTTTTTTTTTTCTACAGACCATGGAATCCCTAAATGGCGGCAAGCCATTCCTGCAAGCTTTTTACATCGATTTGCAGGGAGTCATCAAAACCCTGCGGTATTATGCAGGCTGGGCTGATAAAATTCATGGAATGACCATTCCTGTAGGTATGTGAAACATGAATATGTCAAAAAGGGAAATATGTGGTCCTACCAGAAACACTTCACCAAACACAAAGAGCAACCATATACAGTGCAGATATGAGACACTTTGTCACTAACCCTGACAATGTCCCTCTTTTTGTGTATAGATAGATAGGACACATGTAAGTGTGGAGGGCCGCTTAACCCAGTTTATCAGTCAGCTAGGGAGTAGGTATGCAAGGATTAGCTACTGAGAGCTAGGTTAGACACTTGGTATGGAAGTGTTTGGGGCAGAAGGGGATTCAGGAATATATGTTTTAGCTACTGGATGGAAGAAATTTTATAGGAAAGAGACTGACTGAAGGGGACATACAGACCCACCTTCTGGTGATCAGTCAATTGAGACTAAGCCAGGAGGGTTCTGAGGGGAAATTGGGTAAGGGAGGTCTTAATTACTTAAGATATTTACTCTCATATTGGTTCAATCCATTCACATTTGTCCTTTGCAACACTGTAGTTCAGTATTAATTTGTGCATAGCTTCTCTGTGATGGAGGACCACATGACCTTCCTAATTTCTTTTCCATAGTGAAGTCCAGAATTCAGGAAGGTCATATGGTCTTTTTGAGCTGCCCCAATTTCTCTGCAAAACATCCCCAGTTTTTGTTTGGCATTATAACACAAGAAATAATAAACGTTTATTTGCACAACACTTGAACATGTTAGGTGTTCTTTCACATTTAGGATCTGAAGACTGTAAGACTCCAGTGTAAGACAAACTGGAGTTTAAAAATGTATGTCTAATGAGATAGTAAACTTAGTGTCTCCAAGTCCCCCCTATACAACTGTAAATGATGGGCAACTTTGTCATCATATAGATCCCTTAGCCAGTGGGAGGAGGGGCAGTCCCAGTGATGGACTTTGTTACCTGTTGGTGGGACACTCTACCTTAACTGAGCTGCTATGTCAGGTCCCAGAGCAAGAGGAAGCTCTTAGCCCTCATGTGACTGATGAACTGAGTGGACTGATAAGTGGGGGGTCCCCCACACTGGAGGAGAAGGATAGATGGCAGAGGGGGTAGAGGGTGGCAGGGGGAGACTGGGAGGGGAGGAGGGATGGGGCTGCAATTCAAGATGTAACTTGAATTAATACATAAATTAAAACAAAAAACTTAATGCCTCAGCAAAGTCACTTGACTAGTAAATGTCAGCTCTCGGAACCAAAATGTGTGTTAAGAATTATGGCATTGTATTTTATACTTTGACAGACAAAAAGTCAGGTGCAGAGAAAACGTATCTACCTTATTTGTCTTCTTGAAGGATAGCCTTTGCTAGAAGGTTTTGGAAAGAGGAGAGGGGGTGATTATTTTCAAACCTTCAACAAGATGTCATTTCTTCTGACTTGGGAGTTTAGCCCACCACACTTTATTCCATCTCACTCAAGACCCATAGTTAGCTTCTATTATAGAATTATGCAATATCAGTTGGATTCGGAAGGACCCTGATGCTAGTCTCTTTATATCACTATCCATTATTTCCTGGCCTAGCCCTCAGTGGAGCCATTCTCTCTGACCATAAATCCTGTGCTTCGACCCTCCTGCAGCAACTCCTACTTATGAAGATTAATAATAATCATTACTTTGATTTATTAGATACTTTCCTTTTGCCCATTTATTATCTATTCTGTTGAGGCAGCCCTGAGAAGTATTATTTCCCCCTTTTTGATCTTCATAACCCAAATCAGGGTCCTCTGTTCCTCTCCTGTGCATAGCTTCCTTGTGATAGAGGATGAATCAAAACTTATTTACAGTTTGCTAAGGGTGAAAGAGGAGTTGTGGTTCCTCCTAGCTTGCTCTGAATGAGTGTTGATATTATTGATTTTATAGTAAGTAGGAAAACGTGATCCATACTTTAAACTGAATTTTACTATAAACTGGCTTTATGATATGTCAACTTATAGTGAAGATTAAAAACTACCTGGGTCATATGTAGCTATTTATCAGTTTTATCTTTATTCCACTTTTGCCTGTTAAACTGAAGAATGAGCTAAAAATGCAGATAATGATCAAACCCTTAGCTTTTGTCTTCAGTTGGCTCATTCTTGTGCTGTCAATAGTGAACGCATAGATGAACTCTTTAATCCTCTTTAATTGTGAGAGTGAGGCCTGTTTGCTGTCCCCACATGAGGAGAATCAGGGTAGTTAGTAGAATCTGAATGGATGGTGATGGAAAGCAGTGAAGTCAGTTCTTCACAAGGAACCTTTTGGAGACACTGTAGGGATGCTGCAGAGAACCTGAGGGATCCGTAAGGCTAATCCCGTGTATAGACATAGGAGCCAAGTATAGGGGAGTAAACTAAGTTTTTTTTGCCAAGACTGTGTAATGAAATTGTGATAGAGCTGAGAACTATTAATGGAAGACTCAGGAACATGTAATAGTACATCTTAGAATCTACCGTTAGACTCCCAGAAGGAATGGCTTCATGCTAATGTAAAGTTTCAAACAAGAATAAGCAGCCATAGAATTTGCTATTGCAAAATGCTCATATAGGTCTGCATACACTGGACTCTACTAGAGTACAGAATGGAATAATTCTCAATTTTTTAGTCTAAATGTTTAATACTTGGACTATTTAAAGGGTTACTATCTCCTTCAGAGTAATTTTACTGCAGCCAAATGCTCTGCCACTGAGCTATACCCCAAACACAGAGTAATTCTTTGTGAAAATTAGAGATTTTTAGAGACCATTAGATGGCGTCTATTCTCTGAATTATGCTATAGATTCTTATGTTACTGAAATAGCTCTTTCTTCTTGTGTTTTTGAGACAAGGTTTCTCCATATAGTGCTGGCTATCCTATAACTCACTCTGTAGACCAGGCTAGCCTTGAACTCAGAGATCTGCCTGCATCTGCCTCTCAAGTGCTGGGATTAAAGGCGTGCACCGCCATGCCCAGCTGAAAGAACTAATTTATTTACTGACTATGTAAGACTGGCTACAGCTATTGACATGTTCCTGTTTGTTATCACTGGAACCTGAGGTTCATATCACATGTCTCAGTTTCTGATACATTTAAGATTTGTTGACTATAATTACAATTATATCATTAGATAGTAGTTTATGTGCAGTATGTTCTAAGATATGAGAATAAAAGTCATATTAACATTTTTAAGGCATTTATATTCCCTGACTTTAAAAGTAATGTATTTCCTGAAGGAATTACTCAAATATTTATTCTGTACTCTGTCCTCCCAGACTAAGACTTTTCCTAATGTACCCACTGTGTGTGCATACTCAGGAGAAATTACAGCACTGCTCAGCCACGTTCATAGCTCAGTAGGCTATCTAATTGTAAGGTTCTTGCATTCATGAACAGAGGGTTCAGAATGTATTCAGGAAGGTCCCTGGGTGCTCTGAGCATTGAGGTGTGAGAAGCACCATGTGGCATCCGGACAGCATGGGTGGCATACAAAACTGGTTCCTTACAGTGGTAAATGAGTAGACTTGTTTTATTTTAATTCTTAGGCTTAAAGAAAACTGTTACTAACCTGTGAAACTTGCTGCTTGGTAATTTTCCTTGAAATGAGGCCATCATGTAGTTCTGTGTACATTGTTAAGGAGTCAACCAAGCTGGCAGATCAAGCAAGTGATAGAGCTAGTGACACTAGAAAAGATCAGGAAGGTGGCTCCCGAATGACTGGCCACTGGTAACCCTGATCTAGAAGTTCAGGGGACTCAGTAGGGTCCTGACAGCTGTGAAGGGCCTCTAAGTGCCATTAGTCCTCCCCAAGGGGCCAGTAGAAGGTACATCTCTCGTGCTTTCCAGGAATCACAGCTGCCTAATTGGGGGTATCCCTTGGACATAGAGGAACACTCATTGAAGGGCCCAAGGCCCTTTCTTTTTTCTTTCCACTCAGTGTTCTCTTGGGAAAAGTTCAAGAGACAAGATACCTTGTGTTTCTTTAGGACTTAGTGAAACCGGTTGTGAGGACTGGAAAAGTCGGTACCCTTTCTGTGCCAGCCTTTAGCTCAGTGTGTATTAAATCTATGACCAGATTATCAAGTACATTTTATTCCTCGAAACACAGTTTATCTTGGGACACAATTATCAAGTCAAGTTTACTCCCTGTAGATCAGCTTCTAAAGCTATTGTTTACATTTTTCTTTCCTTACTTAATTTTTCAGTAGCTTCCAACATCCTGTGATACCTTTACAATTTTGCATATGTAGGGTGGAGATGGGGAAACGTGTGACTCACTTGCTGTGCTTCCATGGGTGACTAGTGAATTTACTCTGAGCCACCCGTTTTCGTTTTCTTCATTTGTGCTAAAATAAACATTGTGTTCTTCAATTCATCTTTCCTTTTCTTCTTGCAGCACATCTGTCCTCCATCTTAATGTCTGTCCTGTATCCCCACCACCATATTCACTGTTGTATTTAGCCACTTGAGTGCATCGCCTTAGCTAAATTATAGTTTAGTGTGGGAGCTTTGCTTGCCAATAAAGTATTGAACAATATTGCTGTTCCTCATGGTAGACCTTTCCAGAGAGCAATAAACTGATAAGCAGTAGTGACTTGTATTGGCACAGCCGTCTGTTCCGACGGTTCATGAATTATCTTCATACAGGGTTGATGTAGTTAGTTGATCTGTAAAGTACCACTTGGACTAAATGCCGTCCTATGGATAGTTTCTGCAGTTTGGCTCCCTGCATAAGCCCACCCACCTCCTCCTTTACCCCACTTAAGCAAGTATCTCTTAAACAAGCCCAAGACACAAATGAAGATTGGGAGAAAGGTTTGCAAAAATGTGACAGAGACCTAATTTCCTTGATAGTGTTCCTCAATGAAGAACCCAATAGAAAAGGGGCAAAGGATTTAAATTTGAAGGAAAATTTGAAAATGGTTAGTATGTTCATCCTTAAATATCATTAAACATACTCAAAATTAAATACAAAACAAGTTGCCATTTTCTCGATTTCAGATTGACTAACTAACATTCAGATATTTAGAAAACTGGTTAAATATTAGAAGATGTAGATGCTGGTAGCACTTTTTATAACTTTTATAAAAGATGATTTGCAAATATTAAAACAGTAAAGACACATACACTTTAATCAAGGCGTGCCAGTATACATATACTAACATACATAAGGTGTTACTCTTTGCGTTATCTACAGTAGTGTGAACAGAAAGCCACCTTGGTGGACCTTCAGGAGAGTTTGTGGCACTCTGCTACTGAGCCCAGGGACTGACTTGCAGTTAGCTTGACTGAGAAAGGAGTGAGGGGAAGACAATACTGTGATTGCACTTGTGATAGGAAGTTTCCATATAAACTCTCATGCAAGTGAAAGTTCCTTGGAGAAATGAAGGCAGTAGATAACAGCTAATTCGGGGAAGAAGGACTAGAGATAAGGGGTGGGAAGGGCGGGGAGAAGAAGGAGGAGCAGAAAGAGAACTTTATTTAAAAACATAATTTTAAACTTAGCTGAAACAACCCTGGGTGATAAATGTTAGTGACTAAGCTGTGTTGAGAGACAAAGATAAACAACTTAATGAGTCATTTATCTTTGTCTTACCCACACCCTCTTGTCCTCCTCACCTTCATCTCCAGTTCCAATAGTGAGCTTCTCTGAGTATTAGCTGTAGCTTCACTTTCCTTGGAAGGGGGTGTTGCTTTTGACAGACAAACCACTGTGAAGTGACCAGAGACCAGCAACAAAGCAGAAAACCAAAACTTGGCTTAATTAGCCTTTTAAAAGTACCCAGATAAAAGTAACCACAGTTTTTCTAAAGAATTTGGTTTGGGCTTCCTGTCTAATTATTCCAAGTGCGTACTATTCCTACAAGAAAAGCAAGGCTGTTCAGTGTCTCTGCAGCTTATCCTCCAAGCCCATAGGGATACAAAGACACCCTCTGGTCACGCCTCCCCAAGGTGGAACTTTGGACCTGCCTGTGTCCCCAAGGGCCCAGGTCATGCCTGTGACACTGCATTGAGTGAGGGGGTGTATCTTACTTTTCCTCCTCGAATTTTCCAACTGCCCAGCATTAAAATGTGCTCAATAGCATGTCTATTAATGGCTTTTAATTTTGAAAAATACCCAGAAAAGCTGTTTAAAATCATGAGGTACCTTAACATTTAAATCAGCTAACTATTCTATTTGTGTTGCTGTTTAACATAAAACTGAGTTTTTAATGTGTTCCAGTTTTAAGTCTCCTCTTTTCATGATTGCTTTGTGTATCATAAGTTTATCTTTCATTTTGTCATAGATGTCTTCTCTGTTCTGTCCATGTGGTAGGTTTACATGCACACATACACACATGCATTCACACATACACACAGACTCACGCACACACACACGTGTCCCACATGCCTCGTTTCTTTTTCGCCCCACCTCGGCCCTCCTCTGGCCCTCTCTGTGCCGTGACCATGCTTATTTCTTTCAGATGGAGACTATTTTAGTTTCACGAGACACGAGCCCATCGGAGTGTGCGGACAGATCATCCCAGTGAGTGCATCTCCTCACACTTCCTATTTATTTTCATTCGACCTAGTTCTCCTAAAGACATATAAAACATGGTCCTCGGTGATGTGTGTTTCCCATTACTGGGAAGAAAAACCTGAGCTCATGTTGTTGACATGTCTCTTACAGTCTCCCTGCAAGTGCTTATTTGAACATGTGAATAGAGTTTCAGGCCTATGACCACGAGTAGAGTTCTCAAGTCATGGGATTCTCCTGATAAAAATAAGCAAAGCAAAGTACAGGGTATGAATAACCCACCCTTGGCTATGAATGTCTGTCTGCTTATGGGCAATTAATGTGGGGTTGTATTGGCTTGTTTGTGTTTTAGGTTGACACCTCACCATCTCTCCAGGCACATTGTTTTATATGGTCTCTTAATCCCTTTCTTCCCACTGTCTCTTTTCACAAGAGTGTAGAGAGAAGATGCTTCAGAAAACACAGCAGTACAGTTAACCTCACAGTCCAAATTGAATCCATTCTGGGCTGTTGTCTATCTTGTAAAGAAAAATAGATGTAGTGGCTGGTGTTTGGATTGGAACATTAAACAGTCCTTCGCTCTCCCATACACACTCTTGGCACAACACAAAGCGTCACCCAAGCTTCTAACAGTACTATCTCACAGTTCTGGCTGGGATTTCAGCAGGGATGGGGGCGGGGTGTGCTGACATTAAACTCAGTATAGATAAGACAAGAAGTTTTTTTCTTTCAACACATAGAAGAATGACTTAAGAATAATCTTTGAATTTGGGAGCCAAAGATTCTTAGGGGCTTATTAGTACTTGTTCAAATGATCAATAAGCCCTGATTTATTTGTGACTTTCATTAGAGAATGAAGAAAGGAAAGAGAAAGATTTGGTTGGAGTTCTTCCTCTCCTCCCTTCAGGGAAACCCCTCTGTGTCTACCACCTACTCCACAAGCATCATACCTGCCCCTCTTGCTCTTCCAGATCCTCAGAGCTGTAACTTCCCTCACAAGGCAAGAGCTCCTGTCAGCCAGCTCCCTCAATTACTGCCTCCAAGATTTACACACTGTAGATGGAATTAAAACATCACCAAGGACTCCTAAGTTTATAAACAACTAAGGGGGAAAGAAATTAGGTGTTTGGTGAAGGCAAGACACTTGTATATTTTTGCAGCTTGCCAGAGCCAGTGAGAATCCTTCAAGGATGGCAGCTGAGATGCTTCAGGCAGAAACACATTGTGGTCAGGGGCTGAAGCCAGGGACCAGGAGTCCTGTTTTCTTCCTTAATGAAATTATCAATGACACTTGATAGTAAGGAGTCTCATGCCGGAGCTTATGACAATGTGAGCTTAATATTCTATTAAAATAAGTTTAAACCATGTTAGTCCCCATGTTCATATTCTCATAAAGGTAATTTAGTTTGGTTTTCATGGGTATATTTTGCAGTAGGAAGGATGCAAATTTTTGTATCTTAATCAGTAGGTATTTTTTATAAATGTATAGTTTGAATGTTTTATGACAATACATGCAAAAATGCCACGTTGAAATTCAGTCTTAAAAATAATTGATAAACAAGATTTTAGTTTCTAGTTAATATACATAAAACAATTTTTGTACCAATGTGAAAATATTGGTGTAAAAATCCTAAATTTAAGGGAAATTTTTCACATATTGAAACTTTGGAACAAAGCCCGATTTTAGAAATATGTAAACAAAATAAAAAGTAAAGCTAAACAAAGAAGAATGACTCCCTGCTCCTTGTCAGCATGGACTTTCCTTAGGTGGGTGTTTGGAATGTGATGATACACTGAACAGAGAGAAGTGGGAAGCCAGTGCTGTTCTCTTTAGAATGATGTCCCCAAAACAAAAAAAGAAAAAAGAAAAAAGTCTACACTTAGTAGTGGAGAAGTTCAGGACAGTTTTCAAAAATCTGAGAAGTCACAGCTTCATTCTTTCTGAGAAGAAAAAAAGAAGGTAATGGAGAAAAATCTCCCCTATCTATCGTTGCTTTTTCCTACCAGTGGAACTTCCCCCTGCTGATGTTCACCTGGAAAATTGCTCCCGCACTTTGCTGTGGTAACACCGTGGTTATAAAGCCAGCGGAGCAGACGCCACTCAGTGCACTGTACATGGGAGCCCTCATCAAGGAGGTAGGGAAAACGGACTGCACGACTTTCCTCATGTCCCTGATGTGGAACCTGTGAAGCACAGCCCAGCTGGCATGAAGCATGACACTCACACACACTTCCTCTAATTTGTGTTTCTTAGGCTGGCTTTCCACCTGGAGTCGTCAATATTCTGCCAGGGTATGGGCCAACAGCAGGGGCTGCAATAGCTTCTCACATTGGCATAGACAAGATTGCGTTCACAGGCTCTACTGAGGTAAGGACCTGAGAGACCTGGCTGAGGGGAGTCCATGAATGAATAAAGGGCTTCAACGGAATGCAGATGTCATGTTTCACACTGTAATCTCAGTGCTGGGGAGGTGCAGAGGGCACACTCCTGAGGTCACTTGCCAGCCAGCCTGGGCTGTTTGCAAGTTTGAGGACAGGGAAGAGGCTCTGCCTCAAAAACTGAAATAAGGTGACTGACTGCTCTGCTCCTGAAGAATGACAGACACTTGAGGTTGACATACATACACAGTAAACACATAAATAAGTACTGCAGATACTGTCCATAGGCTCAGCACCCACAGGGGACACCCAGGCTCCTGAAGGGACAACATCAGTCTCATTTGTAGAGCACCAATGAGTGAAAGCAGAGGTACAGACTGACTGTAATTCTGTCAGTGTGAAAACTACCTCAGAGGCTGGAGCTCTGAACATTTCTGTTAGTCAAGAATATTGGACAGAAGCAAGTAAAGAAGCTGGGTATCTAAACTAGACCATAATGGAGGGAACAGGGAGAGCTCTCGCTTCTTTCCATCTCGCCAGGTCCTGTAGGTGAGGTGGCCACTGACTGCCTTGTAAGCCACAGGGATGCTATAGAGCAGTGATCAGCAAAGATTTCTGTGAAGGGCCAGGTACTAAGTGCTGGCGACTGCACGCAATACAGTCTCCAATGCATGCTCCACTCTGCCTGACTGGTAACCAAGCATGCGTGATATATGTATGTACTTACGGCTGAGGCTGTGCACAAGTCAAACTTTTTTTAATATATGCTGAAATTTGAATTCTACATCATTTTGTATCTCTTATTTTTTCCAGATAGTGAAAAATGTGAATACTACTTTTATCTAGTAAGCCATACCAAAAAACAACATGACAAATATGAGTTGTGGTTTACAGATCCCTGATCATCACAGCTCTGCTATTCTCTCATGTCTGATTCAGGTTCAGATGATAAAAAAAGTTTCAAAATGTTGTTAGAGACTAACTGCTAAAGAGCACCTGCATCTGGTTAGGATCAGAGTGGATAATGGAACTAGAAACATAGTTCTCATTCTCTTCTGTGAACTAGCACTGTTCCAGAACTACAGGTGTCATTGTTGGAACCCCATAAATGACAGCAGCACTGAATGTGGGATATCCACAGCCTACAACAGTGCATCCAAGTAGGTAGAATGAGAGTTGTTGTCTGTCACTTAGAATAGAGAAAGGAAAAGAAACAAGTAAAACTGGGTTTAGTACCATGGTTAATACAATATTTTTAAAACATTCTTTCAGCCTATCTCTATAAAATTAATAACTCCATATTTACATTTTCATTTCCCTGTGAAGTTTTAAAGATCTGATTTCTGATCAATTATCCATATTTAAAGTGTTTTATAGACACATGTGCCTGCTGGCCAGCATACCTGACAGACCAGATCTGGAAATTTCCTAAAGTCAGGTGATGCAAAGTTAATGATCTCATTGATTTTGTATATGATTAATGCACTTGAATGGTAATTTACAGTTAAGATTGAATTTTATATTTTTCAAGAGTGTATATTCTCTGTTCCCATGACTTTCACTTGCCATCATATTTTTCAGAGTATGAAACATGCAACCCAAAATGTGGATGTGAAAGAGAAGTGTTCTTCCTGGATGTACTGGGTCTATTGCTTTACACGCATTTGCTAAAGAGTAGATGTTCACTCGGGAGGCAGAGGCAGGCGGATCTCTGTGAGTTCAAGGCCAGCCTGGTCTACAAAGTGAGTCCAGGTCAGGGCTACACAGAGAAACCCTGTCTTGGGGGAAAAAAAAAGATGCTAAGGAGCATCTGCATCCAATTAGGATCAGATTAGAAAGTAATATGCACAGAGCAAACCATTGGAAAGAATTCTGAATTTTAAAACTGTGGCAAAAATATAGGGAGACTTTTAACAGAATCACAAGAAACCTACATCTTTATCTCATATGAATAATACTGGCAAGAATCCTGAATAAAATACTTCCAGACAGAAATGGAGCAGTATCTACAAAGGATTATATACCACAACCAAATGAAATTTATCCAGGAATGTAAGATTGGTTTAACATAGAAAACAATCAATTTAATACTCTATATTGGTCTAATAAAAAAATGAAAGCTGCACAATCATCTCAATAGACTTGAAAAAGCCCCTGACAAAATCTGCCCAACACAGTAGAGACATCCCAAATATCTTCAAATGATGAGTAGATGAAATGTAATATATCCACAAATGATATATTATTCAATAGTTTAAAAAATAGAGTGAAACAATATAATATGGATCAACTTTGTAGACATGGAACTTAAAGAATGTGGTAATGACAAGCTATGTATTTTATGATCATTTTTAATTGAGAAGTGTCTAGAAAAGGCAAGTAGACAGACACGAAGCTGATTAGTGATTGCCAGGGCTAAGATAAGTGACTGTGGAAGGATATGAAATTCCTTGTGGTTTTGTGTAATGTCCCATATTTAGATAGCTGTAATCATTGTGGGAGTTGCACAGCGCTATTAATAAACTAAAATGCCTGAATCACATACATCAAAAGGAATGTCTTATAGGGTATGAAATGAATCTCAATAAAGCTGTAGAAAATGAATGATTCTGATGGAGGCTTTAAACTTTGGATGTTAATAGTCAACAATGATTGAACAAATGCTTCATAATGCCAGCCAAGTGCTTGTCATCCTACCACATTGCCTCAGGAGCCAAAGAAGGTGCAGGGGTAAGCGAAGCACAGCCGGGAGGTTAAGTTACTTACTCCTGCTACATGCTAGTAAGTCACAAGGCTATGAGCCGTCCCCAGAGCCCTGGTGCCAGACAGTACTTTTAAGCAGTCTTACTCTGCAGGTCAGGCTGGCCTCAAACTTCTGACAGGCCTACAGCCTTAGACTAGAAAATTCAAGGAATACAGATGTGAATGAACCACTATGCCCAGTTCTCAGAGAGCACAGTTTTTAGGTAATGCAAATTTTCAGTGGAAACTGTTCCATTGCAAGAATCACGTAAAAGTAGTTAATTTTGAAAAGCTCTCACAATTATTCTAATTCAGCCAGTCATGGTGGCACACACCTTTAATCTCAGCACTCGGGAGGCAGAGGCAGGTGGATCTGTGTGAGTTGGAGGCCAGCGAGGCCAGAACAGACAAGCTATATAGAGACACTCTCTCTTGAAAAACCACACACACACAAAGACAATTGTTCTAATTCATTTTTTTTCTAAAATTCAAATTAGGATTGCATCTTTAGTACCTCTGCCGTTTGATCTGGAACAGGTCAATTATCTGCCACTCTCTGATACAGGAATTAAATTTTGATCCCAAGCTATCTCAAGTCAGTTCCACCAACCGTTGCTGAGCACTGAGCTTCCATATACTGTTAGGTTTTGGGGAAGCATCAGTGAACAATGTATGTCAGTGTAGTCCACAGGACAGTCTCTGAGCAGCTCTTACAGTGTGGTTTGCAAGCTCACATGAAGAGAAGACACTTGGACTATTTCTTTTAAAACTGCCTGGTTTTTTTATAATTTATTTTTTATTTCTTCAAGTTAAATCTCAATCACAATCCCTCCCTACTCCCCCCTTCCAGTCCCACCCTCTCACCCTCTTCCCCCTCAACCCACCCATCTCTTCCCTTTTTTGTTAAGTTTAAGGTATATCTTTTTCCCTCCAAAAGCTCCCCCTTTCAGTCCAACAAATGGTTCTTTCTAGTATAACAATAAATAAAATACAAAGCAACAGAAATAAATAGGCCACAATTATGAGAGTTATATGGCTTAGCATACATTCCCAATGTCCAGTCCATATGTATTTGGCACCTGACTTTAACATTCTACTATCTAACCATCTCCATGAGTTTAAAGTTCTATATCTAACTCAGCTTTCATCCTAACTTGCATCACAATTTTAAAAACATCTTCTTAGATTCAGAACACCCTCTTGATTCCTAAACAACTCAAAATTTAACTATGCGACTCTAGCTATTCTTCAACCACCTCAGAGACCTGAGAGGGATAAATATATCTGATTATATAGGAAGTGCAGGGCCTGCAGCTTCCAAAACTAAGGAATGACATACCAGTGGCTGCCTGGACAGTTCCCATTTTCTCTCCATACATTAAAGCATCAATCTTCAGCCGTTTGGCCCCGTTTTTTTGACAGACATTGATTGTAGAGCAGGAATTATGAAGGACTTGCCTACCCTGTCTTGGCAGAGTTAGGCTGTCGACTTACCTGCTTCCAAGTTTTGTCCTTTTTGGACAGCATTCTGTCTACAGTTGAAGCAAGGGGTTTTTCTTGCCAAGAGATAGGCTTGCCACCAATTCAACCATCTCCCACTGGAGATTCTTCGATGCTCATCTACTTGGAGTAGAGTAGGGGGTGCTGTCAGGAGCTGGCATATCTCGATATCAAAAATCTTAAGTTAAGAAAAGATCTTTGAATGCCATATTCTGCAGATCTCTTGAGGTTTTTGAAGATGCCCTATCTATCTCTTATATTTAGATAAGCAAATGTTGCTTGTCTCTTAGCAACTTGTTTTCTGATTGGCTTAGAAAATAACTGTGATAGACTGTCATAGTACCTAACAAAATGACAAGCTTGAATGGCTATTAGTTTGCATTTCTTAATTAACCTAAACAGTTTATGACAGTTGGTAGCAAAAGGCCAAAACTTCACATTTCATTTTTAAGCATTACTGGGTACAATACCTTTAAAAAGCATTACTCTTAATTTTGTATCAATATACAAAATCAATACCAATGTGGCCAAATATAATCTTAATTTTGTATCAATATACAAAGATCAATACCTATGTAGCCCAATACAATCTTAATTTTGCATCAATATACAAGGGTCAATACCATTGTGGCCAAATATAATCTTAATTTTGTATCAATATACAAAGATCAATGCCGATGTAGCCCAATACAATCTTAATTTTGCATTAATATACCAAGATCAATACCAATTTAGTCAAATATAATATTAATTTTGTATCAATATACAAAGGAATAAGGGCATATTCAATAATCTGTCCTTTTTTCTTGATCTTTCCTATATTATATCTATGTCCCATTTTTTCTCAAGTCTGTTCACTCCTACAAAGGAGAGAAAGAAGGATACAGAAAAGAAAAAGAGAAGTCCCTGGCTCTAACCTCCAAAACCTATTTAACAAGACCATTTAACAGCTTGTAATCTCTTCCCCTAAAGAACAAGATTTTCTATTATCCATCAAATGACCAAAGGGAACTGCCTGGTTTTTTAAAGATGTGTTCTAATGGGATAGAACCAAAATTCTCCTCATGGAGTTACCTTGCATCTTGTGCTTCTAGAGAAAATTCAATGTTCACAACATTAAACTAATAAAAAGTTACTTCATTCAAAAATTAAAATGCATGTTTAAAATAAGCATTCCTCTCCCCTTATTTTTGAGATGGTTTAAAAAAGAATTATTTTTATTTTATATGTATAAGTATTTGCCTGCATGTATGTATGTGCACCACATGCATAAAATGCCCATAGAGGTCAAAAGAGGGCCATCTAGAACTGGAGTTATAGATGGTTCTGAGGCACTGTGTGGGTGCTGGGTACTGAACTCAGGTCCTCTGCAAGAGCAGCCAGTGCTCTTAATCAGCAATAAAATCAGTGCTCTCCAACAATAAAAATTTTAAGGAAAAGATAGTTCTACCTCTTAATTCTGTAGTGGTTACTCTTACGTAGGAAGGATTTGGGTATACCTTCTTTTAATCTTACCACTAATCTCTTTGGAGAAAATGAAAATGCAGGTTATGTGAACCAAATTGTGAGGAAAAACATGGAGGAAAGGATCCCAGCTCGAGAGACCCCTGTGCATAATGTGTTGCTTGCCATTAGTATGCAATCAACGATAGGTATTAGTCACATCTCAAAATCAGTCCTACATGACAGGACCAGAACTTTCTAAGAGGTACTTACTTTCTGCAATGTAGGATGCAGGTTAGCTTTTATGCCCACTAGCAACAACATGCAGTTTTTGGTTTTTTTTGTTTTTTTTTTTTTTCAGTTTTTCAGCAGTTCTACTTTTGACAGATATTTAAAATTCCAAAGCTGCAGATTCTATACCAATCCATAGACTTTGCCTGCCCTGTAAAGTCTCTTCAAGATGATGTGGAAAGATGGGAAAGGAATCCAAACACAACCCTAAAAATTTATCACAGCAGATGAGACCTGTTGAGGAGTCAGTACATGTCTGTTTTCCTTATGTCATGTGCACTTGAAGGTCTAGCCCATCTGCACTGGATCATGAGATCCATACATTCAATGACTGGTGAATATGGGACCTCCGAGTTCTTGCTGGGATACTTAATCTTTAAGGAGTACAAAGTATGTGAGAGATAAGTGATTAGGTTTTCCTCTGTAGCTATTTCTTTTAAATCATCCTCCTAAACCTCAGGTTATGGTTCTCAGCCACATCAGACTGAATTAATTTCCATCTGCAAATCTATGTAGGGACATACAAGCAAAGATCATGTCCGAATTGAACTGTTGATGGGCAGTTGAATTTACCTCGTGGTAAGCAGAAGCTCTTCTAGAATTTTATATTTCCTTAGGAACTTAACCTAGTTCAGCTTGATCTTTTACTTAGAACATAAAGTACTGCTCAGTGCAACTTGAGGGAACAGCATCACTGCACTATCCACTGCCTCTTTCTAGAAATCAGTGAATAAAGTTGTACTTTTCAGTAGGAAATTCAAACATAGGATTTGAATTACACTAAGAAAGACAATTAAGATTACACATGCCAGATTTGTATGTGAAACCCAATTGATTTAGATGCCTATTATGGTTGTATGAATTTAGTCACAGGACATGTTACTGTTCAGTCTTTGCAGTCCTCAGATTTCCTGTCTGTAGATTAGGGATGATTTTTATCTACTTCATGGGTTGAGAGGGTGAAAGAAACTGGAATGAAGTGTTTGGCATGGGACCTGGTTCTCAGCCAAGTGTCAGTGAAGATGAGCCATCATTGTTTGCTATATTTTGTTGTTATTTGTTTGAGATGGGGTGGAGGGGGTCTCACTATGCAACCCTGGCTGGTCTATAACTCGCTATAGTTGGAGGCAGGCTGGCAGAGATCCATCTCTTGAGTGCTTCAATTAAAGGCATGTGCCACCACATACAGCTAGTTGCTATATTGCTTGTTTAGGGTGTCTTAAGGTGAACAGAGGGATTGAGACAGGATCTTACTATATAGCCCTAGCTGTTCTGGAACTTGGCTGTGCCAACCAGGTTGGCCTCGAACTCACAGAGATCTTCCTGATTGCTTCTGTCTCCTGCGTGTTGAGGTTAAAGGTGTGCACAACCACCCAGCTTCCTGAGTGACATTTATAGGACAATCTGTGCTTGGGAAGTATGGTAAAAAAAAAGGGGGGGGGAGGGGATTCTCCCAGACAAGGATTAGGACCCAGTTTTCTCACTGTATGATCTTGGCTTCTTCCCTGTCCTTCATTTTTCATGTTTGGCAGGCCTGTAGTAGCTCTGTACAGGCTTATTTGTTGGTCGGGACAACACTTGAAAGGTCCGCCCATATTGCTTGGCACATTGAAAGATTTCAGTAAACACTAGTTGAGTATGAAACTTCCATTTGCAAAGAATGTTTGTTGAAGGCTAATTCCCACTCTCCTCTGGCAGTTTCACTCCCCTTTTATTTGTTTTGTGGCATTCCTGAATAGTTTAGAGATATTTTTGGCTTCTAGCACATAGTGTATGTGCGTTTCTCTTCTGTTTTGTGTTTTGGAAAATTGACCTGGTGCTAGCTTGCATAAACTCTTTTAAAATCCTTTATGTAAATTAGTCGACTACTTAGAGTGTAGCCCAGGAAGAAAGTTTGGTATCCATTGAAAAACTCACTTAGGATTCCTTGCTGTGGTCTAGAGTAGGGACCACTCTTTCAACCAGACTTGCCAAAATAAAACCCTGTTGCAAAGGGGACTTACTTAGAAGAAACATGTAATGTAGATATCATTGCTTTCAGCCGTTGTTTAGGAACACCTTGCCTGTGGTGCTGGTAGGAACTCATTCAGATTCAGGGTGCTGGTCTTCACCCCAGAGCTTCTGGATTAAGTTGGACTTGGCAGTAAGTCTAGGAATTCTCATTTTAATATACTTTTCTAAGAATTCTTCATCCATGCTCAGAATCCGTGGTTTACTTGGATCAGATTAGTTGGGTCACACTCCACATCGACTTAGAACTCCACGATTCTGAGTGTGTTAATTTTTTGCTGAAACAAGACATTTGTATATACTAGAAGACCACCCACACTGTCTTCTAGATGCACAGTTTCACTGCTAGCCATTCTAACAACTCTTCCCAGATGACCCATTGCTACACAGTGAGCTGCGGAGCTCTGTGCTATGACCCTTGTTTGGAGTGAAAACCTTAAGTGTTGCCATCTCATGTGCCAGAAATCATAGGTTATTGGACACTGACATATTCTTTGTTTTATTTCTGTTTTTCATTTATCCTCTTTTACTTCTCTTCATTATTCATTTCCCTTCAGTTTCTGATTATGTTAAATTTTAATTAATTTATCTCTAATGCATTTATTTTACTTTAAAAATGATTACTCCATATCTTAGCCAGTCATATAGGTTCAATGTAATTCTCATGTTAGTAGTCCACAAAGGACAATAAAGTGCTATGTGGCACAGTTAACCTATACCATAACATTTTACCTGCTTAACATATTGTTACTAATAGACTTATTGAAGCATAGTCTAGGTACAGTCTCACATATTTAAAACATACAGCATGATAAGGCAGCCATGGGTAGCCGTCCACTTGTGAGAGTACAAGCTCAGTCAGAGTGCATGCAGTCACCACACTCAGAAGTCTTTTCCCATCTCTCCCTCCATCCTAGTACCTACATTTCTGGGTATTTTAAACTTTTTGACTAAATTATTTTCATTTTCTACAAGTTTATATGAATGGACAAAGCATCAATAGCTGTTTTCATTTAGAATAATTAATTTGAGATTCACTTGTGTTGCTGTATATTTCTACTAATTATTAATTGCTGAAAAATATTTTATTGTATGCATAGATCACAACTTGATTATCCTGTCAACTCTTGATGGGCATTTGAGCTGTTTCCAGATTGGGTTTAGTACAAATAAAAACCTTTGAACAATACATGAACAAATCTTCCCTGCTTCCTCTCCCACTCTCTCTCTCTCTCTCTCTCTCTCTCTCTCCTCTCTCTCTCTCTCTGTGTGTGTGTGTGTGTGTGTGTGTGTGTGTGTGTGTGTGTGTGTGAGAGAGAGAGAGAGAGAGAGAGAGAGAGAGAGAGAGAGAGAAACAGACCTAGGAATGGAATGGCTCTATCATGGCAGGTTGATGTTTTCAAACCATTTTGTATTTCTACTTGCAATCGAAATGTTTCCAACTCCCCCATATCCTCAGTGTTTTATATGGTTAGGTTTTCTAATTTAATCAATTCAGATAGCTTAGATGATATTAATATCAGTTTGATTTTGTTTAGAACATATAAAAGAAAAAGCATTTGCCACCATGCACTATCTTTGGTGGGGTTTCTTTTAATCTTTGCCCCTTGAGAAGGAGAGCATTGTTTTCCTACTGTTGAATTTTATAAGTTCTTTGAATATTCTGGGAACAAGTTCTTTATGCTTTGCAGATCTTAACTCCAGTCTGTGGTCTCTAATCATCTTAACAGTAGTTTGGAGGAGAACAGTTGTTCTTAGGGTCATTGAAATCCAGGCCAGCAATATTTTCTTTTAAAGATCAAGCTTTTGGCATTATTTCTAAGACAACTTTGCCTAACTTAAGAGCTCAAAGACTGCCTCCTGTTTCTCCCTGTGGGGATTTTTGGTTTTGCTTTACATTTAAGTATATGCACTTTGAATTAATTCTTTGTTTGTTTGTTATGAAGTAAAAATTGGAGTTCTCTCTTGTTAATATGAATGGCTGTAGTTGTCACCACTTCTTGAAAAGATGCCCCTCTCCACTGGATTACCCTGTGTTTTTCTCAAGCATGAGTGTCCACATTTGTTTGACTCTTTATAGACTATGCTGTATGCTGTTTCACCTATCTGTGTTTTCATTCACCAACACCACATGATTTTGATGGCAACAGCTTTATTAAAAACAGGAAAAAAGTACGTCAACAACTAAGCACTCATTCTTTAAAGATAGAGACAGTGTATGGGAAAGAGAGATAGAAGGGGAATATGGTGATTTGAATAAGATGGCCCCCCATAAACTCATATTTGAAGGCCTAGTCACTAGGGAGTTTTTTGAAATCCTTTGCTTGAAAGGATTAGAAGAATTGGGGTGTAGCCTTATTGGAGGGGGTATGTCACTGGGGACAGGCTTTGAGGTTTCAAAAGCCCATGCCAGGCCAGGCATGCACTTTTTCTCTCTCTCTCTCTCTCTCTCTCTCTCTCTCTCTCTCTCTCTCTCCTACTGCTGCTGCTGCTGGTGGATTAGGCTGCAGCTCTCATCCACTGCTCCAGTACTGCCATGCTCACTGCTATATAGGGTGATAAAGGACTATACCTCTGAAACTATAAGCTAGCCTCAATTAAATTATAAGAGTTGCCTTGGTCACAGTGTCTCTTCATGGCAATAGAATACTGACTAAGACAGGGAGGGAACCAGGAGACTTTGAAAAAGAGAATCAGATAGGAGACCTGTAACATGGCTGATAGGAGTATGTACCACAGTGAGAACCATACTCTAGTGTGCATTGTTCCAGCTAACTTTTTCCAGTGGAGTATACATTTGGTATTTCTTAAGGTAGGCTTACATTCATTTGGAGAGCAACCAGTTCTGTGACTTTTGAAGTATCATCTTGCTTTCTCTCTGGAATGATATCAGTGGCAGATGTCAAAGGACCTTATCTAGAATATGAAAATCAAATTGTGACTCACAGTAATAGTAAGCAAGTGGAGGATGCTCACAGGCAAACCACATGGTCACATTATCCCCATCCCCTTTTAGTTTGTATTTATTCATCCATGTATTCTTTTCTAACTTTGTTGGTTATTTGGGAAAGCACATAGAGTCTTCTAGATCAAACATGTCACTCAAAATAGATCAAATGATCATAGCTTCTGTTAGGATTGCTCCAAGGAGAGGGAGCCTATGGACACATCACAAAATATCTGCAACAGTCTGAAACAAAAAGCTTAGTTGAAGTACTTTTCTTTATACAGCTAAATACATAAGCAATACGTGTAAATATTTAATAAGTGAATATGAAAGACTTCTTATAAACACAGAGTCAATAAACATCCTCAACAAAGTTCAGGAAGACAGTTTGTATTTTTGCATGATATAATGTTTTTTTTTTTCATTCAGTTGGATTTACAAACTATGATTTCATCATTAGTCAACAAGATAGTAGGGAGACCATCAAAGCAAACTACAGGAGAGTCCAGATTGATCTGTGCCAAGCCAATGTTTGTAACTAGCAGCTGTGTTACCACTGATTCTAATTCTCACAGTGGGATTCTCCTTTCATTTCCCAAGTGGGTGACTGTCCTGTATGATGCAAACACATTACTGCTGCTGGCATGATAGCTCAGGTCAGCTCTCTTCTCTCTCTGGCCTTCCCCTTTGTAGGTAAGTTGTGCTCTGGGGCAGTTTTAGCTTTTTTTTTTTTAACAGCAAAGAAGCCTTTTCCTAAGGTTGTGCAAAATCCCATAGTGAATCAAAGGATTTCTAATGAAAAAAATACCAGTTTGATGTGACAAAATGTTCAAATGTGCAGGCTTTTAATTTTTATCTTTTCTTTTTTAAAATTCTTAAATCATGAATGTGAAAGAATAAGAGGAAGTGTATGTCTGCCTCTTCTGGCTGGGCTTCTCTGGTTTCTCTCTCACTTGCTAAAGTAAGGAATCTGCAGTCGCATTCTCTCCAGGCTGAGGCTGAACGATCAGGTCCTGTGAAGCCTGTCCCTTCAGCTGGTTAGTGGGACATGCATCCTTCTGCTTGAGAAAGTCATGCTTCTTATTTATCTGAAATAAACAAGTTTTATGTAACAAAAGGATGGCAAAGTGGAGCAGACAGCTGATTCAGACTAAGTTGATCATAAGATCCTGTGCACAGTTGTCAGACCACAGCACATCCAGAGAAGAAAAGCTGCCACAGAGAGAGGCCATGGTGGCAAAAGCTCTGAGCTCCCTTCGGGCATTCTAGGTCTAATCCACGCTCTGCCGTTCCATGGATACCAGTCACTACATCTTTTTTGTTTTGTTTTGTTGAGACAGGGTTTCTCTGTGTAACAGCTCAGGCTGTCCTGGACTTGCTTTGTAGACCAGGCTGGCTTCGGACTCACAGAGATCTGCCTGCCTCTGCCTCTCGAGTGCTGGCATTAAAGGCATATGCCGCCACACCGGCTCACTACATCATTTTTAAACCTCTTTGAGTCCTGTTTTCTTCCAATTATAAAATGGAGCAACAGCTGTCCCCTGTCACGATTGCTGTGCAGATTAAAATACTGTGTGTGAAAACAAACAGCATAGAAGAGACACTCAGTTAACAGTTAACATTACAATGGAGCCATGGTGAGAGACGAAAGCTGTCTTTCTAGATGAGTTTTGGCTTTTTTTGTTTTGTTTTTGTTTTTGACATCCCTCTCCTTCGTTCTTTTGCAGTTCTGGGAACTGAACCTGGGGCTTTGCATATGGTAGGCAAGCACACTGCTACTGAGCTGTGTCCTCAGCTGGATCCCATGGTTCTTAGTGGTAGTAGTGGTAGTTAGTGCATTTGAATGCTCTTGGGATCTTTTGAAAATAGCTTCAGCGATGTGCCCCAAGCCTGAGCTGTGTACACCCTCAAGGTAGAGCCCAGACAAAGAAACAGCTTCGCATGCCTGAGCTTCCTGGTACAGTCAATCCTCCAGCTGCCAAACATCCCTGCATGAGAGGTGAGACCAGAGGATCAGGAAGACTGGGAAGGGGGGGCACTCAAGACCCTGTTTGCTGCAAGCTCAGCCTGGGATGGGCTTCCCACAGTTTCTCACCTCTGTTGCACTTCCAGAGGCTTCATGAGTAGCTAAGCTCACTGACTCACCAAATGTGACTGAAAATTACACACACACTCAGACACACACACACACATCTCTGGTGAGGAAGACTGACATCTGGTAAGCAAGTACAGGGTGAGTGTTATGAGCAAAGCATGGTGGAATGGGAGGTGAAGGAGCCAAGCTCTATGGGAAGGGTGAGAGAGAAAGCTAGCCACTCAGAGGAGGTGCCCAGAAAGAGGTCTTCAAGAAGTTTATCAAGTAAGCCAAAGGAGGAAAACCTTGCTAGGTAGATGAAGCAGTGTGTTCAAAGACCCAGAGGCTTTCCCAGGAAGGGCATGTGGCTTTAGTGGGGCTCTGGTGGTAGATGGGTAGTGGTGAGGATCGTGGGAACAAAGGCCAGAAGCGTGTTCATGGTTGTATTGATTTCCATATTCTGCCTTTCACAGATAGTGTTTTAAAATTGTTGTTACCACTGCAAATTTTTCTTAGTTCTGTTTCTTTCTGATGAAAATTGAACAGATTAATGTGGTTTGTTTCTTGGCATTTCAGAAGGACAAAAAAATGTCCACTTCATGTATTTTTGCCATTCCTATTTCCATCTCAGCTGGAACCAGGAAGTTCAGCCCTGAAAATTTAAAAGGAAGAGGAAAGAAGCAGAGCCAGTGTGCATTGGGTTTAGTTTAAGAAATGAACATATTCTAGAGAAAGCTGGCATCTTCAGGAAGTGGATTGAGATCTTTTGTACAGGTCGTTTTCTGTTTCTTAAAAGACATCTTACCTCTGAGAAGGTACCCACCCTAATTTAGGTAATTAATTTGTGAAAAATTTTACCCAACTTCAGAAACTGTGGAGAGCAAGCACCTTGTATAAAAATGGCCTTGAAAAGCCTTTTGTATTCTTTTGTTGTTGTTGCTCTGGATAACAAATTATTTTCTTTGTTGAAAACCAAATTACCTCTCCTGGCTGTCGCACTGCTGTGAGCAAGATTCTGGAACACTGCAGCTCAGCTCTCATGGGGACTCCTCAGATCAATTTTTCAGTCTATTCAAACAAGGATGGGAGGCAGAGTTGGTCTGTGCCAGCATTCCTGCTGAGAATTAGCCCAGTTTCACATGTGTGTGGGAACCCCCACTCACCACCCATGCCTCTTTGGGGTACACAGATAGAGCTGGAGTCTGCAGGGAGTGCAGCCTTAGGAAACAATGTGGTAGGGACACCATTGCTTACTCTTTCATAAGGAGCTCTGTGTGGAGAAACTCAAAACAGATCTGCTTTTCTACTGTTCTGAGCAGCTGTGGGGCTCTTGGGAAAAGCTACTTCTGCTCCTCAAGGCAAGAAAACAGAGTCTCTGAGTGAGTACAGGCCCCAGGAGTCCAATCTGTCCTTTTAACTCCATTTAACCAGAGTGCTAAGGATAAACTTGCTGCTTGGACTGAGCTTTCATTCTGAGTTGAAGAAGCTGAAACCAGGGAAGGTGAAGGGGCCACTCTAAATCACTTTAGAGTACCCAAGATTTTTCTTTTCTTTCTTTCTTTTTAAGGAAATCTCACCTTGTAACTCTAGCTGGTCTGGAACTAACTGTATAGACCAAACTGGTCTCAAACTTAGAGATCTGTGTGCCTAGCTTCCCAAGTGCTGGCTTTGAAGGTGTAGGCCACCAAGCATGGCAAGCCTAGGACTTTTGATCCTTAGGACCCAAACTACTCCACAAACCCACATATGGATTTACCTAACCAGGAACACCATCCCAGGGGTTGAATGGGAGTGTAAAGAGTATCTTTCACACTGCAGAAGATATGGGACTGAGAACCAGGCTCTTATGATCTCTTTTTATGCCATATACAAAATTTAGTTTCCCAAAGTATGATTTTTCTCTTTCCATCTGCACATTGTCTATTTCATTCAAATGGCCACGGCTTTCATGCAGTTGGTCCATCTTCTTGACCCTTAAGCCTCCTTTTTTCACCACACACTTCCCACCTTCTGGACATATAGGAAAGGCTATAGAATATACTCCTGGGGAACTACACCCAAACCCTCTCACCTAAGAAGGGGTAGTCAACCCCA